>WKFP01014335.1:535452-569018 GCA_011057875.1 Pterocles orientalis
GGCTTCGCTCCTGGAGGAGTTGAGGGGGTTTTTTTGGTTGTTTTTTATTTTTTTATTATTTGTTTTTCTTTTTTTAAATACAAATCTGCGTATTGATTTTTAAACAAACAAACAAATCGCCCCCCCCGCACACAAGCCTGCCTCTGGGAGGGAAATAGCCAGGTGAAATCTCACTCTGTTTCCATGGACAACCCGTCCATTATCACCCAGGTGACTAACCCCAAAGAGGAGGAGATCCTGTCCTGCACTCAGGATAAAGGTAAGCTGCCTTCTCTTTTTCTCCATTTTTTTTTTTTTCTGGAATTTGCTCCTTAAAAATCCACGTAGTAATAACTTGCATTCTTCAGCGAGCGTTTAATCCTCTCTCTAGGCTGCTGGGAATAGAGGAGGGCTTGTTGGGGTTGGGTTGTTTTTTTTTTTTTGTGGGATGAAGATATTTGCATGAAGGTCTTTGAAACTGCTTGCTGGTTACAGCTGAGAACTTGTTACAGTGTTTAAATATGGAGTTTAATCCGTAGTTATTTAAATAAAACACTCTGGTTCCTTGAGGGTCCCCAAGGTAACTTTGCAAGGTTGTCACTTTGCAGTTAGTGCCCTGCTTCACGGAAAGGATACCTGTGCTGGATGTCTTGGGAGGTTTTGAAATCTCAGCTGTAAAGATTTTTTCCTTTTTTTCCCCTCTCATTTTTTGGAAGGAAATTATTTCCTCATTTCTCTCTGCTTTCCTGTATTTCTCCCTGCCTCACATGTAAGAATCTGTGTAGCTTTCTGGTTTGTTGGAGGATACTCATGCGTCTCGGAAAGAAACACGGGCTACTTTTAAAAGCGGGCTCTATTTACTCGGTGGATAAATAGTTGTTGCTTGCGTAAACCATCCCACTTAGGTTACGTTTTATTCCAAAATAAGGTAAATCAAGCCTGGCCAAAGGAGCTGCAAAAGTCTAGACCTTGCCGATTGCACTTAACCTTGTTTCCTTTTGGAAGCTCAGAGGGGTCTTGGGCTGTTAGTTGTGTCCTTGCAGCTGGCAATGAGAAGGGTATGGGTAAGCAGCGGGGTTCAAGTTCTGGGAAGTTCTTTCTGATTGTTCACGGATTTGGGAAGTTATTTGGATCCTGAGTTTATGCTTTGTTGTAGGCAGTGCTCCTAAAAAAGGGGGGAAATGACAGAAGTTAGAAATGCTGAGTGTGTGGCGATGTTGCCTAGTAGGTATTGTAATAGACCCTTCGAGTGGTCTTCTAAAAAAGGTTTTATAGGTGGATGTATCTCCCCCTAAAATCAATGCTTTTAATATCCAGAAAGCTTCCATTTCTCTGTGGCTCATCTTGTGAATAGTGAGGAGTCCTGTATCATTGGAGAAGTTGGTCCCTGTTGCTTTCAAATGAAAGGCTGTACGTGAAATCCTGGTCTTCTACCTCCATACTACTTCTGCAGTCAGCACTGGTGTGATGAGATTTAAAAACAAAAAAAAGCCATCAGGCTGGGAGGTGTTCGAATGAAAAATTATTTTTTTGTTGGGTATAGGAGTGCTTATGTAACTCTCTCCAATTCCTGTCGCTTGTGAAGTGATACTTCCACCGTGAGGCCTTGTTTGTCTCAAGAGATTTCTGATGTTTTCCTCCGTTTTTGGCGACGCTGAGTGTGGGGTACCTACAGTAGATAAGGTGCTGGTGCTCTGCCTGCGATGTCTCCTAAGTCGTGGTTTGGAGTAGACTGAGATGATAACTGTGCTCAGATGTTGTTGTGGTCTTACCGGCCTATACTATTGTATGTACTGGAAGAGCTTCATTAATATTGTTGGCAGCTGGTTGGAATTTTAGTGTAAAAAAGCCAGTTGAGACAAGTAGAGGAGAATTTGACAGCTCAAAGTGAGAGTAAGCATCCACATCAAACAAGTGTCTTCAGAGTCCTCGGTGCAGTGAGCTACCCTGCGTAGCGAAAATATGCATATAACTTGCATAACTCTGCAGTAACTTGCATAATGTGCATTGTGTTCTTGCTCTTGGTTTGGCAGAAAATCACGATGGTCTTAATTGCATAGCGGGGGCTTTTCGGGCTGCATGTTTGCAAGGGTGGGCTGGGGGAGAGTGGAAGGAGGGTGGTTGGAGTTTGAGATGAGACTTCAGCATGATCTTAATACAGGAGGTAGATTAATGGGGTTTTTTTTCTTTTTTTTAATGTGGTTAAAGTGCATGCTTTGGGTTGACTGTGTGCTCTGTGATGAGGCTCTTCAGTCACGCCAGAGCAACTTTTGCAGGAAGAGAGTTGGAGGTCTGTCCGTCCTGGGCTCTGGAAGGAGAGTGCTGTTTGCTCTTCCCTCTTCCACTACAGGTTTTCCCACTGCTCGAGGTACAGAGCTTGTGAAAACCCATTGCGCTGCCTTACCTTCCTCGCGCGGTTGCATCTCGCGTCACCCAATTTTCTGTTAGATTTCTTAATAGTTTTAGCAAAGCCTTCAGGTCCGGTGAGCTACGAGAGAGCCCGAAGCTGAGATGGTGAATACGGAGAGGTTCTGAGTGGGAGGCTGGTGTTTAAAGCGAGTCTTTGCTGCTAATTCAAGTTGAACAGAATGTATTGGTACAAAATGGCTAACAAATGTGTTATGGCATAATGAATTAACTCTTTATTTAACAAGTACAAGAACCACCTGAGCCTGTCTTCTGGAATTTTGTAAATACAGCATTATACTCGGTGAGCAAAGGCTGCCCAGTTTAATGAAAACCTACTTTTTCCTCCGAGTTTAGTGTTTGGCTGCAGAAATCTGTGCCGAGGTAGTAAATGACATGTAGTGGCTTCAGGAGTCAGGGTTTTCGTAGGGATTTGGGGACCTTCTGTTGGTGTTTCTCGTGGAGAGAATGGATTGTTTTTCTTGTTATTAAGCTGGAGAGAAGCAGGTTTAGAGTAGCTGAGCAACTGCTAAATAATGCATGTGTATACCTTCAAGTGTGTGGTGTTTTTTTTTTTTTTGAAGCTTTTGATCAGCCATGAGTCCAGCATTTAGCTTTTTTTTTTTTTAAATGTGTTTTAAAAGGAGCTTGGCATGCAGTTAATGCTTATGCCCAATCTCTCTTGTGCAAGGGAGCACAACTGGCAAGAAACAGAGCTGTTCTCTGGGCAGGGGGGAAATATGTTTTTAGGTAAACATTGTGCTTTACAAATAAAAATGCCGGAATATTTTCTTACTAATCCCGATATATTAAAATCTAGCTTTTGAGATAAGTGAAGCTGTGACAACTTGTTAAACAGGATCTTATAAATGCTAAGCTGGAATTGTTAACATTTTTTTTAACAAATACTAAAAAATGTTGAAAGTGGGGAAAAAAACAGATCTTGGTACATGAAGCATTCCTTAATACATTGCCACATGGTGGTGCACTGTATTTAGTTGTCTGTCGAAATGAAAGCTGAGCGTGGAAAGTTGCTACAATCATATTTTATTATTATTGTAATGTTTGTTCTGAAATGCCTGTGGTGTTCATGCTGCTGGAGGATTTTGGTCCCTATCTGTGTCATTAAATTAGTTCTGGGAAATAGAAACTTGCGTTCTCCCATTTGGAAGCGATATGTAGCTGATTAAAAATATTTTGAGTACTAAATTCACGGAGAATTTAATTCCCTGGTAGGCTTTTAAGCGATGAAAATAGTAGTTCTTCCCAGAAATATTTGACGTCGTGGTCATTTGGCAGTTCTGGAAATTGGAAGCATTAACAGGACTTGTAACTTGAAATTAAAATGGAGACTTAAGGGTGTGAAAAGGGGTTTGTGGCATCAGCGATAAATGTGAGCAACGATGGAAAAAAAACCAGTGAAAAATTATAAAGAAAATATGAATCTCCATATAATTGGTTCTGCAGATAAAATCAGCTTTGTTTTCTAAGTATTAATTCGTATTAATTAGTTGAACAGTGACCTGTAATGTAAAGCCTATACAGTTAAATCTGTAGGAAGCAGTGGAATGCTGGCAGGTCTTTGCACTGAGTGTGACGTAGGCAGTGTGATCACATTCGGTCCAAAGAAGTGAATTTCCCTTTTTCACCTCCATGCTTTAATTCAATCCTCATGAATGAGGCAAATTCTTGGCTGTTTCCATGTGCCAAGTTCACTAGTAGCCTAATAATAGTCCAGTCCTTCCTCAGGTACCGAGTCCTTCAGGCTGGGGTGTTGTTTACTCTCTTCAGACGTATCTTTCCTGTTCTCTATAAAATTTGTCTGTCAGCTGAGCATCTATTTTTTAGAGCAACTGAATGTTTTAGTGTCCCTACAGAAGTGAATTTTCTTCTGCAATAAATTACTTCAAAAATGTTCACAGTGGAACCTTAATCATTCTTTTTTTTTTTTTAATGAACTGTATAATTCGCTGAGGATGTTTTCACAGGCAAGCTTTTTTGCCTTCCTTTCTTTCAGATAAAATTGAAAAAAACCAGCAATGAGACTGATATCCATTATCATTTATCCGTTATCATTTACTTGTTATTACAAGTTCTTAAGGTCTCAAGTTAAAAACCAAACTAAGTATCTTTAATTGTCTTCAATTAAAAAAAAAGCATTTTGAAATGATATGAAAACATTTAAAATATTGTTTTTTGCCATTACATCATCAGTATTCAGTGTGCTCAGACATTTGACGTTATGTTTATGTTCCTGAGACGTTATCTCAACAAAGTTTTATAACATTAACTACAGATTTTCATTTGAAAAAAAAAGAAAAGTGGAAACCACTCCAGCACTACATTGGAATGTGACTTGCTCACAGAGGGTAAAATTTTAAATCATTAACTAATGACATAGTTGTTACATGAAACCAGAGCAACCATACAGTAGGTTTTGTGTTTCAGGGAGACCGTAGTAACCTGTAGTAAGCCAAGATTGATTTAGGGTAGCAGCTAACAAGCTGAAGTGTCCTGGCAGTAGCGGGAGTGATAATTTGCATGAATATCTAATATTCAGTCCGTGTCTGTAAGCTGCAGCATTATCATTTCTTCATAGTGCCTGTCAGCTCAAATTCATATTTCCTTCAATGCAGTGACTTAACTAAACTGTTCAGAAGTTTAACACGCCTTTAAAAAACCAAAGTTGACCTACATTTTGTCAATTCAGTATTCAGAAATGCAAATAGCGTTTTCTGAGATAATCGGTAAAATGCAGTGTGATCGATGCTGCACTTCATCTTTCAGAGTTTAATCTGAACATTACAAATAAGCCTCCGGATAACGGGTCCGTGTTTGTTTCTTTAAAGGGATACGAAACTAAAATGCTGAGAAAGCGAAAGCTAGGAGAAATGAAACTCACTTATTTGGTCCATGTTGATGAAAGACATTGTTCCTGTTTGCCTGGTAGAGAGGTTTTACGGTGGGAAGCTTATTTTTCCGTCATAGAACGTTTGATTTATGAGTTCTACTATCTTGTGAAAGGAATCGTTCAAACATGAAATTGCAAATTAGTTCTAGCCCACAATTTTTATATATGTCGAATCTTAAGTATTCACTCCGTAAGCAAGTAAGCCTTGGTTTTCTGCTAAATTTTGAGTTGGAGGAGTTGTTGGCAATGGCCACCATGGTTGGTGCTCAAGTGTTATATTTTCCATTAAAAATCCAGTTTCAGACAATATAGGATATGGAAATGTTAATTTGGGGATTGAATTTGTCCATTACTCAACCCTACCCGATGGAGAATTTCAGATGGATTACTCTGAGCTACATATGAAGTGTTTCTCTCCACAAGACTTATCGTTTTCCTCTTTTTAAAAAAATAGGAAAAGAGAAGATAGGTCTAACTCTCTACATTCTTCCTTAGGATTTTACCCACTGTGTCGATCAGTAGGGGAAGATGTGGCTCATCCTCCTATTCCCTCCCCAGGGGATGTATGTTGCTGGGAGAGAAGCTAGGCGTGTGGATGTTATGTAGGATGAAGAAGAGAGCTGCCCGAGTGCTCCAGCCTATTTGAGGGACAGAGAAGAGAGTTTGAAGTCCTGGCTCTTGAGGGCTGCTAAGCCCTTATGGCCACTGATGGTGGAAGAGGAGAGGGAATAGATTTAGGTCTCCTGACCTGCTCTGACCCCAGCCATCCTCATGCTGCTCTTGGGCAGTGGGTGGTCTCATGATGAAGTTGGTAGGTCTCTGTCCACCCAGTTGGGTGATTGTTGTGTGTTCCCTTATCCCAGTTCATAAGTGTATCCAGAAAGGGATGGGAATCTTCCAAGCTGAAATGTGCAAATGGCTGATAGAGCTGACAAGCAAGCCTAGTTAGATGTTAAAGACCGCGTCTGGATTGCTAGTAAGGATTGTATACTGTTTGATTCCTCTCAGTGTTGGAGACGTGGCTGGAAAATCTCACAAAAATGCTCAGCAGCATCTCTGAAGACTTCATGTGTCTTTTCTGTTGAATGGTACTGATATAAGCTGTATTTATTTTTATTGAGGGCACCCTCAGCAAGTTTGCTGATGACACCAAGCTGTGTGGTGGGGTCGACACGCTGGAGGGAAGGGATGCCATCCAGAGGGACCTTGACAGGCTTGAGAGGTGGGCCCATGCCAACCTCATGAAGTTCAATGTGGCCAAGAGCAAGGTCCTGCATGTTAGTCTGGGCAACTAGAAGCGCAGATACAAGCTGTGTGGAGAATGGATAGAGAGCTGGTAGATGAGAAGCTCAACATGACCTGAGAGTGTTTGCTTGCAGCCTAGAAACCAACCGTGTCCTGGGCCGCATCAAAAGAAGCGTGGCCAACAGGTTGAGGGAGGGGATTCTTCCGCTCTACTTTTGTGAGACCCCACCTGGAGTACTGCATCCAGCTCTGGAGTCCTCAGCACAGGAAAGACATGGACCTGTTGGACTGAGTCCAGAAGAGGCCACAAAGATGGTCAGAGGGCTGGAGCACCTCCTGTACAACGACAGGCTGAGAGAGTTGGGGTGTTCCGGCTGGAGAAGAGAAGGCTCCAGGGAGACCTTAGAGCACCTTCCAGTGCTGAAAGGGGGCTACAGGAGAGATGGGGAGGGACTCTTCATCAGGGAGTGTAGGGTTAAGAGGAGGGATAACAGTTTTAACCTGAAAGAGGGCAGATTTAGATTAGATATTAGGAAGAAATTTTTTTCCAGTGAGGGTGGTGAGGCACTGGCCCAGGTTGCCCAGAGAAGCTGTGGATGCCCCATCCCTGGAGGGGTTCAAGGCCAGGCTGGATGAGGCTTTGAGCAACCTGGGCTAGTGGGAGGTGTCCCTGCCCATGGCAGGGGGTGGAACTTGATGATCTTAGAGGTCCCTTCCAACCCAAACCATTCTGTGATTCTCTGACTTTCAGTGCTCGTCTTCCTGGCCAGGAGGCTCCAGTAGGATGCCCTGGCATCGGTGGGTTTAAATGCTTTGAACTTCCAGAACTTTTTGTAAAGGATAGACAGAAAGGAAATGTGCCTTTTGTGCTGTGACCTAGCCAGAGACATTTTTAAGTATTTCACACTGGAAATGTTAGTCTTTCTATAAGTTCTGCTCTTGCTGGAGTTTGACAGGAGCTTGCTTTATTTTTACTGGGAGAGGTTAGAGTATAAAATGGACATAGATGTGACAAATGTGGAAAGCATAAGTAGCATCTAAATAGATCAGAGTAAAAATATGTCCCAGACAGTCTACTGTGGTATAATTTTGGCCTTTTTTATATTTCTAGAATGTTTGCTATAAGACAAAAAAAATCAAAGTGAGTCCTGTACAGTCCAGTCCTTTCAGTTCCAGTTACTGCTGTGTAACATAGATACTAGCTATAAAAATTCCAGCTTTAGACAAATGAGCAGAGAAAGTTCTGTGTGTGATGTTGGACCTACATAACGTTTGCAGGCTTTACTCAGTGTGTTATGAAAACGATCACTTGCATAAAAGTGCCATATCTTGTTTTCTTTGTACAAACCAGTAAAGTGTGATTTGTAAAAGAAGAAAACCCCATTATCAGAAGTGATTGGCTGTACTAGAAACTGGAATTCTGTTATCTAGAAAATTTATTGTGAGTTAAATCTGAATAAATATATGGTAGACCTGGATTCTAAGGATGTTGAGGTTTTTTGAATGATATTTCTTCCTTATTTCTTTTTCTAAGGAAGAACTACTGTTCTCTTCTGAACCTTTATTAGTATATTTAAGCAAATTAATGATGTCTGATCTGTCAAAATCTACTGTATACGTAACTTTAAAAAATGCTGATAAAAATTCAGGACAGTTTAGTAGGAAACAAATATTTCTTGAATGTCAGCCTGAAGTTACAGTGTATATATTGATGGTTTTGTTTGAAGCCAAGTCATCTCTCATGAGTAACTGCTCCGCCAGTTCTGTCTGTTGTTTCCTGCTGCTGTTGCAGGGCCTCCTTATTTTCTTGGTAGAAAGTGATGTATTGATTTTTGTTCACCGCCGAGCTCTCTTGCTTCCGGAGTTGTCCTCCAGGATTCCCAGCAGGATTAGCAGTAGAACTAATCTTGCTGTTTCCTTGTCTGCTGGAATCTGCAGTAAAATTTTAAAATTCCATGTTTATGTGCTGATTTGCAAAGCCTGGCCATCTCCTTGGTGTATAGCGCTCCTCTCCTGGCCTCCAGGAGTCAGGGGGAGAAAGAGG
Organism: Pterocles orientalis; assembly: GCA_011057875.1. NCBI lineage: Eukaryota > Metazoa > Chordata > Aves > Pterocliformes > Pteroclidae > Pterocles > Pterocles orientalis. The sequence goes on from WKFP01014335.1 coordinate 544,038, forward strand.
GAGAGATGTCTCCAGCTCTTGGGGATGAACTCCAAGCCTCACGAGATGTTTCGAGGTAGCTGGACCAGTTTCCATCTTTGTAGCTGTCAGAAAATAATTCTGCCACAATGGACGCTATTACATTGGACACATGTAGAAGAACCCAGACATGTTTCTTTAAAGTAATATTAGTAAAATAATTTTTTAAAGGTATGAATTTTGTACAAAGTTGTTCCGAGCATGCATTTAAGAATTTGCATGTAGTGCTTCTTATATTTTTGTCTACAAAACCTGTTTTGTAAATACATGCCTGAATATTTACATACTTGCGTTGGGTACCCATGAGTGCACGTAGGTCTGGTGACTGGGAATCTCATTATCAGAGACTTGACTTTGGTAAAGTTCAAAACGGTGGGTGTAGGTTTTGAAGTTGTTAGCAGTCTAAGGTTTGCTTGAGCTGTGAAGTTGGCAATTTTTCCTAGTGACAGTTCAGATAGAAGTACTCTGGAAAGGAGTGGTCTATAGTGACACATGCCTAGGAGATACTTAATTTATACTCTCCTCAGTGGAGCACCTTGAAAAATCTGGTATTTACCACCTGGAGGCAAAGGAACTTCTAAGTTTATAAAGGATCTCGATAAACCTTCACAAAAGCCTTATGAATTTTAAAAAAATATGCTTATGGGACTTCTTGGAAACTAAAACTAAAATTGGTTAAAGATACAGATCAACATTTTGATGAATGCAGTGTAAAGCAAAGCATTTCAGGAAAAGTGGTTTAAGCATGTATTTTACAGGGATTTTTGGAGTGAAGCTTGACCTTTGGTTTTGTTTTTTTTTAATTCTCTTCCTTGATGTATTTGCTTTCTTGCCTTTTTATCTTCTCATCATAAGTTTCTAGATTGCAACAGCTGCCTCTTCATGCGCTGATGATGCCGAGGTTTAAGGGGCTCGGAGGTGTTCAGCACTGGTGGCTGTGGCCAGGGATCATTCTGGTATGAGAAGCTGTAGTAGATGCTGTGGGAGTGAGATAGTGCAGTGATGAGGAACCCTGGACCATACCACATGGGGAGACCGGCCCCTGACAAGTTGGCCAAAACCGTGTAGGAGCTATTTGATAAGGACAGATGTTCTCTCAGCTTCTTACCTCCCCTTGAAAATCCAGGAAGATAAAGGTCTTGATCTTGTGTCTGCTGCCGGATCACCACCGCTGTATAGCAGCTTTGGTTCTTAAAGCCAAGACATGTATTTCTTCTTCATAACAGTTGATTAAAAACCTTGAGTGAATGTTGTGCTGTATTTAAAGAGAGGAGCTGCACAAAAAATAACCGAGAAAGCAGAGTAAGCATGCCAGGGCTCTTTCCACAATACAGCATGGCTTCAGAATTAAAGGCAGAATATCGCGCTTGGGTGAAAAGAAGCGTTTGCTCATGCATCGTATGGGTGACCTGCATAATCCTTGAGAAGGTGTGGTTGCCAAAATAGTTTAACTGGGAATTCCTAAACAGAATTAATTGACAGCAGCTTTCATTTACTATTAGTAATCTAATAAAGGTACTGAAAAATAATATTACAGAAGTACTGATTGTATTTCAGCATACGAATCGTGTGTCATCAGTCAGTAGGGAAAGGAAGGGAAAAATATCTTTACGTAGTGCCCAACTGAACACATAAAGTATTAGAAATTATATTCATCGAGAACTCTCACCATCAGTTTTCCTGTGATGATGGGTTATGTGTGCTGGAGGATGGTTCCCTCTGCCAAGTCGTTTGCTGGCCAGCCTCCAAGTCTCATGACTTTTTATGATACAAAGCTGGTCTGGTTGAGAATCTGCAAGTTGAAAATGACTTGAGAGTTTTGGAAGTTGGGGGGATGACGGGGGCAGGTTATGTTAGCTGGGCAATTAGAAAAGGGAAAGAGCACTGAATGCAATCTACAGTGCAATTCATTTGCTAATTACACGTTGACATAAATTGAAAAGTCCCAGAAGGAGAGGGTTTACAACATAACTGTAAAACAATTTGCATATGTGTAGAGGTCTGTGCTTGTCCACAAAGGAATGAGATTTTAAGTGGATTTGTTTAATCGGGTTTATGTGAGCACATAGTTGTGAGACTCCTTTTTCCTCACATTTCAAAATCCTGTGTCTTTCTGGAAGATTCCCTCTTGTGTTGAGACTAAAGATGTCAAGGAAGCAAGTATGGTGAAGTTTAATGGAGAATGAAAGTGAAACTTAAAAAAAACCCAAGAGATGTCCTTCTTAATTTTAGAGTGGATTGAATACCTGAATGTTTCTGGCTCCAGATTATCATGATAAAACTGACAGTTCAATGCAAACTGTGCCCTGAAATTCAAATGCCTTTTTGTTCTTCCCCATAAGAACTTTGAAACACTCCAGCAAATTCTTGTTGTCTATATTGGGAAGGATGCTAACAACTTAGACACACTGCTTTACTATTACTACCAAGAATGTTCACTGTTAGTATTATAATTTTTTATTTTCTGAGAGGCTTTTGAGATTTGTTGGTGCCCAACATGTTACCCTACAGTTGCCACCACTTGTTATTTTATAAACATGTCATAACAGGAACAAGGATAAAAATTTGAACAGAACTTGGCAGTTTTGAAAGAGGAACCTGCTCAGGTCTCATGGCTGTATTTACATGCTGTGATATTATTGCTGTGTTTTATCATAAATTACCTGTTTAGCATCCTTCTGGCAGGCAGGTGAGCTCCTAGAGCAAGGTGTGTTTAAAAATGTCACTACCTCGGTTGTTTTGGTGCTGATGGATGCTTTTCAATACCTTTAAGTCAGTTGTTTATCTTAAACATAATGACTAAATAGCTGCTTTTATCTCGTGATATAAACCTGTAGTATTATTAAAAGGAGAAAAATGAGCTGTCAGACAAAACCTGCCTCTGATGCAAGAAACAACTTCAGCAGATTCCTGAGGACCCCAGATGTATCAGCAAGGTGCCGTTTCCATTAGATGCAGAGTAGCTCTCGGTAACGACAATACCACATCTCAAGATGAGATCAGAAGGAGGTTTCGCTTTATAATTTCTGTTCAAAGTGTCCTTTCAGGAAATGTTCTAACTAGAAAGAGCAAAACTCTGCCACTTGATTTTGCAATGTCTAATGTGCTAGGTTAAGCCTTGAAGTGCAAAACTTTATGTCAACCTTGTGCTGTTGTGGTTCTGTTCGAATACAGTTTCCACAGTGGCTGTGAATTCTTGTTGCACCAGATAGTTATGATTCTTCCCCCCACGACCCAAAAGTATTGCTTTCACCGAACTTTGTTCAAATAATGTTTGCAATCTTCCTAAATTGTATATCTAAAAATATTTATTGGAGCTTTACAGCATAAAAAATAATCCCCCTGTGCTCTTAAAACCAAGAAAACCAAAACCCAGCATGCCCCAACCTTGCCAAAAAAAAAAAATAAAAAGACCCTAAACACACCTAAACCAACCAACCAAAAAAATCCCAGTAATATCAGCGGGGACATAAGCTGTGAAAAGGAAACCAATCTTGAAAATCTCAGAAGGCGACTTTGTGATGATGACCAGGAGAGCATGGCAGTGTGATTTTTAGTGGGATAACCTGGCACTCAGTCTGTACAAAACATGTTCCAGCCCCTTGAGAAAGTGGGATGTTAATGTAGAAGGGTATCTGTTTGTTTGAGTAGTGTTTGTACTAAACATAGAAGTAACACTGGTTTTGTTTTGGAAATGTCTTCAATGGGTACTAAAGAAAGATAAGAGTGAAATGGGGGCTGGGCTGACTCATCGCAGAATGTGCTGAGATAGTCCTAAATTCAACATAGTGAGGTTAAGATCTTAATTTAGGCTTTATCTTTAGTGCTGTGGATGGGGAGGTGCTGGAATTCACTTTCTTGAATAATTTTAAGTCTGTAGGTAAAAAAATCTTCTTTGTTTTTTTCAGCAGGCAGTAATGCACTGCCTACCAGAATGCTTGGGTTGTTTGTTTTTTTGGTTTTTTTTTTCCTTTATTAATGGTGCAAGGTTGAAGTAAAATGTTTCTAATGGCCATTTTAAATTACGTGTTACAGTCTAAGTGAGAAAGCAAAACCAAAAATATATTTAAAAAAAACCCAACTCTTTTCAAGTAACTGTCAGCCCAGTACATGCTGTTCTTTAAAAAAGCCAAACAAACAAACAAACCCAAAAAACCCTGCAGTTCTTTTATTGTGAAGTTGATTTCTTAAGTCTCACTGTAGGTGGTCTTTGTATGATAGCCTTCAGGTAACAAATGGCTTTATCTTCTCTTCTGCTAGTAAGGTCAGTGCAGATTTCTGTTTTGGATAGTAGTGACACAGTTTTGAATGGATTATCATTCGGGTTGACAGTTTTCACCTTTTTAATGGCCGATGAGGTGACAGTCAGCTAGCTGGCTGTAAGAAAGCATTTTACAGGAGTAAACAGGTTTTCTTGCTTTAATTAGACCGAATGTGTACTGTTTGGACCCAGTATTCAGAAACTTTAAAAAATAAATCTCAAGTTTACAAACTGGCAAAACACCTGTAAATTATTACGTTTTCTTTATGCAGTCTGTGTGGGTTAACTTCTCTGTAAATAGTTGTCTTGCATATTAAATAATAAAAATGTATTGAGCAAGAGAGTTGAATATGAACATGTTAAATTCTTCATTTGTGTTCTAGTGGAAGGGAGCAGCCAGTATTTACCAGAGAAATCACTTTTTAATTCTTCTGGAAAAAATTAAAACACATCAACCGAATGGAGGAGTTGGATGCTTAACCTGAAGGTGGTACTTTGGCGGCGTTTGGGTAGAACTGACCACCAACACCCTTCCCTCTGGAAAACATCACATCTATTCATATCACTTCCCAGAAGTTAAATGCAGCTCTTGGAACAGTCACAGGAAATAAAACCAATGTGCTTCTAAACCGTGGACCCGCCTTTTGGCCAAATATACCCCTTTTCTTAATTACTGGGAGGACCACATGTAATTACTCTTGCCCTGCCTGGAGCCAGGAGGTGCCAGGAGATGTCCCAGGGCCCCTGCACTCACTGCCCATCACTAATTCCCTTCCCCACTCACTGTTTTTGTTTTGCTGTGTTTCACAAGCACCACCTGTATATTTTTTTTTCAGTTCTTTTTGAGGAAAAGCTGAGACAGATGTTGTGTTGACCCTCAGCTGAGGGTGCGTGACTGAAGGAGAAGGTGTGCTGCTCATCTTTGATGCTGTTAGTTTGGAAATATTTGCTTGGAAACAAGGCTTTCTGCTGTCACTAATAAATAATAATAATAATATCACAGTCATTGATATTAATAATAATGTCACGGTCATTCACCTTGCTTAGAAGAGTTTTAAATAATGCAATACTTAAATATCTGGTGGAACTTTTTTTCACTCAAGTGCTCGAGCTGTTACTAGCAACGCTGGAAATGCTTTCTTGTCTGAAAAATGGAAACGTTGCTGTGTCTGACCAGGTAATCAGGAATGGGAGAATTGTCCGTCCTTTGGTTGATAGAGGTCACGGCATCTTCCAGTTTCTTCAATGTGTTTGAATATTTTTTCATTTTTGGGTTGATTTTTTTTTTTTAATAATCTTTGATACTCAATAAAAATTAACACGTGGCTTTGTCATGTGTGCATGTAAATAAGGTGTGCTTGTTTTAATAATTGGTGGAGGAAACCCGGGTGCTTGTAGGATGCAGTTGATGGCACTGTTGTACTCATCTGCTTTTGGATTACAGGAATTAGGTTCTGGAGCTTCTATTAAAGAGTAAAGGAAGCATGCACAGGTTTTCACTGACCTCTGTGCTTGGCTATGTGCAAAGACAGGTGGAATGGAGCTCAGAATCCTAATTTGACAATTTTGTTGTCAGCTCCGCTGCACTGAAACATAACCAGGGATATGGGCTTGCAGAGTCCCACCATTTAACTTCTCTTCAGAGAAGGAGAAGAGGGAAAACTTGGCGAAAAAAATTTCAGCGGTTGGTGGTAGTGTTCTGCTTCTCTAAGTTTAGCAACTTTGGGGGTGGTTGTTAAAACGGGCTTTCAGATTTTGAAACCCTCTGTTCTGAGCAGTGTTAGGGAATGCGGTGCTTCACCATGCTGGAAATCCATCTACGCTGCATCTTCCAAAGCCAAAATACCTGGATTTAATCAGTCATTTAGTAAAAATGGAAGAGAATTGCATGGTTTGCTCACTGATAAACTTCAGGCAGCATATGTAAATTGCAGTTTGTGGAAGTTTCGTGTCCCACTGGAGTCGTATCGCTTCGCTCCATAGAGGCAAACCTGATCTCCGCATCAGCAGGGGCTTGTTGTTCTGCCGTGGTAGAGAAACTTCTCCTTGTGTCTGTTACACAGGCGGGAGAACAATATAGAGGGTTATAGAAGGGCTGCATTGTTCCAGAGCCCTTTCTGATGCTTTTCACAGTTTCTATAGGATGGTAACAAATCTCCCATTGCAAAAAGCTGCAACTGAATTTGATAGAATATCGCCTCTTCTGATTCCTTCTCTGATGGATTTTGTCAGATGGCTTCCTGAGTGAGTACCACCAACGTTCTCATGTGCTTATCCTCAGCATTTCCACAAAAGCTCAAAAATCAGTTGTAACTGTTTCTGAATTGAATAAATATACTTGCAAGATCATGGTGCTTTACATGGTTATTTATGAAAAGTCTTTGTAAGAAACTTAGTTCCCTTCTCTTCCAAAGTCTGCAGCATTGGCGGAAAATCGATATTCAGTAACGTAAAGCAAAGGGAGTCATCGGGGATGACACTAAGGCTGGCTGTGTGGAAGGAAGCAGGATCCTGTTGTGGAAGGGATGGGAGAGATCACGCATCCATGAGTATTTTCAGTGGCATTCTGGCTGAATTGATCTCAGGCTTGTTGATAGTCCAGGGTACTGCTTAGGGAAAAAAAAGTCCAATTTATGCGTCCCATTAAAAAAAAACAACAGTATACTTCTCTTTTGACATTATATTCGGGAAACATAAATTTATGGCACTCATAGCAAAATCAAATTTTCATAGCTCGTTAGAGCTAAGACTGTTTGCAATTTTTATAAATTTAATTTGACTTACGCTTTCAGTGATTTGGGTCTTGGCTTCAGGTTGCCCTCACCAGTGGGGGGAATGATCGAATAGCCTTCACAGAGCTGCATGGCCATGCCTGGGATGAGGGGTCTGAGCCGTCCGCTGCTCGCCAGGGCTTCCCTCTTCCTCCTTTTGTGAACTTAGAGCCCTAACACTTGGGAATCTTGTCTCATCCCGCAGGTATGCATGGCTTGGCCCCTGTACAGGACTTTGTGTGAGCTTAAGCCCTAGTTCAAGGGGAGTCATTTAAACACAGGTACTTGCTGTGCTTTTTGGGTTGGCAATTTACAGCCAGCTTCAAACTTTTATTCTGAAATTCTGCTTTAGGACCAGATTCGGTCAGTCTGTAAGCTTGGCTATGTGTTGTATGATGTTAATGGTGCTGGTCTGTGATACGGAGGATGAAATTTAGGAGGATGAAATTTAGGTCGCTGCTGGAGCTTGACACAGTAAGATTCATGGTGAAAGTTTGCAAATTAGTAAATATTTACAAGGTGTTTAACAATTAGTGAGGTGCTAACACTTGATCAATGATTAGCAAGGTGGTATTTTGTTTGTACTGGCAGGCTATGGTATTCCTTGCTCTACCTCTACTGTGAGTGTTCCCAGAAGGAATTTAAGGGAATGAGGATACCTAAATGGTAAGGATCTGGAAAAAGAAGATAGGCTGATATTTCTGGGGTAAACAGAAAACTGAGAAAAAGGAGAACAAGGTAGCTAACATAAAACTGGAGGAAAGATGGATGAAAGCTTTTAAAGAATTCAGTGTGATGTGAGTGTCAGTTTTAGAAAAAAAAATCGCCTTTAGATGTCACACAAACTCCTTTTAGGTTTTCTTACTTGGCAATATCATTTTTCCAGATAAAAATACTAAGCTTTAATTTTCTGCTGCATGAAAGAATTTAAAAGAAAAGGGTTATTGTTCATACAAGGCTGTCAGGCTAATGTTAAAAAACGATATCTTTTTAAAGTACTATTTTATTTTTAACCCGTTAGTGGAATTTCAGCTATTGTAAACACTTGTGTATAATTCCTTAAATAACTGAGAGTAAGTTGTTCCATATGCATACAGGAGCACAAACTATACGTGAATACCTGTTATTCACCTTTAGGTAACAGGGTGTGGTACTGTGATAGGTGGTGTCCAGGCTCAGGTCGGGAGAGGCGTCTGCAGGTCCCTGCTCAAACAGGGCTGAGGATGCTCTGAGCATTGCCCAGTCAGGTTTTGAGTATCTCCAAGGATGGAGCTCTCTCAGCCTGTCTGGGGCCCTCTTCTCGTGTTTGACCGCTGTAATTCCTGATCTTTAGGAGGAATTTGTCCTGGTGCAACTTGGATCCATTGCCCATTGTACTACTCTGTGTACCTCCAAGAGTCTCCCTTCATCCTCTCTGCAAGCTCCCCTTAGGTAGCTGTATCTGCTTAGAATGTAAATCTAGATGTACAGAGGAATAATAAAATGCTTGTCCAATGTTTCTCTCTTCCTCAAGCAGTTCTCTGTTCACTTAAAGATAATTGGTCCACAAAGAGGTTTTTGTTCTGTTATGTTTGTGGTGATTTTTCAGTTTAAAGCCAGTGCTTCATTCTGTTCTCCCACTTGCCTTGGCTGAATTTTTTCCTGAAGACAGGAAGATACTGTAGCCATAGGTTCCTCCCTTTATGAAATAATCCAATTTTGTCATGCTCTCATATACTCATCTAAGCCATGTTTTGGTTCAGCAAAATCACCTGTTGAAGATACTTATCCTACTGTGTGTGCACAGCTTTTAAAATTTTATAGAATAAAAAAAAAATCACACTTTCAACAGAGTCATACCATGTATTAAAAACCTCAAGATAACAAGTCACTTCTGAAAATGGAAGCTGAAAGGATGCTCCTCCTTTCCTGCGCCCTCTCATTAAGGATTTGACATGCTGATTCTTGAGACACTGAACTCAGTTTACTGTCTCAGTAAGTATATACCATTAATCCATGAACTCTTTTTAATTGCCCAGTGACATAGCCAGAAAAATAATTAGGATAAGACTGAGGACAAAGGGAGAATGAGTTGTTATTAAATATTATTAATATTTCTTATTATTTCTTTCACTTTTTGACAGATATGGTCCCAACTATAGAGTGGTCTCCATTGTGAGTTGCTGTTGTTACACAGTGTATATTCATACTCAGTCCTGAAATCAATTTATGTTTGGATTTAAAATTTAGGTGAGATCCCTTGCCTTTAAAATTTAACTTTCTCTGCATTAAAGCTTGGCAGTTCATCATATCCTGCAGCAATTCTGCATGGCAGCTTGATATATTTTCTGTAAAACACACAGAATCTGAGCCTGCACCATCTCAGTGAGTGGTAGTTACGATAATGGCTCTATATAGTATAGTGTGAATGTGAGGAAGCTCTGGGCATTAGCATCGCTACTCTACTGAAAATTAGACCGGGAACTTTAATGGTGACAGGCAGTTATGGTCTCTCTCCAGATATGATGTGATGATGCATAAACAGCTCAGTGTTCCTGAACAAGAATCTCTTTATCTCTTAAATAATTTGCTGTCTGACAACTTTTTACATTTTTTCAGTGTTTTTTTTTTCAAAGGTACCATGACTTAAAGTAGAATTTAGGAGTATGGTGGAAGGTGGTATATGTGTGGATTTCATGTTGTAGAGGAGAAAGTTGAGGCTTGAGAGAAGAGCAGCACAGAAGACCTCGGTGGTTTGGGGTGCTTTTTCAGCCTTTCTTTCATTCTGCCTGTTCTTATTTTCTGTGCCAATTACATCTTGCATCACCAGGACATTCTGCAGGTCATAAAGGAGATGTGAATGTCAGGATGGAGTTTGTATCCTTCAAAATATTCATCTTTACTCCAATAAACAGTTACTGGTATTTGCAGCTGACATAAGTCCTCTTTTTTCAGTGCTGTCCTTCCCTCGCTTTCACCTGTAAAAATGAACCATTGACGGTCGCATCTGCCCGAAGGTGCAGGAAGAGCGGGGGTTAAAGATTGCAGCAGGGGAGAACTTACCCCTTGCAAAATGCTCTTCTGAGGTTACAGAAAACAGCTCTTAAGACTGAGTAGGATTTTTTGGATGGTATTAGTGCTGGGGATTCTTTATGTATACTTTTTTTTTAAACTGTTGTGGATAGGATAGTCTTTCTCTGCTGTTTGAGTTTAGCTTTCCCAGGACATGTAGGACAGCAGCATTTTAGGTACTACTTTTTGCCCTCGCTTCTTTATTTTAGCAGAGAACATGCAGAGGTGATAATGCTTCATACAAGCTGCTGTTCACACAGCCTCAGGAAGAATGTATATACTTTAAAAAAAAAATTATCATCTTAGTATTTCATTAGAATACCATGAACATTAATTTTCAGTGCAGAAGATTCAAAAAAAATTATGGGGTAGATAGTCCTGCAGAAACATCTGTAGATCATTAAAAAAACCCTCTGACTCCTGTCTTCAAAGAAAAAATAATAAAATTTGTTTTATATCTCCGAGTAAAATTCTGACATATCCTTTCTTGTATTGCCATAGTACCAACTAGTCCATGAGGAGTCAACTCTTTGTTTAAACTGTGTCATGATAGCAAGTTGCTTATATTCTGTTCATTCTGTAAAATAATTTGTGTTAATTAGTGCTTTGGTTTCTCACATTATTTGGGCATCCAGCTCTGTTACACTCAATAGCCCATTTTCTGATTGTTTATTAGTGTGTTTTGGTGGCAGTGTTTCCCTCCTTTGTTTTGCTTTAAGATTAACATATCATTAAGCTGCATAATAAGATAGTCTTTTTTTCTCTTGCAGTGAAATGGCAGGGGAAAACAGGACATAGTTTTGCAGTTAATTCAACAAAAAAATAAAACAAATAAAAATAAAAATCTCTGGAAGTGGATTAGCCAGTTACTTGGCGTGTCTGTTATGGGATAGCAAGGCCAAAACTGAAGCTTTTATGGTAAAACTTGTCTTCATGGAGGTGGATTTTTTTTTTTTTTCAATCTTTGCCAAAAGTTGCAAAACACTGTGTGTTAGTACCAAAATAATCCATGGAGCTAGGTTTTGTATAAACTGGGGTCAAGTCTCCTCTGATTTACCAGCACTTGTTTGGTATACTCTTATAATACATTGTGCTGTGTGTCCCTAGTACGGATAACTGGAGATGTCTTTAATAACTGCAGTTTGGTAAATTAACAGTTAACAGAGTGTCTTCGCTTTTGGAGGCAAGAAGTTAATCTTTGACAGCGTATTTTGACATGTTACTGAAAATAATTCTGTAGGCTAGCTCTGCTGTTATTTTCAGTGTTTGTTGTGGGGCTCTTTTCAGCAAAACTGCTGTCAATGAGAGCCCCGTGGAAACAAAAATAGCAGCTAATCAATGTGTGTTTTATCCGTGGAGTTTAGTGCTTAACTTAGATGGAAAATAGATCTATAAAAAAAAAAATCGTTCCAATGCGATGTGACAAGCTGCTGCAGCCTCGTCTTCTCTCTTTCCTCGTGTGCATTTGGCTCCCTTTAAACAGGGTGCTGTAAGGTGAAAGAGAGGTTGCGTGGTTTGGGTTTGTTTGGGGTTTTTGTTTGTGGTTTTTTATTTTTTTAATGCTTTGTAGGGCTTTGTCTTTACAGTGTGATTTCATGTGGAACAGATCATGATTGTTTCCCTCTGGCCTCTCGTCAATGGCATAAGCTCTTCCATTACTGTCTTGACCAGTACCCGAAAAATGTAGGACACTAGGTTATCCCCTAGCAGCACTCCACATAGAGTTTAATGTAAAACTGTTTGGAAATCCCATACTCTGAAGTGTTTCAGAAAAGTTACTTCAAAAATTCGTGCAGCATACGGGGTCTCTCTTGGCACAGAGACTTGGGGTGCAGTCCCGGTAGTTGTACATCCCAGTATGCCACTGGTAATTGATTGGCTTCTCGTTTCCTAAAACAAATGGTATGTTTGGCGTGTGGTTACTATTTATTTCTTATACAGCTGTCTGTAAAAACCTGTTTTCTTAAGGTGCCCCTACTTTTTATTAAAACTAGGCTCCAGCCCTATTCCTTAAAGAAAGGGATCATTGGGTATCGAGTCTGACCTCGTACTGTCATCTCACAAATCACTCTGGTTTCCCTTACGATTCATCCTTTTCTTCCCGCTGTCCTTTTCACTTCATGAGCTACCTGTAGAGACAAAAGTGCCAAACAGATTGTTAATTGTTGCGGTTGCTTTTACTGGAGTCTGTAGTAAGACACCTCATGATGGAAAGGTGGTTGTACATATTGAAAACCTGATAGATGAACATGTCACCGCTGACACGGAACGTTACGAATGTGCCTGTAGTCATTTCATTCATCACTACAAATGTGATTCTCTTCGTCTCCTTGGCACGCATAGATACCCAGAGCAGCGGAGCAGGTGTAAGCATGCCTGTGTGTCAAGCGGGAGTCTAGATGGAGCGTGGTGGTAGGAACATTTGTTTGTTCCAAGAGGTTGTAAGTTTGGGGACCTCCTCTGTGAGCTCTGTTGCATGGTGACGGTAGCTGTTGCTTGAAACATGATGGGATCCTACTGGTGTCTGTTTGAGCTGTAAGCAGCATTGGTCTTGGACATCCACTCTGTTTCTTCTTTTATTGGGACTCCTCGAATTCTGAGTTTTTTTAACTTTTAAATTCCTATCACACTGAACATTTGGAGGCATACGATGCTCCCAGAAGTACTGTGTTTGAAACAAATGGGATAACCACAGTATAGTTTGTATTTGTTCTTGTAAGGATGCTTAACACTGATTAAAGTGTTTGTGGTCACTTTGTATTCCACCTATAAGGAAAACTTTAAGGAAATTCTTAGGGGTTTCACTGCCTGCTGAGCCGGTGGACCTGTGTTTTTTTACCAATGCTCCACACTGTCTTCAAAGATTGGTTATGAAACAGTACAAAATTGCATGAAGTTGCTTTTGGTTTTGGGTTTTTTGTTTGTTTTGGGGTTTTTGTTGTTTTTTGTTTTGTTTTGTTTTTTAATCTCTCCCAGGCATTTGAGTTAATAATTTAGAAAAAAAGCTTAAAACAAACAACCCCCACCAAATGAAAATACTTTTATTTGGCTGTGTTTTGTCACAGAATAGAAATGCTGGTCTCGGTGACAGCTTTCTTAAAGGGAGCTGGGCAGCTTTGCCATTTAGGCAGAAAAGACTGTAGTCAGGTCCTCATTTGATGGGAAGGGGAGACATGCCCTGTTGAGACGGAATTACACGTCACTTTGTGTGTTACTGTCTCTCTGACACTTCGTAGACTATGAAAATGCAACCTAAAATTGTCTTGGTAAGAAAGTAGGATTCATCCCTTAGGGATTAATGTGCATCTCTCTCAAAAAAAACCTTTCATATTTCATCTAGACGTGAAGATGTGTTAGAGCGATGATTTTTCTGAAGGCTCTAAGATGAGCTGCGCCTTTTGAGGAAGGATCAGTGCGATGCACGTATTGCAGCAGGCGTGGTAAAACCTGCGAGTTACGGAGTTAGCAAGAAAGAAATGTTAGAAATAATAGAACTTCCTGTAAAATGGTAGCACCAGAAAGCTCCTGGAGTGGCCAGTTTCATGGAAACACGTCTCTTCTTGGCATATGGGGCTGTAAAAGTGAACGCTACTGATGGATGTCATCCTGTGGTTCATAGTTTTTCTTGGACGTCTTTGTATCCTTACGGTGCTTTCACTCAGGTACTTGATAACATCTTGCAATTAGCATGTGCCTCATGTTGTGTGAGTCCCGCAGTGATTCAAACCACAGAAGATGGTGGTGAAGGGATTTTTGCAACTGGATGCTTGGGGAAGGAGCACAGCAGGACAGCTTGTCCAGGACATCCTCCTGGTGTTCAGACAGGCTTTGAGGTAGGAAGGGCAGCTGAGAGAGATCCTTAAAGAGGTAAGGAGGCAGCGAGAGCACAGAAGTGGAAGGTGGCTTGGAAAAGGTCACTGTGAAATGGTGGCATTCATCAGGGGATTCAAGGGGGGGGAAAGAGAGCAAAAACATGAAAATCAGTGAGCTACAAGAGGACAAACCTCAAACTCTGAGAAGTGGAGACATGACTCAGAGAGTTCTTATAGATGCGAACCTGAAAGAAAATGAAGACTTCAGATGAGGTGGCAGTTTTAACAGAATTTTTTATTATGGAGACAAGCACAGACTGTCCCAGTTCAAATGAAGGATAGAAAATACAGTAACTCAGTGATGTGATAAGTTTCTCCAGCACAAGAAGGAAGGAAGGAAGCCTGCAGAAAGTCTGACCTAGTTTCCAATAGAGATGATTTAAGCAGGAATAAGTATAAAGGAATATTTTAGCTCCTCTGATATTTTTGTTGTTGTTGTTTTTTGAATTTTTTTAAAATTAATTTTTTATGTCCTGCGAACTTGTGCTTGCCAGAACATGCACCTCACGGTGGCTGTGGGGAATGCGAAGGATCAGCGAGTGTTGCAGTAATGAAAGGAAGACAAAGGATTTGGTCTGCTGCTCAGCAGGAAGAGGAAGTTACCAACTTCTGACACTGAAATATTTTATTAAAATGGGGGAAGGGAAGCTTGTATCAGTCCTGGGCTAAGACTTTAATTGAGAGCAGATGGCAAATTAAATCGCTGGAAGCTCAGTGGCTGCTGTGAAACTGTACAACTTCAGAGCTGTGAGCTGTTACCTTTGACACCCTGGGAAGAGTAAATAAACTGCTAAAAAAACCCAGAAGAATGAACATAATACTTAGGCTGCCTTATTCATGATTTCTAATTTCAGTTTTCAGAAAGGAATGTAGAAACATAAGAAATATTGCAGGAAACCAATAATATCCACAAGGTTTTTCTTTTCAAAAATAAACCATATCAAAGAAACTGATTTCTGTAACTTGGTAACAAGGAAAGCAAAAATGGGTAGATTACCACAAGTTGAAGTGAAGCTTTTAACTAGAAAAATGCAGTCTGGATATAAACGACTATAAAATGGGTGCAGAAATCGTTGCACAATGTAACAATACTTCGGGGCCTTCGAAAGGCTATGGCGGGTGGGACTGTGCGGTGGTCTGTGCTGGGTCTGGCGCTGGTCACGCCTTAATGACCTGGAGGATGTGATGGAGAATCTACTGAATCTGCAGGTACTGAAATAAAGGACGTACTGGGGTGTCTCCACTAAAAATAGAAAGGGACTGGGTGAGCTAAATGTGTATCCTGTGTTTTTCATACTACTTCATCAGACTGTTTCAAGATTTTGTGGACGAATCCACTGCAAAAGCTGAAAGGACAGCTATTTCTGTTGCTCGTCCATAGAAAATCCAGAGATTCTTGTAGTAGTCAGATCTGACACGCAGCAGTAAAAAAAAGATATATGCCTGTTTACGCATTCCAACGTGACAGCTGATTTGTAAGAATGGTGAAGTCGTCCTGCTGTACCCTGTTTTGGAAAGGCTTCTTCTGAACTGCTGTGTAAAGCTTTGAGCACTGGCTTGGGATTTGAGAGCTTTCCAAGGAGCAGGGAGAAAAAAATCAGAGTAGAAAAGCTGACCTGCCATGAAACACTAAACAAATTGAGGATTTTTTTATCCTTGGAAAAAAAAAATAAATTGCCTTTTTTTTCTTCTAATCCTGAAATAAATATGATGCTGCTGTGAAAAATAATGTGTTCTGTATCGCTTCTTGTCCTATCCAACAATCGTATAGGCTTTAATCTGCATCTCTCTTGCTGAATTTGGACATGAGAAACCTTTTTTCTAAGAACAGAGGTAGTGAAGGAGTCCATTTCCTAAAGTGCTGCATCAGAATAATTCTGAAGCAGTTACGCAGATTTTTATGGTAGAGGATGAAGGGTTAGATCTCCATGTGCTTTCTTTCCATAGTTTCTGTGACTGATATGATGGAAACATTTCAATAGTTTGCCAAGAGAATTCGCAGTATGGGTGATATTGGCATACTTTTTTTTTTTAAGTACAGAGAAGGAGTGTTGGTGTGTTTCAGCTGTCAGGTAGAGCAGCAGCCCTTCTTCCTTCTCTTTTGAGAAAGTACCTTTTCTCTCGGCCATGTCAAATGGTTTTGCGGAACGCCTCAAGGGGACTGATGATAGGGAGGGTGCTCTCATACATCCTCATTTTGTGGTGTCCCTCGTCCATCCTGCGGCACTTGGGTGAGTAGCTGGAGTTCTTCAGCAGAACACAGGGATTAGAGGATGGATCAGCTCTCGATACAGCAGTTGGTGCTTAAGTCAACAGTGATCTGTTGCTCTACTGTGTACATCTTCAACGCTATAAAATTATTTAGACTAAACCCAGTAAAAAGCTGTAGTGGAGTTGGCTGCTGATCTTAGCAACTGAAGGAACGGTGAGTCTGGGAACCGGGCGATTCTGCCCTTCTGAAGCGCCGTGTGTACAATCAGGCAAATTGCAGATGTCTTTACGTATAGTAGCTTTAGAGGCAATAATTGAGGAAGTGCCAGAATAATTGGAAAGGATGACAGGAAGGGTTTTTTTTACTCTATTTTAGGCCATGAGGTTCGGGAAGAAGGAATTGAGGAAGCTGCTGGGGTGGGACACACACACACAAATAACATTTACGAACCACTACATTTCAAAATACAAAGTGTGGTGCTTGGTTGAGTTCTTTCCCACTGGAACATATTGGGGTGGTCTTGGCAATGTTGTAGTGGCCAAGAGGGAGGAAAAGGAGATTCACCTTCTTAGGTTGAGAAGGAAACAAGCTGTTCTGAGGATGGAAGGGGCTGATGGTGGGGTCCAGAGACTGGCAGGCAGAGCAGTAGAGAGGATAGATGCCTTACTACAGCGAAACTCAACTGTTTTCAGACTAAAAGAAGAGAAATTATATTTCTAGGCGCCTCCTTCCTCCCTTTACTCCCTCAATCTGTTGCACTGGGTTCCCGTAGCCAAACTCTTCTGCTTGCAACCACATCTTCCCCATCTCCCTACCCATCTCCCGCAAGTCGGCTATTGCTGCCACTTCCCCAAGCCCACACAAAAGCCAGTGAAAGTGCTGGGGTGCAGCCACTTCTGGGGCACATACGGTGACTGAAGCGTCATGCCAAAACATGTGAAGAAAGATGTTAGGACATACTTGGTTATCTGGTTATAGCGGCGTTGCAAGGCTTGTTTGTACCTTTAGATTTGGATTATCTGTTCTCTATCTTGATGAATAACATTAGTGTGTTTGTTCAGCTGCAGGAATTTTTTAATCTTTCATTCCTTCACTTTTTTTTTTTTCCCCTAGAAATAGGGAGAAATAATCTCACCGTGGAGAAGTTTAGCAAAGATTTGATTGCGAGAACTTTTGGTGCTTTTTGCTTTTTTGGTTTGGTTTTTTTGTTGTTGTTGTTGGGTTGTGGGGGGTGTTTTTGTTTTTGGTTTTGTTTTTTGTTTTTTTTTCTGGGAGAATATGTTTTTCTAGTGGTAGCTGGAAGAGAAGAGAACTGAATGTACAGGATTAAGCTTGAGGCCCCAGCTTCCTGTATAAGGGGAGAGGAGCTCACAAACCCGAGACGCCAGCCAAAAGGAAAACGGGTAATGGACAAACATAGACTGTGCAGCTCGCTGCGCTGCGTGCCAGCTGCTGCTGGGGGGGGACTTCCTGCTGTGGGACACGGGTGACATTTGGGGCTGTCACTGTCTGTGCAAAGCTGCCCTTTCGCTGTGTTCAACACGGGAGCTGGATGAGAGATTGGCATTTTCTCCTGGTTTTTACAGTTCAGAAAGCAATAGGGTTTTATTTCTGGGAGGGTTTAGGTAAAAGAGCTCCTCCATATGAATTTTATTATTTAAGGCTAAAGCAAATGTTGAGAAGTAGGAAAATAGAAGTTCTCGGAAAAAATAACACAAGGAATTCACCGCTCTTCAGCTAAAGAGCCGCAGGTTTGTAGGAGGCTGGGTCTTGAACGCCGCAAAGCCAAGCGACTTGGGAGTGCCGGTTCCTGAACCTTGCTGGGACCTCCCTTGCCTTTGAAATCTCAGTTGGAAATGTGGTTTCGGTTGGGTTTACAGCTTGCTTCCACAATCTCTGATCTCGAAACCCATCATCAAACAATGTTTGCAAGCTCGTTCTCTGCAAACCAGGCACTGGAGTCTCTGTTGACCATGTCTTGCACCTTAGGTTTGTCTTTTGGTAGGGAATGTGAAAAGCCACCTGAAAATCCAACCCAGAATAAAATCTTAGAGTGCCCAAAATGTAGTAATAATTTAAAAAGCATTTGTAGTAAATTAGATAAAGGTGAAAACTGTTTCCTACTCTTGCTGTGATAATGAGCAGAGCATCAAAGCTCTTGTGGAATGTGGTGCCTCAAAAAAGACAAATTTAAAAATGTCTTTAAAGGATAATTGGACTGAAAATTGACCTAATCCTGTAGTTGCAGCCATACACTCGAGTCCATAACAAATTTCTTCCAAACACTTCAATACAGATGACTCTTTTTGCCCATGATATCACTCCATCATTCTACTAATCCTTCCAGTAGAGGAAGATGGAAGCGAAGGCAGAGTTTGTGTTTGTTGTATTTGTCCTTTATTGTGCAGATTGCAGTGAGTGTGCTCCTTTCTCAAAGGACACCTTGTCCCGTTCCTTGAGCGTTGTTAACTCGCTGGTGGCTTCCTGGAAAAGATACTTGAGATCTCCAGGGAACTGAACTCGGTGATACCGCCTTCCAACGGAGTCTTGCCAGACGCAAACACTTCAAAATGCTTCTATGGTAGCAGCATAATTAGACTCTAGCTTTCTGATTTCTGAAACATCTGGGTTCATATTCTGCAGTTTATTTTTATACAAACCTAAGAAGGAATAAGAAGCCTGAGGCCGTAGCGGAGCCATCGGGCTGCAGAGTCTGGGATTAAAGAAGTAGCGTGAGATCGATGCGGCTGCCGTTCTTGGAAGGACTCGGCTCTTCCTAGAAGTTCTCATTCTTTTAACAGGCGGTTATTTTTCTCCTCCTGCTCTGTTACATAATTTTTGCTGCTGTAAATGGTTTTGCTTGTGGGTTTTGGTTTTATTTACATATTCTACTAATAACATGGACTACAGATGCCTACTTGAAATCAGGATTCTCGTCTCCTTCGTATAAACAAGCTCGTTCTCATGAATGGCTGAAAAAATCCGTTCCACTTCAGGTTATAACAGTGAATTATGGACCAAAATGTATTATACTCTTTATTGTGGATACGGTAAGTGATTATTTTTTTTGATGGCAGTTACAAAGCTATACAGCATTGCTGTAGAATTGGTCTGATAAATGGTGAAATACTTTGTTACAGTTTAATTATGGAAAACAGGAGCTTATGGTTTACCCTTATTTATGTGTGTACATGAATCGTTTGAGAGTAATAAGGTGAATATAGTACTGTTTCTGGAGGCTTAAAAAGAAGATTTGTTCTCTAATATTAAATTTTTAATGTATTATTCATGAGGAAGTCAAAGCTGAAAGCTTTTTTCCTCCCCTCAGTAGAAATGAACTTGAAGAATACATTATCTGTATAGGAAAAAAAATAATGTACAGGATTCTAACTCTTGCTAATACAGGAGTGGTGCATGCAAATACTATTGGAATTTCCTCAGGGAAAAGGAGTCAGAGTTTTGTTGAAAATAAGCTGATAACGATCATTGAATAATTCGTACAATATTATTGAAATGCAATTCCTAAAAAAAACTCGGGGTAATTCTAATTAGTATATGCTTTTTAGAATGACAGAGTGACTGTTTTATTAAAGTTGCTTTAAACTCCGTGTCAAAGAGTTGTTATCTCTGGTGTAGACACGGGGCTGGGCTCCATGGCTTTGTTACTTGGACCACTTTCAAGCTGGCTTTTCCAGATGTGTGCATATGCATGCGATGTATTCATGCATAGATGTATATAATGGTGGTTTATTAAGGCAGGCAAAATACATGTGAGCTTTTCTATCTATGGCGTGTAAGTGGAATTTGGAAAAACATCTAAAGCTATTTAGCATTATGTAAGACAATGATTTTTTTTCAGTATGGAATATTTTAAAGTGATGCAAACATGTTTGTAATTCTGTTTGCTGCTGCCTTATCACTGTAAACAAGAACAGAAGCCAAGTCACATCATCTTTAGTGATCTTTTTCATTTGTATTTTTCCATGTACTTTCTCATTCCTAGATCATGCTTAGTTTAGTTGCCTGAAATGACTCGGTGGGGAAAAAAAGTACCAAGTTACATGTTCAGACAAGCTCTCAATATATGTTTTTTACATTGCCTTATTTGAGTCTTATGCAACAATTAGTTTATTAATAGGAAAAACATCTGTAATTAGTAATATCCAAACACCACAATTATATTTTGTGGAAGGCATAGCTTAAATCGTTATTAGCAGTGTTTCCTAGATACAGTTTATGTCTTTGCTAGATGTGGGATAAAACAGTGCGTGATACCACGGCAGGAGTGTATGCTACCTGTGGTAAGAGAATAAAGTTAGGAAGTTACAAGCTAAAGACTCCTCTAGACCTTACTATGAAGTTTTATGACCACCTCTCAATTTTTAATATATATTCAGCCCCGAGCTCCTGGTGAAATGCTGTGTGTGTGCCTTGCCTGACAATGAAAATGAAGAAGGAAAAACTTCGTAGGTGTTTTTTACCTGGGTTTAAAAAGCTGTTCTATAGACAGGGAACCGTGACACAAAACATATGAAGCCACTTGTCCACAAAGATGGAAATTCAAAGTGGAGCAGAAAAGTGACTCTAGCTCTCTTCAGGCTTTAACTGTGGTTGTCTTGACTGGTGAGGTTGATCTTTTTCTCTGCTTCACAGGATGTATGTCCTATGAGGAAGTACAGTACGGTATTATCTTTTGTCACTTGATCTGAAGTTATAAGGAAACCTCAATTCCATGTCCCCAGTTGTCACTTGGAGCATTTTGTACCTTCTGACATTACTTGGATTTTTTTTGTATTGTCTTCCCTTTTAATGGAAGTATCCAAAACTTGCGGTTGCAAGAGAAACTATGTATTTCTGGCCCTTTTTTTACATATTAATTTCCAGTCACATTCCTTTAATGTTTGCTACATATTTTTCCAAAGACATAAAACACAAACTGATATAGATGTTTGTGCCATAAGCAGAAGAGCAGGAGGAATGTCGCAGATTTGTCAAACTTGCATTTTTTGTTGTTATTCGTGAACATACACCTATCTTTGGGATTGAACAGAAGACGTAAGATAGTGGTGAGATACTTAAAACCTCTGGCCAGAAAACAGGCACAAACATTACCCAAGTGTTGTGATTACCTTGCGTTGTTACTGGATGGTGGTGAAGCATGTTTTAACCTGTGGCTTGTTGAAGGCATTTGGAAGTTGAGCTAATCTGTCCTTAAAGGAAGGGATGAAGCAGCCTTTTCAATGCTTGGGCTCACCTATAAATGTGTGCTAGCTGCTTAAATAAGATCTTTGAACAGTTGAATTTTCTCAAATGAGAAAAAAAAATCCCCTAATTTTTGTAGGTAATGTGCTTGGCTAAGAACTGTGTAACTCTGTGTCCAAGGCATCCTCTGTATGAAAAAATTTCTACTTTTACCTCTTGGCAAAAGGAGGGAGGAAGACTTGGGAAAAACCTGCTGTGAAAGTCCATCCAGAAGCTTTGCTCCCTTTGTATAAGCTTTTTCCTTCACGAATTGTGTTGTGGGCTTTGAGCTGGTAGACATCAGATTTTGGGCAAATAGTCTTCCATGAAATGTTCTATCATCAGACTTCGGCGTTTTTCTTGCAGCTGTATCATGGGGAACATGAATCCTGGAGACTGGGGTATGCCCAGTTCACTGTGGGTGTGGGAGGTTGCGGTTGGTGTCCAGTGTTCCTGATCCAGCCTTGCTGGGGAACCTAATGTTAAGCGCTTGTCTTGGGTTTTGTTTTGCGTTTCACAGGAAGAACATTTTCCATTTGTGTTTTGGATATGCAGGTTAATAGTTTGGAGTGGTTCAGAAAACTAGTTGCATTGTTATGAGCAGAAGTATTAAGTGAAGGGGTTATTTTGCAGCATTTTTAGGATAAGCAAGCTTGATGGATTGTTTCTGGTCTTGGCCAACTCCACTGACTTACAGGAAAAACTAAAGCAGGGTTGTGGGGGATGGTGATCTTTGCCCTAAGTGTAAATGTTTGCAATATAAACAGCTGAGCTGTTCCCCAGCGGCTTGCAATGAAGAGGAAAAAAAAAAAAGGCATTTTTAGGGTGGGTTCTAGCATAGGCAAATCAGATGAATTATGCCCTACGAGCGCTTATCAGCTTGGCTTTGTGAACACTGCCCGTGGTCAGCTGGGCTGATGGCTGAGCTACCAGGAGGCTGAGGAGAAGATCCACAGAAATTAGTTGGAAGCTATAATAATGTAATTGAAGAGAACTAATATTTTTTTTTTAATGTGCAGACCTATTACCACCTAGGAACTTCCCACCACCTAGGAACTTCCCACCACCAGCTTTCAGGGTCTTGGCAGGAGATTTTTGGCTGTTTGTGTTTTAAACACATTGGACCTGACTGTTTATTGTAGGGCTGGAGTTCCTTGGTTGTTTTGGGACCATGGGAGGGGACTCATGCCTTCGTTCTTGCACACGGATTACTGGGGTAGAGTTCTTCAGCAGAAAGGAGAACATCTCCATAGTATTACGAGAGTTATCTCCAGATTTGTACTGTTGATCTGTGTTAACTTTTGGTCTGGGAAAATCATCTTTTTTCGTGTGTTTCTCTTGTCACATTTTCCTGTATCCCCAAGAAAAACCTGATGGTGTAGGAGAGGCAGTAATGAAGCCGATGTGCAGCTATTTGTCCTCCTCAGTTTGGCTACGCAAGCGTGGGAGAGGTGCCAGATATTTATGTTGTTTTGCAGCAGGCGTGCGATCACATCCAGTGCTTTTCTGCTGTAGCTCTGTATAGCTTCGAGAGATGAATTCAAATGCAGACGGCTGTATAGATTTTGGTAATTCATTGAATAAGCTGTGGCTGGGCAGAGAGAGGCTCTGCCCAAGCTGATAGCGCTCAATCAGCAAACAGAAAAAAACTTTAAAAATTACTTATGCTGTGTTATAGGATAGGACACCATACTTATTATTCGGGCCAAAAGGAATTTTTAAAGCTATTGGGATGAACAGCACACACAGCCGTGGCGGGTGTGACCATCTCAGGCGATGCTTTTCTCGATGCACGTTTTCCTGTGCGCTGCCTGGTATCTCGGAGGCACCCGTACAGTTTTCGGTTAGAAATTGTTGTTGCTATCCCCCCCATCTTCCGTCTCAGAACCCACATGGCAGAGGGGTTTGTTGTGTGAACACCTGCCTGCAGAGCCGGTGCTGGCGTCTGAACTGCAAACTGGCCAACTCCGAGTCGGCTGGAGCTGCGCAGAGAGCGTGAAATAGCTGAAGAGGAGCGATGCTGAGTGCCGGTGCTGGCTGGGGCTCTGTAAGGTTAGAGCTTATTATTTTTGGGAGAGGAGAAGGAGTAAATCCTAAAGATGGCCTTCTAAGTGCTTGGGTATTTATGGAGGTATGGAGTTAATACGATTTAACATTTATGGGTCCATATGCTTGAGATTTTTCCATCTCGGCTAAGTGCAGTAAGTCTACTGGATCGGGTTTGGGCTCCTGGGTGAGATCGTCCACTGCTTCTGTCCCCTGAGCCTGGTTGAGACCTCTGCTGTTGGAAGTGCTGGTAATAGGACAATCCTCCCTCCCTGAGAAATGCTCTGCGAAACCTGGCTTCCTTCAGCGCCAAGAACAACAGGACAGTAAGATCAGTTTAACGTAAAGTCTGAGCTTTTTTAGCCCAGGAAAGAAAAGGATGCAAAGCAGCAGGGGTGGCATTGTGTCATTATATACTAAATAAACTGCTCCCCCTCGCCGCTGCATCAGCGATGAAGGAAAACAGCTTTTTTTGCCAGATTGGGCAGAGACCAGCTGATCTGGAAGTGTTCTGCAGAAACAGCTTGGGCAAGAATGTAGGTTGAGAGCAGCTGGGACCTGGGCGAGCTGTAAAATTAGAGTAATTCCTGTTGCATCATGCTTTGGTTATCGCCTACAATTAACGCAAAGGCTCATCCTGAAGGAGGAAGCTAGGAAAGGGTTTTAATTTTGTTAATGGGCGCAGGTGCTATTTTTACCTTTTTTTATTCTACCTTTGGTAAGATCAATATATGGATAAGAGGAGTGGGTTTTATAGGATGATTCCACATAATTGTAATGTCACCAATTTTGCTCCTGTAAACAACAAAAAGTTACTGTACTTTTTTGGTTTGGTTTTTTGGGTTGGTTGGTTGGTTTTTGTTTCTGTTTTTTGGGTTTTTTTGGTTTTTTGTTTTGTTTTTTTTTTTAGGTAGAATTAAGGAAACAGTTTATTTTTGAGTTCTCCAAACTCATAGTTCTGAAGACACTGGTTATTTAACATCTTCAGTTATTCGTCCTTTCTCATGACTTGCATGTAAACAGTTGGGAGCTTTCTGCTTTACAGGGTTGTTAGAAGTGGAAGCATGGGTATTAAATTGTGTGCATTCCGTTTAGTACAAAGTTTAAGATATTTCAAATAGGTCAAAAGTACTTGATGTTCTGGGTGTTTGGAGAAACAATTAAACATGTCTGCAGCTGTTCCAACCTGCAGCTGAACTGTCAGCGTGGTGAAGGCATCTAAGTGCTTGTTGAAGGCACCAAAACACCTTTTAAAAATCTCCTTCTGTTAAGCTTAATGGAATAAGAAAAATTATTTTATCTTATTAATTTATAAATTAATTTATTAATTATAAAATGTATTTTATTTTCCTTTTTTTATTGACTGAATTTCTGAACAGGCAATAATATGTGGCTTTGTTCTAGAAAGAAATTGCTAGAAGTTGGGCAAGTTTTGCTGCTTTTTTTTTGTCCAGACTGTAGTAACCATATCGTACGAAGCTTGCAGTTTCCTCTTTTTTTTTTTTTTTT
>WKFP01014335.1:572230-654112 GCA_011057875.1 Pterocles orientalis
CCCCCCCCCTTTTTTTTTTTTTTTTTGCAAATAGATCTTTTTGCTCTACAAAATCCGGTTCTGATTGACTGTCGCAGCTCGATTGCAAGCTGCTACTAATATTTGGCAAAACCTTCTTAAAAATAAACCCTCCGACATATGTGCAATTGCTGCTCACTTACAGCACCCTGCAGAAGCTCAGCGTTGCAGATTTTACATCTTTAAACTTCCAGGTCTTTGCTGATCCGGCTTCACAAAACCGTGACGTTACACCAGCATTGCAAATGCATCAAATTCTTTTTAGCAGCAGAAAAGACCGGTTGGGATTCATAGGCCACATCTGCTGGTGAACTTTGTGCAGTCTGCCTTTTTTTTTTTCTTTCCCCCCCCTCTTTTACTAGAAGAAAGGTTTGTTTGTTGGCCGCTCGCTCGGGGCGGGACAGGAATGTAATGCATGCACAGACTGCACAGTATTTCCTGTTCAACTGCCGCTCCAAACCTCGGCGCTGGGAAAATCTCCAGATCGAGCAGCTCGCTCCTTGCTCAAACAACGAAGAAATGCTGCAGCTTCTGAAATACTTCGTGGTTTTTACAAAAATTTATTTTTTAAAACAGAATCTCCATGGTGCGCTACTGCTTTAAATGTATCTGGTTCTGTGGATATTGCTGCTTTTTCTGATCTGTTTACAGATTACTGTGGCCAAGATAAAACATTAAATTCACTGAAGCACTATAGGTACAGAGAGGTGGCTCTGTAATGTCAGTGTTTATTTTGTAGGATAATACATCTCCGTAATGTTGCCTGTGTAGTTCAGTTAGCTTCGTTTTCCATCCAGGTAAAAATGGCAGTAATCTTTTGGTACCACAGCTACTTTTGCATTATTTGCTGTATTTTATTTTGCCCTTAAACTATCTTGAAACATCGCTTTTGCATTGCGTGAATTCTACTCCAGAAGTGAAATATTTAAAAATTTTTTTTTAGCAAAAGGAAAAAAAGACTTTGATCACTTCTGCCACTGAACACTAATCTCCAGTGCTGCAGCCTTGCCTTGTGTGTAGTGTGAAAGTGAGAGGAGGGGGGTTATTTATTTTGAATTTTTTTTTAGTCTTTGTTTTTAAAGTGGTTCTGATCCGTTTCCCATGTGGCAGCTCTGTTCCCCTTTCAGACTGCCAGCTGATGGAAGAGTGACTGTGGGGTGTGGCTGGTTATTTATTTTACTTACCTCTTTTATTTGTTTTTTTTTAAAGCAGATGTTATGTTTTGAGAATTTCAATGCATAGGCTCCCCTGGAATGTATGAAATGCTGTGGCTCTTCTCAAAAAAAGCAAATTCTAGGAAAAGGTTGAACTGTGAACTGAGTATATATGCATACATGCATTAAAAAAATATTTATGTCCTTGTAGCACCTTTTTTAGTGTGTTCAGCAGCTACTTAGTCCTATGTGAAAAGGAAGACAGCGTGCCCAGGTGAGCCTTGGCGACCAGGGCACCCCATTGTGGGTCCTTAGTCCTTGATGCCCCGTGCTGGCGAGGTGGATGGATGCCAGGGCAGGACAGGTATGGAGCAGGGCTCGGGCTCTTCTCTAGCTCAGAGGAGCACATTCAGCTCCTGATTAAACACTGTCCACATATTTTACGTAGAAAGCAAAGGTACGGCAGCTCTCTGGCTCATCTTGCTGGAAGAGTTAGCGGAGTGTCGCTGGAGGTGGACATTTAACTTCTCTCTCATATTCTCATCCATATTCTGTCCCTGGCTGTTCCAGTGGCAAGCAATACAGGCACAAAAAAGAAGAAAGTTCTGAGCGTTAATTAGTTCCTTCCTGGATCACAAGGAGACCTACTTTTCATTCCTTTTGGAGATACAGATCTACACGTGCTGCTTCTCTGAGTGGTCTCAGTGTAGCCCTGTTCAGCTTGTCAAGTACTGGAGCTGGAAAGGAGCCGGCCAAAATCTGCGCTATTTAAATTAAACTTGAAGGTATTTCACTCAGAACATAGTTCAGCAGGTTAATTAGGTTGTTAAAACAGTTTTTAACCCTTCAGCTTCATGATGAAATGTGGGTGTCCCTGAAGCAGTGGATCTGCCTTCAGTCTTGGAGCTGAATAAATGGGAGGAGTTGGGCTTTGGCAGATCCGTGACCTTTAACGCAGCGTTACCTGGTATCAACACTCCTAATTTTTTAAATGCTGCAACACTGCCAGACAGCACGGGTGTTTAAATCATAGCTCCTATGAGAAGCTGACACATACGATACGAAGGTTGTACCATCATATGTGTGTATGTCCAACCAAACCTCAGTGTGCAGATTGAAGTTTTATGGTTTGGGAATTTGCCTTGAGATCCATCAGGTTTATGTGATGTTTTGAGGCTTTTCATGGTTTCTTATCCCTCCTTGTCGGTTAAGAGGCTTCGTATCAGTTGCTGGTTTTAGCATTTAGCAGCTGTATCCAATGATGCATCGCAGCCTTGTACAGAGAGACCAGTGCCGAGTTCTCAGTCGTGCATTAAAAAAGTGACTTCAGAATGTCACCACTTTTGATCTTTAGGAAATGAGCATCCAACAACAACAGCAGGTATTTAATTCACCCGGATTTGAGGAGTAATAAATAATTTATGTAGGGCAAAAGAAGTTTTTTTGCTTTAAGCTGCCACAACAAAAACATTTCCGGGGCTTTGGTTAGGTAGAGGTCTTTTTTCTTTGTGCAGCTTTTGCTGTCCCAATGATTTTTCTCCTTTTGTCCTAGGTACTATGTGAAAGTACGTTTTTATAGGACTTCTCCAGGTACGGAAAGCAAACTGTTAGCGTTCTGATATCCACTAGATAACCTCTCTTTGAATGAGATAAGCTGTTCTTGTGTTACCATTTGATCTTAGCGTACAGGTGCAACTTCTGAGCGTGCTTTCCAAAACGTCGTGCAGTGGGTTAAGAAGAATAACGTTCAGTTTTTCCTGAAATTCCTAAAAGTCCATAAATCATATTGACATTTTTTTCCAGATCAAAGTGCAGTGACTTTAAACAGATTAAAATGAGATAAAGAAGAGATTGTCTCAAAAGTAAAAATAAGTTATTGGGTTATTTTTCCCCCATGTCCCTACCTGTCTGATGTATTTAAGCTTTTATCTCTTGGCCCCCAGCCACGCGATCAGCTCCATCCAGAGCAGACTACTAATGCAGTGGATGGGAAAGGGTTTGCTGGGGAGGGGCCGCTAAATGCTTTGGAAAGATTTTTTTTTTTTCTTCCACAAAACTAGTCTGGGATCCCTCCCTTCAAAGGAAATCATTTCAGTGGAAAAACCAAAACCTTAACTTTATTTAATTGCATTTTTGGGAGGAGAGAGGTTGCCAGCTTCGGTTGACATGAAGATAATTCTGGGCTGTATCATGCTGAACATAAACAGAGTAATCTGCTTGGGTTATACGTGTTTGAAGGTTAAAGCAGTCGTGGGGAGTTGTTTCAGGTATGTGACAGCGCTGTTACTGCGATATTTTCTGCAAAGCTTACATGGAAAATTAAGCCTTTCAATGATAAGCTGCAAATGGCAATTAAAACCAAAGTTATGTGGGCATCACGTGCAGATTTGGCACCAAGTATTGTAAAAGAATTTCTATCTTGGTTGATACATCACAAAAATAGGAGCTGTATAAGCAGAGTTCATGGTTTTCTGCTGCTTGACTGTTCCTAGCTTGAGTCATGTAGGATATAAATTTGATTTTTCTAATAAGATCAGATACAGTCTCTTAAGAAAATTGAGAAATTATGCATCTCTAATCACTTATAAATTTTGAAACTGCTTCCTTTTGAAGAAAGGCTATGTTTAATTCCGCTTGGTTCTGACTTGTGTCTTTCCATTGTGTGTTATAAACAAACTTGTTAGTGGAGAGCTTGCGCTGCACAGATGTTCGTCTTATTGCATTTAGCGAGTTAATCTGTAAGTGCATGGAAAGTCTCTTCATTACCCAGTTTATATTATTTGAGAGAACTGGCTATTGCATTCATTTAATTAGGAAAAAAATCCAGCGGTAATGAGCTCCCTCATGTGCTGCAGAGGGATGGGCTGGGCGAGGAGCCCTCCAGCCATCCCATGGTGGCTTCCTGGAGCAGCGAGGGGTTTCTTGGGCGATGGCCGCACAACAATCTGGTTTTGTAATTTCACACAACTACAGCAAAATTTGATGGGAGAAGCCCTGAACTAAACTTTTTTTTAGAATGCAGTGCCTGAGGAAAAAGCTTTTTCTTTGCTGTGTAACTTGTGCTGCTGCTGGAACCGTCCTGGTGTGAGAACAGCGGCACAAACCTTCTGCCCCCAAAGGATCCTTTAAGCGAAAGGAGGTTTGAGAAGATACTATAGATTATTTCTGTTCACGTACTCTTTTATTAAATTTCTATAACATTTGTCTATAATATTTGGGGTTTGTTATGGGTTTTTTTTTTCTTTCTCTTCTCTTTGTATAGCCACCCGGTATGGTTCCATTTAAGCTTATGTGGTGGCATAAAAACTTGCCTTTATCTTTCCTTGAACCCCTCCCAGGCTTAGTAATGCTGTGGGTTCGTTAGGACTTGCTAGAAGACCTCGATAAGCATGGTTCTGCAGACCACCTTTGATTTCCAGCAGCTTGCAGGCCATTTAAGAATTAACTGACACACAAGCAGCAGGGCGGCACGCAGGTTACGAGCAGTGAGGCTTGTCATTAGAAATAGTGCAGGAGAGCGTCTGGAAATTATAGGTGAGACTTTGCACTTTCAAATCAGGGGAAATCTGGACCAGAGGGACTTCCCTTCTGGCAGGGAGAGCTGTGTTCCTGTTTCTGACCCTGTCTGCAAATAATCTTTCAGAAATCCAGCTAATTTGACAAAAGTGCTTCGCTGGTGGCTCTTGCAAACCTCCATGAGATCCTTGGGGAAGGAGTTACACAGGGGTCTGTGCAGTCTGCTCTTCAGTGTGGGCTTAAGCTATAAGGAAAAGGGAGTAAGGACATAAGGTGACGGAAATTGTAAGGGAAAGGAGTGTGTATGTGTCTGTGCGTGTATATGAATGTGTGTGTGTACATGTGCATCTGTATAGAGATTTAAAGCTTAACTGTGAAGAGGTGTAGAAAGGCAACGTGATTTTGGATGTCTGGCCTCCCGCAGATTGAATTAAGTGTAGATACACATTAAATTTTCTGCATGGGAAGAGATAATAATTCTTGACTTACATTCGCAGTGGTGCCTGAAATACCTGCTAATGAGGACATCTTGGTGTTACAAGAAGATCTTTTGAAAATCATGTTAGCCCAATGCTCACTTGTTGTAAAATGCAAATAAGATGTGAGGAATTCTTAGAAAAGTCAGAGAACAAAGGATTGTGTGGGTGTATAAGCTCCTGGTGCTTTCCCCCTTCATCCTGGGTGTTGTGTGTGGTTCTGGTCCTCCCCGTCCTGCTCAAAAATACGCATCAGACATGGTACAAAGATAAGAAACAAGGAGGGTCAGAATTATGAAACAGTTGAATCGTTGGCTGAGCTGTGGACCTTCTTGCCGAGAGATACTTTTGGCAAAGTTGGGGTAGGTTTGAAACATAATGGGACAAAGTCATGAAAGAGGAATTTGTTGATATCTTCAGGTGAGGAAGTCTTTAAGCTGCAGTTGCAGCATGCCTGGGATGGTGTAAAGGGAGAGCATCACTCCAGTCTTGCATTGTTCCTTCAAGTTTTCTGCAGCTGTCTGCTGGTTAGAGTCTTCTCTGCTTTCACAGATAACATGTTCTCGTATTTTGAAGTTGCTTTGCCTGGGCTTTTTTGGTACGCAGTGTCAAAGTGTTTGGTATGCAGTGCTTAAGATTGGAAAAGGTCACCTAGAGTTGTCTTCAGCGTTCAGTGGTGATAAGGGTAATGAGTCTAGCATGTCTGTGGATGCCACAGGAAATCAGTTCCAGAAATCAACTCCCAAAAGATGGAAGGAAAAAACAGAAAAACTCCTCTAATTTCCATATGCTGGATGCTGCTCAGACCTGGAGTTACCATTCCAGTGTCATTAGGCTTTTAAGGAATGCCAGGTTTTGTCCTCTGCAGTTGTTTTTTTTTCTCTTTAAAACTTGCAGGCAACCAGAATACCTAAATTTATGGTACTGACTCAATACTTTTTTTACACCTTTAAAGTTATAATTGTTTCCTGTATGTACTGTCAGTGCTTCAAGAAATGCAAGTCTAGCAAACAGCACACGTATTGCGTTTGGTCCGGTGTAACTAAGGAAGGAGAAACTATTTTCTGTGATGCACAACACTGTCAGAGTTGTTCAGAACGGGATGTGATGCAGATCTGTTCTGTGTATGCGATATCTGCGTGTGTTAATGCAGCATGGCACGTAAAGCCACTTGAGAACTTCTGTTCCTTACTGCGTCCAAAATTGTAACTTATTCAGTCACAGCAGAGCCTCTGTAACATATTATTAAAAAAAAAACCAGATATCTTTAAAATAATATCTGAATTAGTGGAAAGACCTATTTGAAACACCACTGTATCACTAATGGCAAAATCACCAAGATTAAAAGCAGCATGAAGGATTCTTTTTCCCCAGAACAAATATTTAACTGAGCAAAAGTGAATGGCCATTTAAAATGTATAATTTGATCAAGGAAAATGAGTATTCTTAAATGATTTGAACAAATCAGTAGCTTTTGTCTGAGATTTTTGAATGTTTATTCAGACTATTGACTCTGTTTACTGTCTCTCTCTGTACTCCACACAGAAAAGACACAAATGTTGGTTCCTAAATGGTTGTGCTGTTCCTGTTGATCTGTGTGCAGCTGGGGCTGTAAGATAGGAATTTAAAAACACTGCTGTAATTCATACCTGATGGAAAGACGTGCTTCGAGCAGCAGCCTGAGAGCAGCAAGACGCGAACAGACCGAAGGAA
The DNA here is from genome assembly GCA_011057875.1 of Pterocles orientalis. NCBI lineage: Eukaryota > Metazoa > Chordata > Aves > Pterocliformes > Pteroclidae > Pterocles > Pterocles orientalis. The sequence continues at coordinate 579,108 of WKFP01014335.1, forward strand.
GCACTAGAGATGAGGAGTCCAAGCATCTCTTGGCCACACGCATCTTTATAAAGCTGTAGCCATCGGAGCCTCTGCAGCATCCCTGCTTGCACTCATCTTTCTTAAATGCTGTAGTTGTCACTTGGCAGAATTCCTCTTAAAACTTTGAGGCTTCGTCCTGTAACCTGTTGATTGCTCTTTGCGTGTCCAGACCATCCATGGTCTCTGATCTTTAGCGTTACGAGGTTTGGGGATGAACATGATGTGGTTTAGGTAAATTTTTTCCCCCACTTGCTGTTTGTATCCGATAACCTCCTGAAGACTGAGCTCACAAGTACTCTGTAACCTTTCTCACATAAACATTTGGTAGTTAGTTTTTCTTGCTTAACACAGGCTTTTTATTAACTTTATAGAAATGGATCCTGCCTTGAAGACCTGCCTCAATCCAGCCTAGAATATAAACTGGGTTTGATTCTAAAATGCTGTCTTGGCTTTGGGAAGACTATTTTATGCATAAAAGTTGTTTGCAGACTGAAGTTTAACATTCTTGTACCTTAGAAACTCCAGAGAAGACAAAGCTTACGATAAATACTGTGTAAGAGCATTTCTATTTTAAGCATTCAGATGTGATTATTTGCTGTCATATTTTTAAGTAGAGGCTGAAAACCAAATATAAATTGTTAGGAAGGTTTCTGTGGCACTAGCTGTAGGGAGCAGAACACTCAGCATTGTGCTTCCTGCTCTAATTTCAGCACATTTCAACATTTAGGGTCAGAGAGGGGTTCTCCTTGTCTGGATAATACTGTAACAAACTTGTTTGTGCTTGTGATACAAGTTTTCCTGAGTGCTGTTTGAAAAAGTCCTTCGTAGCTGCCTAGGCATCCTTTGGGGATTTCTGAAGGCGTGTTTCTGCAAATCTGTTGCAAATAGAAGGTGACATTCTGAGAATGAGCCTTTTACTGTAACATATACCACCCATGGGTAGGGTTTTGCATATGTTTTCTGTTTAACTGGAGTACTGAAAAGCAGTATTTAGATGGGTTTCAGTTTACAAGTGTCTTTAAAGTCTATAAAACCCATTTAGTTTTTGATACCATAACATTTTCCTCTTAGTAGCAATTAGTAACTGAAGCTGAGCATTGCTCACTCCCTCAAGGCAGGAGAATATTTGAGGAAATGTGGAGATCTACACTCTATGGAGAACAGAAAATTACTCCTGGACCTGCTGGACACCTTGGAAGTGGAGAGAGGAGAAAATATTGATATCTAGCTTATTCTAACTCTACAAAAAAGGATGATTTTGTTTTTGTTTTCAGAGAGTTCTTGAAAGTTCACTCAAAATCTGTACCATGAGGCTTTCTTATCAAAGCGCACACACGCACCTACACGCTCTTTGACTTCCTTCACTATTCCAGGGGAGGTTTGTTCCCTTTCGTACACAACTCTTCTTTCACTGAAATTTTCTTTAAATATTAATAATTGTATTATTTGTGTTTCTGTTTCAAATTGCCTTGGTGGCACTTGATATATTTGTAATATCAGGAGGAAGGTCTGTGTATGTGGCAGTTCCCTAATAATTGGAGAAAGAACAGAAGATGGGGAATTATATATTGATGTGTGTAATGGCACTGACTACGAATTTCACTTACCCTCTAACTTGGGGATGGAGGAGGTGTTTTGTTGCTTCTAATGCAGAATGTAAATAAACTGTGTAGTGTGTAGGTCATTATCTCTTTGGTGCTACAGCTTTCATAGCATCCTTTTTTTTCAGTATAATCCACCTTGTGAATTTTCCTACTTCAAGATGCGCTGATGCATAGCTGTGGAGGAAAAAAAAAAAAAGGATGATAACTTGTTAGGGCTTGTTTACATAAATTTGAAATGAAATCATTAGTTGACTCTGAAAAGGAAGCCGTTAATCTCTGTAGTCTAAGATATTCCTCTGCTTAATGGGGAGGGTGGGTTGGTCCTGGCTAAGGTAAGGCAGCACAGCGGAGGGGAGTGCCCGTCTCTCATTGTGTGACAGTACGATGTTAAAAGTTGGGTATCGACAGCATTCGGTACCATATGTTGCAGTGGTGCAGGTAAACATCAAAGAAAACGGGCTGCGTGAAAGGCACGAGAGGAGAGGGTGCACCTGCATGTCCCTGCCCTGGAAGGGTGCTAAATCTGTTGGGTATTGGACGTAGGAAACAAATACTTCTAGCTAACAATAGATCATTAAAATATTTGGTGATCAAATCGTGTATTACTTAAAATATTCTAAAACTTTTTTCCAACTATTTTATTTTATGTTAGTTGAGTTTTTATGTGTTTCCAAGGTCTACTTGTCAAGAGTTTGAATCTTAGGGAAATCACTAGATGCCTCGTGCATTTCTTTTCTGCAAACTTGCTTTTTATCTACAGTCTTTAAAAATGCTACACTTGCTTTCATTGACCTGTATGTAATTTTTACCAATTTGGGTTTTTTATCCTGGTAGACCAATAAGCAAGTTGCAAAGGATGACCAGGACTCCTGGTTATCTAATAACACCCTCTCCAGCCTTGCCCCCGCAGCCAGTGTTGCAGCTCACACTGCTGCCTCTGCGTTGTGTCTCTTGTCCTCCAGCAGTGCTGTCAAACATTTCCAGAGGAAACTCAGCGACATCTCAGAGCTTTTTCTGATCCTTGCGGGAGTTTAAATCTTCCACATACAATCATTTGTTTGGCTAGAAAATATGCCCAGGCATCGGTAGGCATTTATTGCGCCTCTTCTGTTTCAGATCAGTCCTGATTGCTTCCCCAGCCCACAGGCATATTTTAACAGCAAATTATTTCATGTCATTTACAGTATCTGCTCTGGATATTTCTAGGAAACCTTTCAAAATAGTGTCTTAGTATGACAAGACCTTTGATTGTGCCGAGATCCGGGTTGGTTAGCAATAGGCTAACACCACCGTGGTGGGAGTTTGACAGGGAATAAATGTGGTGAAGCAAGGGGGTCTCAATATGATGGAAAATTTCTGTGAGGTTATCTTAAGAATTTGAGAAGGACCTCTGAGGTAATAACCTCACATCCTCAATTCAGTCATTGTGTGTCTGGAAAGCTAGGTCTGTGCTGCATGAATTGATTTCTCTGCTGTTGTTTTTTTTTGTTTCCTAGTGTCCCAATGTAATATCAGCTTGAAGAAGCAGAGGAGTCGAAGTATCTTTAGCACCTTATTCTGCTGCTTTCGTGACTACAATGTCGAACCACCATCTACCAATAGCACCAGTGCTCTTCCGCCCTTGGTGGAGGAGAATGGAGGACTTCAGAAGGTCAGGCTTTTACCTTGTTTTGCTGTCATACAGGTCTCTTGTAACCAAAGCTGAACTCTGTGCTTCTTAAAGTTTGTCTTAAATGTTTCCCTCATGGGGAACATGTTACGAGTTACAGAAAAAAATTACTGTTTTATGGTGAATTGCAAATATTATCTGTTCAGCTGTGATTTAAAACTGACTTGTCTGTGAAGGGTGTTGGCACTATACATTTTTGTAAGGAAACAACATCTAAAACCCGAGTAAGACACTAAAAAAACATGGACTTCTCATAATACTTCACATACCAAGTTGTCTCTAGCTTTGGTTCTCTTTCCCAGCCACAGGAAGGATGAAATGTGTCCACTGGAGCGTAGTGGAACCACTTTGAATGTCAGTTGAAAGGGTTTGCAGTGACATAAGAACAGGTCAAAAAGGGACAGAACCATAATTGTTTGGGCATTTTTTTCTAACTAATTCACCTATATTTAATGGACACTCTGTCCAGAGATATCAGCTTTGGCCATTTTTTCAGGTTCTTTAGTTTACCTAACAAGTCAAATTAATAAATATAAACTTTTAGCACTTGTAAGAGCAGCATGTTACTTCTGTTGAGTTCTAGCTACTGTATTGCTTTGTCATATTAATAAAATCACAACACGAACAATTTTATATATTCTTTCAAAATCTGGTAACACTGAGAGGATTTGCATTATGCTACCAAAGAATTTCAGTTTAATATAGCAAACACGGGAATAGCATTTTTTTCCATACCGTGGTGTTTTTCAGCACTCTGAACACTCCACTAGCGCTGCACTCTTAATTGAAACACCGTTCCCATCCCATTTTTCCAGGACTTTAAAAGATTGCAAGTATAGGTGTCTCCATGATGGGGAATAATAGCAGAAGTTGAGACATCTCTATATTTTCAACCTTATGCTCTTCACACTAATTCTTCATATTCGATGCAGCTGAATTCTACCTTGTCCATTTTATTTTGTTTTGGATTTCACTGGTTATGTTTGAATTCTGAAAAGCTCAGGAGAAAGAACAGAGGAACTGTTTGGAGGGAGAGAGAAAAGGGAAATAAATTAAAGTGTCTGAGTTGAAGAACCTGGAGGGGGGGATAAAGGCTGAACGGCAGTAGTTCATGCTGCAGCTGCTCACGCAGAGGTAATGTACACTGAAAATTCCTCTGCCGAGAGAAGGAATTGTGTGTGTCTTTTCAGATGGCTTTGCTAGCCAACGTACAGTTTGACTGAAATGAGGGAAATCTAGCCTGGATGTGCTGAAGGGAAAGCTGAGTAGTGTGCAGCGTGTATGTACGTGTTCACCTGAGAAACAAAAGCAATGGGACACTAGTAAAATTTTCCTTTCTGCTGTGCTAGGGAATAGAAAAGAGGCAGAAGTGAGGCTAAAGTAAAAGTACAGCTGAGAGAAAATGGGAGTTCATTAAAGAGTCTGAGGAATATGTGTACAGATCTTCGTAGAAGAAATCAAGTATAGCTGAGCTTTTGGGTAGTTCTTAAGTGAGTTCAAATAAGTCTGTGACATTTCTATTTTAAATGCAGTATTGAAGACCAGTAAGTGTTGTATGTGTTTTTATATGCCGTTTATTTATTTTGAGTGCTAACATGGTTAGTGTAAGTAGGAAATTCTTTTAAAGAAAGAAAAACAGCATTGAAGACTTGGATATACTGGAATATCGTTACACTGGTGCTTTTTACCAGGAGAGCTGTGTTTTAGAACCGAGTTGCACTGAGCATCTTGTCTAGATTCAGAGGTGATAAGTGAGTACATGCAACCCTGGGCCTCAGTTTCTAAATTGGTGAGATGAAATGTCCCGGAATGATAAAATTACCTGTTTGGGGAAAGAGAAGAAAGCCTGACAACACACTGCTTAAACTCCTCTGCTGTGTAAGGCTCTTGCAGCAGCAATCTGTGTGCCAGGTTAAGAATAGTTTCAGTTCTGTTGAGCTGCTATTCAAGGGGTCACTTGCTGTCACTCTTGTATGTTGTATTATTTATTTGTCACAACACAGTTGGCCTCTGACCATGGCCCAGTCAGTTCGCGTGTTGTGACCCTTTCCTTCAAAAATAGAAAAAGCAAATTGCACAATCATGTTAAATAGTTACTTTTAGAAACTAGTATAAAATGGCTGGGATGTACTTTCCTTCTGTCTTTGCTGTTCAGTAGAGTTGTTACTTGAAACCTGGTGATAAAGACTTCAGAGGAAGGAAGGGAACAGAGAAAGCTTCTGCTGGTTTCACAGGGATTCGGCGTTTGTTCCTTCTTGCTTCGGGCGTATTCTTGAAGTTGATGTCACAAGCTAACTTCTAATCAGGAGTCTCAATTCTTGAAATGCTAACCTCTTGTAAAGGAGGGAAAGCAGGGAAGAGTATTTTGTGAAGTAATTGAAAACACAGCTCTGAAATTTTGTTCAGACTAATTGCATTGTGCTATATAATTCTTATTGCTGTTATTTTGCTGCATTAAAAAAATGAAATCAGTGCTTCAGATGAAATCAGTGCTTTGTTTAGTATTTTAGCCAATGATGTGACTTGATTATGCTTAACAAGTCAAGTGTCACGTCACTGCTTCATAGGAATGGAAGAAACACCAAACTGAGCATGATTCTGAATGAACAGGGGCTTTCAGCACTGACTTGTGTTCCATTAGGGGAGGAAAAAAAGCCCAAAAACTTCTTAAAAGTATTGAGTTCACTTTTAAACCTTCTACTCACAGAGCAGCTGCTTGTCCAAGTGTGACTCTAATACTGGTAATGAATGGTCCATACTGTCTCTAAAGTTTCAATACGACACTTTTCAATAATAACTTGTATTTACTGGAACTATTATATTTGTTTTTCTTAAAATACCACAGCTTTTTAGTACAGTACAAAGATGTATTCCAAGATGTAATATCTGTTACAGTGGGTATATCATCAGCCTTTCTGCAGCTTGGATGCCGAGCCAGATGTGTCATTGGGAGCACACAATGTTCAGCCTCATGAAATCCTTGCTAATTTTTTCCTGCCTCCTCAGCAGCAGGCAGCTCACCAAGACCTTCCAGCCAGTTTTGCCTTTTTTTTTTGTAGGGGCCAGAGTGTTGGGAGAGGGAACTTTTTTTTGTTTTCTTCTGAAAAAATTCAAATCTCAATTTCTGTTCTTCAGTTAGCAACTTGACTCAATGTGTGTATTTTCTGGGTGTAAGGCTTTTTTTCTGAGTAAGTTTTTTATCTGAGTTTTGAAAGGTTTGCAGATACACATTTTATCTGCAGGCTTCGAGGAGCTATCTGGATAGAGAAAGGTGAGAAAAGCTAGTTACAAACTGACTCAATCTTCCTTTCGCCTTCAGTCGAGGTGGGCTGAGGGAGTTCTAACAAGTCTATCGGCACTTTGCTGTTTCACTTCCAGCCCTTTTCCACTAGAGTCATCTCTGCTGGTGTTTCACGGTTAGATGCAAGTCAGGCAGATGGCTCGTGTTCAACAAGATGAAGCATGGATGAGAAAAAGCTTTTTTACATTTGTTGGATTAAAGGAGAAGGTCTAAATCCACATTCAACAGGGAAGAAGACAGAATTAGAAGAAGGTTTATTCTGGTGGCAGAAGCTGTCCCCACTGCTTTCCCTGTAACAGGAATGAAGCTGGAAAGGTCAAGTCCTTGAATTTCCGCCTCACCCATCCGAACCACTGCAAAAGTGAGGTCTCCTCATGCTCGCTGCTTTTTGCTCCGTGGTTCTGTCTTCTCCAAAGTGATACTGGAAAGCTCTTTTGATGACCTATCGTCATGTCTCCAACACTCTTGTCTGCTTCAGGGATCTCTAACACAGTGCAGGAAGAAGGATCTTTGCTATCCCACATGAATATAGTTCACTGGAGTGAGAAGAACAGAGCTTCTAGAGAGCACGTTCTTGAGGCCAAAAGTAGTATCTCCTTCATGCAAGAGACCTAGAGGAGCAATGTGGGCATGGGCTCTTCAGGGACACTGTTAATGGCATGCTTTCCAAACAGAAGTGGAAACCAGTCTCACTCCCCAGTGTTGGAGAAAGATAAGTGGCAATCATGTCAATTTTCTCCTGCTTAACCTTTGCTGATCAGAGCAAGACAGTTCCTAGTGGTTGTTTCTGTTGGTCACCATCAGCACACAGTATGGTAGGTCTATTTAGAAAACAAAAAACCCCTCTGAATAGCTCTGTTTGGTTCCTCAGTCTCTGCCTACTCATTCTGAACTCCTTTGCCTCCCCAAAAAGTCTTCTACATTAAGAGACAAAGCTCAATAGTCAAGAGTCAAATAGTTACTGTTTTATTGGTTTTGAAGAACCTGTCATGGTCTAGTATAAGCTTTGAGCTAAAGAAGCGAATGTGATAAACGTCTTCTTTTGATCAGCTTCTTCTCTTAAAGGGGTAATTCTTTACAATGAAACAGCTCCTTATCTTGAAGTAGAAACTGTTCTCAAAAAAGCAAAATACTGTGGTCTGTCACTTGGTGCTCATTGATCCTGTACCCAACCGTAGACAGACAGCGTTAATGAACACGCATGGTACTGAAAATGTGTCTCTCAAACTGAAATTACATGGTTAAGGGAAAAGGTAGGATTTATCGTTTCATCTGTATATATTGTGCCATGAAAAAAAAAAAATTATTTAAATGGCTGGGTAAATCAGTTCCTGGGTTATCTTAGTGATACAATGGGGAAATTTTGGCATTCTAGGAACAGCTTTGTCCTGTTACCAGCATCAGGAGCTTGTGGAAAGACTTCAACAAATGCAGTCATCTGTCATCTATTTCAAACGATAGGGTTATGACCTGCTTCCCTTCCTGTTCCAAGGCATCAGGAAATGAGGCAGGACACTTGTAAAAAGTTTCCCATAGCAGCCTTGTTTTTAAAAAGCGTTTGGCTCGTGAACACTTACTAGCAGACTCTTGCATTTATTTTTCTGTTTGTTTTTGCAGTAGTCATCATTACCATTTTGATTTTTACATACATACTTTTAGGGTTCCTCTTAGAAAATTCACTTGTTTTCCTTGTTTTTTGATTTAAGAAATTCTGCAAGAAAAATGAAACGAACAGTAAGGCAGGTCCTTTAGTAACATATTTTCTGGATTCCCGTGCAAGTCAGCCTTAGCAGTAATACCACGAGATACAGCTCTTGCTTCAAGACATTGCCAAAACAGAAAGCAAGTTATACTGCAGTGAGTGCCTCTGGAAGTTTGTGGGAAAACCTGATGTGATACACAGCTATTTTTGTGTCCACAAATAAGATAGTCTTGTACCATAACTGTGGTTATGCCTCTACCTCTCTGTTTTCATCTGTTGACAGAAGAGGAGCTCCAGTTGTGTTTTATTCTCTCTACCAGTGAATGCAAAAAAATACCTTTAAAAACAAAACTGAACGCGGTTTCGCAATCTGTGTTCTGCCTGTGTAACCATATCCTTGATAACAACTTGATCACAGGCCAGCTAATCCGACTGGCACCTACTCAAGTTCACTCCTTTCTCAAAAGGTCCTGCTGACAGGAATTTAACTTGCTGTATTATGTTTTTTTTTCTTTTCTTCCTGCCATTACCTTGAGGAAAATGGGAATTCTTACCAGGTTTTGGGTTTGTTCGTTTTGGTAGAAATCAGGTACTTTTTAATGGAGTTTATTTCTTGATAGTTCATGGTAGTTGCTGTTCTCTAGCTGCTTCGTCAGCTGCTCTGGATTTTGATCAAGCTTGAGTAAAAATCTCTGCTGTTGTAGCAATAAGAAAAGAGGATGCTAAAAATAATACTGAATTACTTTTGTTTGTCAGTGATATGTCAACACCGTGTTAGACTCCAAAACAAGCAAGCACAAGGCTTTCTCAGCTGGAAGAGGATGTTCTGATGTTGGAATCAACTCTTTCAACAGATAGTCAATCTGCTGGTAGTCAGAGCCTGTGTTGTCCAAGTAATTAAAGAATAAAATCATCCATCTAAGCGACATCTGTGCTAGAAAGGTCACCTTCCTCTTTTTTTATGTGCTGTGCCCACCAGGAAATGAATGCTTCTTTTTGAAAGATTAGAAAATATGATTCCTACTTCCCAAAAATCTGGTACATATTTGAGTTGGTGACCCTGAGAGCAGCCTTTCTCCATTTGGAAGCTGTCTTTGTCTTCGTATGTCAGGTCCCAGGATGAGAAGGTCAAGTTGGCCAAGACTGTCTTGCCTTCTCCCAAGTACAACACAAAAGGGAGACCATGGGAAGAATGCTGCTGTTGTTTCCTCTTTCTGGGTGCGTTGGTTTATCATCATCGTGTCCTTCTCGGACATTTTCCTGTTGCCCTGGTTTTTCTGAGGCTGTTGTCTTAAGTGAAGTTAACTCCAAGGAGTGGGCTTCTGCCCTGCTACCGAGCTCTGGCTGAGCCTCTCATTGCTGCAGTGACAACCAACAAATATACCCATCAGTAGATCTTAAAGCTGAAAAAGTTACAGTAAATACAGGTACTTTCTTATTATCATCTCTTATTAATCATAGCATGGGTTTTACTGGTCCAGTCTCCTAAAAATCATAAATGCCAATATACTAACAGATCATTTCAGCGACTAAAATGCAAGATCCTGTTTTGTTTTGGTTTGGTTTTTTTTTACCCTGGTTTCTTGAATACTTTGAACTTTTGGTTTAAAATGTTTGAGTGCTACATTTACTGCTTCAGACCTTTGTTCTACCCTTTAAAAACCATTACCCTTACAGTGATTTTTTTTCTTTTTCCCCAGGGTGACCAGATGCAGGTCATGCCTATACCAAGTGTATGTATTTTTATCCCTTTTTCTTTTAATAATTTTCATAACTTTTGCTTTGATTCATCTTATGTTGCAGTCTAACAGGTCTGTTTTGTGTTGCATGTTAACAAAAGGATTTTATGTTCTGTCTGCAATGTGTACTCAGAGATGAATTGAACTGCACGCGTTGTACGGGGACTGAAAGAAGAGTTTGGGTTTTGTATGGTTTTCATCTTGCATCTCAGTTAAATTAATTTCTAAATTTTTAATCATTTTGCAAATGTATGAAGTAGTCTGAAAGCTGAAGTTATTTAATAGAGACAACACTTATCATCACTGTGTGAGACACAGTTACAGAACCTTTTCCTCTAATTTTTCCTGATATTCCAGTTGAAAAGAAGGGTTAGAAACTCCAAAATTTGTTTGAAACAAGCCACTTAAGGAAAACAAAGAGTACACTGACCGTAGCTGCATTACTGCGCTCGTTTGAGATGATGCTCTCAGTGTCAGCTGCTGTTTTATGGGCCTTAATATTTCTGCTTATCTTCCCTGGATTAAACTTGGAATGCTGTTTGGCATCCGAATTATTTTTCAAAACTAAATAAAAGGAAGAAAAAAAAAAACACTCTTCAAACTGAAGCTTTTAATTAGGTTTAACCTTTTTTGGTCAAAAAGCTGCTCTTTTTTAATTTGCTTCTTATATGGATGAAGACCTGGGATTTTAACAGAGGACATGCTCCTTTGCTGTTCATAATACTTTATTATTGCAGAGTTTTCCAGGAAAGAGCAGTGCTGATTGTGGAGTTACTGACACAGCACTCTTTCTTGAGATATTTAGTAGCCCCTAAAAACATGAATATTCCCCAAGATTCTTTTCTCAAGGACCCTGCCCATGCTGCAGTGCAGGAGATCAGTGTAACTGTGCGAGTCACTTCCCTCCTGCACCACATCTTCTCGGATTTAAGAACTGTTAGAAATTACTCTTTATAGCTTACCTATTATTTCAAATATTACATTACTACTTTTATTGCTCGTGCATATGTTTGCACGCACGTGTGTACGTATGTATACGCAGACATGTACATGCATGCCCACAGGAGAGATGGGGAAGCTCTTTGCCAGGGAGTGTAGCCATAGGATGAGGGGTGATGGTTTTAAGCTGAAAGAGGGCAGATTTAGGTCAGCTATTAGGAAGAAATTTTTGACTGCCGGGGTGGTGAGGCAGTGTCCCAGGTTGCCCAGAGAAGCTGTGGATGCCCCATCCCTGGAGGGGTTCAAGGCCAGGCTGGATGAGGCTTTGAGCAACCTGGGCTAGTGGGAGGTGTCCCTGCCCATGGTACGGGGGTTGGAACTCGATGATCTTTAAGGTCCCTTCCAACCCAAACAGTTCTGTGATTCTGTATGTAATTTGTATATATGCAAGTCTGGGAATGAAAAATTTGGATGTATGAATATACAGATTTCTAAATCACTTTTACATACTCGCCAGGTGCCGTTTGGTGGCTGTAGTTGCTCTGCTGGTGGTTATTTGAATGTAAAGCATGTTCTGACTGTGCTCTGACCTGGAATAAAATGGTGCCTGAGAGTGATTCTAGGTATTATTGAAATAAGATTTAAAACAGAACAAAATTTCGAAACAAATGAGTACAGCTTTGTCAAGTACGGACACAAAATGAGATACTTTGCTAAAACACCATCCTTCTGATGTTAAAGCAGTGCTCTGTTGGATCGGGTAGTGGTAGGAAAATGAACGATTCAGAAGGGTTTGTTTAGTTGTTTGGGGTTATTTTTAGGTAGCTCAGCTGTAATTTTGCTGAACTATGTTCCCAGCACTTTATTAAGGCAGTAAAATTAACTTTGCAGTCATGAGGTGGAGCCGTCAGGTGAGCAGGTGACTTTAAACACATTTGTTCCTGTTTCCCGGTGCCATCTGATGCCTTCTTCCAGCAGGACGTCCAAGTGTTGTCAGGCAGCCATGGCCTGCAGACAGTTGTGTGACATTTACTATCCCAGTATCAGGGTGCTGCTCCCTGTCAAACAGAAGCCAGAGAGCATTAGTACGTCATCTGCTAAATAAAGACAGAAGTGAGCTGCAAATGGAGAGGGTGGTAGGAATGAAGATGCAAAACCAACCTCCTATTTGAAAAATGCCTAAAATTATAGTGGTCCTTTTTGCCAGTCTTACAGGGTCTGTTTGTCCTGAGCACTGGAGCCGGGAGATTCACTCTGAGACAACACTTAACCATGTGTTTAAGACTCATTAAGGCAGAAATTCTTGATGCTTTGCTACATAGGGTCGTGGATGAGGAATAGGCTGTTTGAACTGTATGTATTTTACATACCAGGAGAAAAAATCTTCTAAACAGTGAGCTTGGTCACGATCAGGTTGGACATTTACTTTTTATGGGGCTCGTTGCAAATGTAATCACTTAAAGTGTTTAGCGAATTCCTGAGTGACTCTGAAAAGAGCACTGCCTGCTCTCTACTCATTAAACTTTCAAGTTGAAGCCTCCAGTCCAAAATACAAGGCTTTCTGGAGCTTTATCGTGCATGCATAAAATCTGGCAGTCTGTGGAGCTCACCTGCTTGAAAACTTCCATTGCTTTACGTATGTATGTGCGTTATCCGTGAACTGTATCTTGTGGTGAATGCAATTTTTTCCTGTATTAATTGCACTTAATTTAAAAACTTGAATTAATGTCAATTTTCACTTAATTATTGATAGAGATAACTGCTAAACAGGAAACATTCCAGCTTCAAGTTAGGTTCTTCAGAAAATAGAAACAGTATGACTTTGTTTTTTTAAATGAACTTTATCCTGTTTGTATCTCGTATTCTGAAAGTGTTTCCAGTAAGGCATAGATTAAAACAGCAGCGAAATTGATTTTTTCCTAATACTGCAAAAGGATTTATTTTTAAGGCTGAAGTAAACACTCATAAAACTAGAAAAAAAAACCCCAATACCAGCTGACAGTTGAGCAGAATGGTAATCTGAGGAGTTTGGTGATATTCCTGAATTAAAAATATATTAAATGTAGCTCAGAATGCCCATGTTTTTCTGGATTTTTCTCAGCTTTGTTTGGAAAGGAGTATGGTAGAGAAACCAAAGTAGACCCATTTCAGCACTTGCTTTCATTCTTTTGAATGAAGAAGTGGATGGAAATACAAAGCCATCCTTATGCACCTGCTTAGATGAGTTGGAGTGTCCATTTCTTTTGTTCAGTTTAAAATCCCAGTATTAAGGCATGGTACCAAAAGTAGTCCTCAGAATCCCTGCAGAAGTTAAATCTTAGCACTGGGATATTATTTTTTCACTTGTCCTCACCTACGTTTAGACAATTTCTTGTTACAACTTTTTCCAGAAGAAATTTTGTGAACTGCCTGTTTCATAACAGGAGCTGGCATCTTTTGGCAGCTGTGTTTTAAGTAGGAATAATTTATCTTTTATTAGAGTATTTCTATGCATAGCTGCTGGGAGAAGCTGTTAGCTAGGCAGAGTGCAACCAAAAGTGAGAATTGAAGGGAACATGAACGGCAAATTAATGTGCTGCACTAGGGGCAGACAACATTTCCAGTAGACAAAGGGCTTATTAATCCTGATACTTGTTTCTGTGGGAAATATGAGCCTACAGGGGAGAAAGGTTACGATTGTTTTATACAGTAAATTTCTGAAAGGTTTGTGTTGACCAGCTGTTTATGCTTCAACCAAAAGTCCTGTTTCTTGCCACCACCCCCTTTTTTTTTTTTTTTTTCTTAGGGAATATACTATTTCCACGGGACTGAAGCAGTGCAGCAGTCGTTTCACTACAAGGTCTGTTAAGCTGATCAGCCATGAGACCTGGCTGGAATGCACAAATCCCAAACAGTGACTAGTTTTAAAAGCTTTAACTTGTATACAATTTATGTCTTGTTGGAATTGAAGACCAAGCTAGGACTTGAGATACCATGTTATTTTTCTACTGACTTCTCTGGAAGTCTGCAGTCTTTCAGAGTATTGCACAGTAAATACGAGTTGCTGTTAGCCACAATTGAATGCTCTTAATCATCTTAAGTATCTTTGAAGCTACTATGTTTAAAAAAATAAATTATCAAAGATCTATAACTATTCCCTATTAACTATGATGGAAACCTGGTAATTAAAGCTCTTCTTGGATATGTCTCCATTAGTGAGGAAATTAAAATACAATATTGAGTAATGCTTATTTCTGCCTAAAAGCTTTGCTACTCTTGGCATGTGGAAATTGCTTTAGATTAGAAAGCTTGAACAACAAAAAAAAAAAGTGGACTGATACCCTACGTACAAATCCTTTAAGTTCCTAAAGCCTCAAAAATGTCATCCTTGCTCCAGAGTCCTACACCAGGTGTTACACAGTCTTGCAGCTTGTAGTGCCTTGAGCTTCAGACTAGTTTCCTCATCCCCCTTAGATTATCAGATGGTGTTTTCAAAGGGTAAGAGAGTTACAGGATTGGAAATGGAAAATTTATTTCTTCTGATCTTCAAATGTGTGAACTGTTGACCAGATGCCTTTGAAAACAGGATCAGATTGAATTCAAGAAACCAAAGCTTGCAGGGAGGTTGGTGTGCCCTAGTGGGAGACTTTCCCCAGGAAAAAACCTTGAGGTGTTGTCTTGTTAGATAAAGTTGGGTCAATGTTTACACGTTGTCTCCTAAGGCAATACTGAAAAGGGAGAGAAACTCTCGCAGCAGCCGGCATCTCTGCGTAGATACTGCAGGTAGATGTGTTCCTCTCCCAGCTGCTGCTCTGGAGCAAGCAGAGCTGCAGGTGGATGGAGGATGGGAACTAGCTGTCTCTCACCATGCAGTCAAGGAATTCGGGTTCTCAGAAGGTTCTCGCATGTTGTAGGCATGGGTGTATGTCCATCCTTTTCCTGGTGCCAGGTGTACTAGTTTCCATATGAAAAACAGAGATATCTGCGATATGACAGTGCTCATATTTTTCTTATACATATTTATATATATGAGAGAAGATCTGTTTCCGTGTATTTTCCATATATATAGATATTTTCAGTTTGAAAAAGGATTCACCCAGCAGAAGAAATTGCTGGCTTTGAACTGCTTGTGCAGATTAAGTTAGTCAGAAATTCAAACTAAATACTAACTGTCTTGAGTAGAAGGGTTCTGAAGATTATGGGGTTGAAGAAATGGGGTTGGTTGTTCTTTCAATAACCTTTTAGTCTACTTAGGTTGCAAGTCTGGATCCTTCTTACTATGAAAAAATGGAGGTGGGATGCCTAAACACCTTTTAGATTTGGAAACAGGAGGGGAAACCCTAAATTCCCTAAATCTGGTCCTAGTTGTAGACAAGCAGAAGTAGAGCTCAATCCGTTGTGGAAGTAATGTATACACGGGACTGTCTATAACCTAGAAAGAGTGTCCTATAAATGTTGGCCTGGTTAGGCTGCTGTGATGGACACATACTTTACAGATGTTAAGCAGCGGTTGTTTTTTCTTGAAGATCATTATTAGCTGTGTGCTGAGAGAAAAATATACTAAGACTAGTGGCTTGTAAGCAAGGCAACTTCCATTTTGGTAGCTGAAGAACCTGTTGGTGATGTTAATTGTAAGGAACTCAATGAACGTCAGTGAGCGCTCCTAAAAATCCCCCAGGAACTTTTATTAAGTCCAAGATCTCATTTGTTAGTTGCTTCATTTAAACAGGAACTTATTAGGCATCATTGGCCAGTATCTGTCGGCTTTAAAGACGACATCTGAAATCAATCAGTGGTTAACGAAGAATCTGTGCTCGCTGCTGTAGGGTGTTTGGAGGGTGGCTGACTCGTCTGTCACCCCCTGTCTCCGAAGGGGTGGCCACAGATCTCTGCAAGAACCTCTACAAAATACTGTTGAAAAGAACAAAATGCATGATAGATGTATCTTTACCAGAGCAATATTGTCTGAACAGATAAAAAGATAGCAAAAGAATGAAGTTAGAGTTCTGAATCCAATTCTTAATTAATTTAATTTCCTCTCAGTCTTGAGCTTCTCCCTATTGATACTTTTCTATAGAGCTAGTCCTTTTCCTTCATTAAAAACCCCAACACCTCTTTGAGTGGGAGCAGTGTTTCAACTGCAGATGGAAGCGTTCTCTCCCACTTCTGTTACTTAGGAAATAGCCAGTACCAAATTCTGAAGGAACATAACTGCATTGCAAATTGGGGTGTTAAAGTGGGGAGTGAGCAATCAGAAGACTTCGCAACTGTCTGCATTGCTTGCAGAAAAATTGTCAATTCATGTAATTGGTGCCATTTTTTAGTAAGGGCAGCATGCTGTAGAAGAGCCTGGCTTAAGAAAGCTTTCTTTACTGCAGTTTTAATACCTCGATCGGGAACGTAATTCACATGAGACCTCATGGTCAGCCCCTTCACAAGTGGTAAAAACAAGAGTGGAGACATGTCCTGGAAGATAAAATTAGTAATGCTGTCTTCCTTCAGGATTGATTTCTCCACTTTATCATCTGTCATGGCAAACCGAAATAACAATTGGTGTGATGTGGCTGGAAATGGCATTGACTGTGATGGGATAACTACAGCATCCAAAGCCATGGAGCATTAGGAAGAGGGGCACTGGAAAAGATACTCTATCAAATGTTTCATTCCTTACTGTTGTTTTTTAGCTAGTGGTGGTGTTTTATCATTTTCATTTCCAGTGCTTTGGAGATCTTTCTAAACAAGTGTCCCATTAAAAATAAATAAATAAATAAACAAGAAAAGTCTGTATGGGTATTGCATGAGCCATTAATTTCCATACAAATACTTGTGATGAGCCTGGAAAAACATTCAATTTCAAGTCATGTATTTCAGTTCCCAGTAATTGCTAGAATAGTAATGTTGGCAGAAGAGTGCCCCTTCAATAGAGGTTTTACTTTTTTGTTGTTGTTTTTCTCTCTTCTCTTTGTTTTTAGCCACCAGCTAAATACCTCCTGCCAGAACTGACAGCATCAGACTATGGGAAGAAGTGTGTGGTCATTGATTTAGATGAAACTTTAGTGCACAGTTCATTTAAGGTAAGTAAATTCAAAAGCGATCTCTTGCAACTTGAATCTGTTGGTGAATGTTGTAGGAACTGTTAAGCCTCTTAACACTAACTAGTCTTACAGGCTCTCCCAGGATGCATGCTAGTTCTCATTGTTACTCTTATGATTATTCAACCTAATTAAGGTGTAAGGGGAGTAACACAGATGTTGCTTTTTTTTTTTTTTTTGGTTCTGAGAAATCACACCGACTGCAATGAGCCCTTGAATGGTTATTGACTTCATGGCTTTACGTGGTAACTATCCCAACAAGGACTTGCGTATTAACAGGCACAAAACTTGTTGCTCTGAACATGCAGTTTCGTTTTTGATGTTAAAATGATGCCATAGTTAGTCTAGGAGGGTGGAAATTCATCACAGTTTTCTGCTAGGTAGATGTACCTTAAACCAGTAGATTTTGGGCACCAGAGGTTGCTGCGCTCTGGTGCTGGAGAAGATGGCAGGGGGTTGGAACTCAATGATCTTTAAGGTCCTTTCCAGCCCAAACCATTCTATGGTTCTGTGATTGCTTTCCGTGTCAAGCTGCTGTCCCCGTCGCAGTAAGTATTTAGCTTTCACAACAGGAGAGCAAATAGCATTTAGCTGTTGCTGATGAGTCAGATGTCTTGTAGAAACAACTTTTATAACCCTTCAGATTTCAGCATGTGGTGGAAGTAGTGGTATTTCTCTATTGTTTAAGTAGGGCTAAAGTTAGAATAGCAGAATTCAGAAATGCAAATAACCTAAATTGGCTCAGAGTACTGGTAGCATTTCTGATTAGCAAATGTCAGACAGGATAAGGCATCTGCTAGTTTTTATACTTTGAATCGAGAATTTATAAGAATCAATAGTATATTTCCTTACTAGTAGCGAGCTAGAGTTACTGCCAACTTTATAGTCGTCTAGTTTTGGTTGCACTCCATTTTTCAGTGCTAGCATAAACTCAGCATTTTAATCCTGCACTATTTAGTTGCCAGCATTTAAATATGCAAACCATAATTCATACTGTGGTTAGAATCTGGCAACAGCCTGTCTTTGGTGACTTAAAGAAGACCTTATATGGAGATACTAGAGCAAATATTTCTGTGTCTCAAACTGAAAAGAAGATTCTTCTCTGTCTTTATTGTGCCTAATGGTATATAACAGTTTGTGGTGCCATGCAGTGCCAGATCCTTGTCTTCTATACCCAGACTGAACTTGCATTTGAGAATTTTTCAGGGAGATTAGAAACACAGCTGGATTGGGAAGGGAGGGACCATGCCTTCCTAATTAAACGAGAGTCAAAAATAGGAAGGGAAAGCTGAATTTAAAAGTCTAAATTTATATAAAAATAATTAAGTATTCGGCTTGGTGTTATCTGAAATGTAAAAATAAAAGTTTGTTTTCTGAATGGTGTGGGTAATTTTATACTGTGATTTTTCTGGTTTTTGAAACAAAATGAGATTGAATTTAGGTTGTTGTTAATTTTTTTAATTTTTAAAAAATAGATTTAACAGTTCCTGCCCATGGCGGGGGGGGTTGAAATTAGATGATCTCTAAGGTCCCTTCCAACCCAAACCATTCTGTGATTTTATGGTTGGTATAAACCCTTTCTTGTAGGATTGAGGTTTGCCTTTATTGCAGGGTGCTTTCTTAGTGGGCTTATTTTAATCATCCCATTTATTCAAATGATATTTAATGGGTATTTAAATGTTGTTTAATAGGTGCTTAAGGAAAATCAAAAGATTATTCTGCTTAATCTTGAACACTGCATGATGTTTTGTGTTAGAAAAAGAAAACTGCTCCTTTTTTCTGTGAAGTAAATGGTGTTAGGCGAACATTGACATTTCTGCGGTATTGGACTCTTTCGGCTACGATGGCATTATTTTAATGTGAAGCCCTGTGATGGGAGTTGTAAGAGAAAAGCGAGTATTGGAGGAAATGGCTCTAGTTGTTCGGTGGCTGGCACTGGCCAGTGGTGCTGTTTGGATTTTATTTCATAAAGGGACAGACTTCAGCTGAAATAAGGCCGTTGTGGTCATCAAAAAAAGATGGATATCCACCGATGGTTTTCCAGGAGAGCAGGGGGTATAACACTGCTCTGCCTGAATAATCAAGTTACTTTTTGCAGTTTCTTTTTGTTGTTTGGTTTTTTGGGTTTTTTTTCACTGAAACAAGTCTGGTCTACCCAGGCAGGTCCCCACTTAAAAGCTGTAAAAGCGTACATAAATTTGTGATTTTTAGTACAAAAGCTTTTATTTAAAACATATGTTTTAGAATTCATAATTCTGTTATGAAATAGGCTTCATATTTCAAATGCAGATCTTTTTTCTTTTTTTTTTTTTAACACAACCAGAGAGGCAGAGTATTTAAAGTGCTTCTTTATGAAAGTGGCAACATCTGAAGGAGGGTAATTCTTGTCTTTTTATGCCCCTGCATATTTGTGAAGCTTTAAGGAGGTACGAGTCTTTCATGTTAAGTGCATATTAAAGGAATAAATTTTGGGGTGCTTTGGCAAGAGTAAAAAAGGATTAGATAGACATTATAGTTATCGTTCCCATCATAAAACAATAATAGAAGCAAAAATCATAAATTATTAAATCAAGGAGATGTAAACACGGTTTTGTATAAAATGAATTAAACCACATGTAAGTCTGGAATGTAGTCATATTCAAAACTGGCTGTGAAACTCCTTCTTAGAACACATAAAACTGAATCTTTTTATTAAATAGAAACAGTTCTAACTGGAGTAAAGATTTTCAATGGAAATACATTGTCTCCTTTCACGCCCTCTCCGCCGTTCCCACTCGAGGCATGTACATGCTTCACATGTGCAACCCCAGAAACCTTTATCCAGCAAACTGTGTCAGACTTTTCTCCTGTCTTCCTTCCCATCGTGATGAAGCACAGAAGCCCAGTCCATGCTCTCTTCTTTATCTCTTGTGCCAACAAGAAAGCTACGTAGTGCCTGGGTAGTGTTACCAAGTCTAAGGGTGATTTTTATTCGTTAGCAAAAATCAGGTTGACTAAGCAGAGTGTGGCTTTCTCTGACATCTGGTTGGTGTTGCTTCTGCTCAGAACCTTCAGCGATAGCTGTACTTTTATCGGTGGGCTTCGAAACCTTTGCAGCTTGCAGTGACCTATTCTTTTTCTGCTGCTACAGAATATTTATCTTGCTTAAGGGAGTCATGCATATATAAATTCTTCAAGTGTGTGCAAGTCTCTTCAAAGTATTCACAGAGCTGGCACCCACTTGAAAACGGTGGTGGCTGAGTCTTATTGACAGTTCATTTGGGTTTCTTTTAAGGTGAAGCTTCAGAACATTTTTGTGTAGCTGTTCTGTGGCTATTAGAGATGCTGCAGGGTATGTTCTCTGTCCGAGGGGCTTCATACAGGTAATGGGTGGGAGCCTCTCCTCTGTCTTTTTGGGAAGCAGAAAGGGAGATGTATCTTGGAGGTTGCTTGATGTCAGCTAAAAAAAAAAAAAAAATTCTATCTGTGAGTATTTGAGCAATTCTTTAGATCATAATAGCACAGTGGGCATTGACAGGAATGAGTTTTCCAGCATTGGCTGCTCTGGAGGTTGGGTTGCCGGTGCTGGTTGGTCAGGATGAGTAGTTTCAGTGTGTAGCTTCTCATTTACCCTCTGACGCAGCTGTCGGGTCGAAACATCTTCCTTATTACTTTGCTACTTAGAGAAGGTATAAATTCTTACGGTCATTTTGCTCTCCTCACAGGAAGGTAATTTAGCAGTGGAGTTAGAATCTCATTTTTACCAGGGGATGGGATCAAATTGATGCTATCAGGTTAATACAGCAGGATTATTTTTTCCTCCCATTTTTCACAGAACACCAGTTTAGGCTCACCAATTTGTGATCTGCTTGTCAGTCTCTTTACCTTGGCTCCTCTGCTTTCTTGGCACCCTCTTGCCACCTCACTTCCCCCCCGAAAAGGAGTTGAAGACTGTTTGTAATCTTGCAGATTCTTCAGAGAATCTCCTTGGTGGTAGTTGAGGTCAGTTCATTGGCTGATCCAGAAAACCAGGTGGGAAAGTCTGTGTAGGTCTAATAGACTGAGTAAAAGTGTTTTCCAGGCCTTTAGTAATGGGATACCAATTACCAGCCAGACTGCTCCTAGCCTTCATTTTAGGCTGTTATCCATGAAGCATATTGTCGTGTTAAACTATATTTGGCAGCTCTGTGACTCAGCCATTTCCAAGCTGCAGGTCATGGACTGGGTTACAAACTTCAGCCAGGCATGTTTACATGATTTTTTTTTTTATATTATTTTTTTTTAAATCATGGATGTAACACGTGAGCCGTACCAAAGGATTCTGCCAATTTTGATGTCCATGTGAACATTCTTAGCTATGTGCCCCTCAACTATCACTAGTGTCTAGCCAAGATTAGACTGTGTGCTCTCAGCTGTCTACAGGGTCGCTTTTCTGCTTTCCAAAGCAATTTTCCTTGACCAACAGTTTTTCACAGTAAGTCTTAAGAAAGGAATTGTATTCAACAGACTAGAAAAAGGGATTCAAGGACTCAGAGTGTGTCTACTCCTCCCTTTTGAATTAAAATGCAGTTTTACATGGTTAATTTGACAGGTATAGCATGTTCTTAAGATATCTTGAGAATCATTGAATTATATGACTTAAGTCTTCCCTTTTTGCAGCTTCTGATTCAAGTATAACCTGTAGGTATTACTTTAACCACTGTCTTTATTTTTAATTAATTATTAATTGATCACCTAGAGTAGAATGTGTGAAGCAAATAGCTGAATTTATGATCATCCACAACTCGCTGAAAGAGTTATACGGATAGGTATTTATCCTGGTAAACGCACTCAGTGGTAGTGAGGGTTGTTCAAACAGAAAAGCGTATTACATTGTGTGAAGCTTAAAAATATGAGGGCAAAGGGTAGTGCTGTATCTGGTGAATACAACTGTGCCAGGCTTCTGATCACGCACAGAGTGGGTCTGCAGAGTCAATAATGCTTACGAAGTTGTTGCTGAGAATTAAGTACACTTCTCTTTTACGCTTCGGAAATTTCCCCTCGTAATTTTTAATGTTGATTTATTTCCTTGTCATTCTTTCTAGCCAATTAGCAATGCTGATTTCATCGTTCCTGTTGAAATTGATGGAACCATACATCAGGTAAGCACTTTTGTTCCTTTAGCATGGTTTTAGTAGTGCTGTAGTAGTCCTGGGTGTCCCAGGGTTTTACCTTCCTCCATTTGCTGCTTTACATTCAGTAACTTGTCCTTTTGCAAAATACAAAAGCTGTGGACTCCGATGTCTATCATCCAGACAGGCATCCCTGTTTGACCAGGTATGGAGCTTCTAGCTGCTGAGTCTCGATTGTAACTCTTTCAGTTTTCCAGAATATCTCTCTCAGGAAATCAGTTCTTGACTCTGTCAATTTTAAAACATTTTCAAGCAGGACGTTGACCTAAGGATGGGTTTTCAAACACTGCTAGGCCCATAAAAAAGCACTACTTGAACACTGCATTTCTCATTCCCTCTTCACAGAAATGGGACGTAAGTTGGCTTTAATGTCTGTTGGTGGACTGAAATGTGTTTCAAAATGGTTGTTGTTAGACAGTTTCTATCCTGTGCCTGTTTTATGTAGAAAAATTCAGTATCTAGGGTATTTAAACTTGTCATGTTCGCCAGAGCTGAATGCTTAAAAACACATAAGTGATATTTTGGGAGATTTATGTTGTGATATTGTCTGTCCTTGTTTGATGTGGGCTTTAATTGTGTTTGGTGCTGTAATGCAAACATTTTCTCTGATAAGATTTTCTAGAATGCTTTTGAAAGGGAAAAAAAATAGATTGCCTAACAGTTTTGAATGGTTTAGGATTGTGGTCACTTAGCTGGTCAACATTGTATATTTACATTTTGAAACAAAACCCAGTTAAAGACTGTTTGGGCTGCACAGTCAAGCACTTCAAAAGCCTGATGCTTTTCTGTTCCTGCTGCAAACTTCCAGATTCTTCACCAAACGTAATGCAGTTAGGCACTCAACGTGAATGTATATGGGGGGGAACAAACAAAACCCCACAAAAAAACCAAAACAAACCAAAAAAAAACAATTGGTCAAAGGGAGTGGATTTGTCCATACCCTAAAAGTGAAGGGGATGCTCTTGACAGAGAAGGTCAAGTGAAGTTAATCTCCGACTGCTTTGCTGGAGACTTCCTGTGTAATTTTTGAGGAAATTGCTTAACCCCTTTGTATTTGAAGTTCTTAATCTCTGAAACAGGTAAATATCTCAGTTGTAGAAATGAAGTTAATTCTGAGGAGTGTGTGACCCGTGAAATAAAGGTGATTTATACGGTATGCAGAATAGGCAAACTCCTGGATTCCTGCGTTCATAATACCTCTGCAGGCAAAGTAATGTGCTGTCATCCAGCAATTTTTATTTTTTTTTAACTCTGATAGTCTAAAGGGCAAAAGTGAATGTTCTGGCGTAGTCTGATGTGCATTAACACAGGCTGTAGAGCTTTGACAACCAGTTCCCACTTCAAACCTGTAATTTTTTGTTCATTTAGAGCATAAACTGAACCAATGTCACCAATTTTTATTATTGGTCAGGATTTGTCATCTGTATAATGCTTGTTCATTTTCTTCAGCAGTTTTTATACTCAAAGATTAATCTTTGGCATTGGGAAATACTTCCACCTGTTCAAAATATTATGGGATATGTGAAATGTTGTGGAACATGATGTAGTGGGAGGTGTCCCTGCCCATGGCAGGGGGATGGAACTCAATGATCTTTAAGGTCCCTTCCAACCCAAACCATTCTGTGATTCTGCAAACTATGCTAGATGTAGTACATATCCCTGCCTGCTTTACCGGTAAGACTGGTATCTTATCGAGCAGGAGATTGTCTGACAGAGTATTGTTGTACTTGAACTCCGTCTTAAAACCCCATGGAAAATAAACAGAGGACACCATTTCAGAAGTGCTCGTTTAGAAAGAAATTTTAAGTTACACGAGATTCTTCACATCTCAGATACCAAAAATACAAGCTGTGGCAAATGCCGTTGCTGGACACTTGAAAAAGTTTTGAGACTGACTTATCTAGCAAGTTTTGTTCCTGGTAAATGTTAAAATTTTTTGTTGTGCAACAGAAGTATTCAAAAAAAGGCTGTCTTTAGTTTGGGGAGTTTCTTTTCCCTCATGTCATTTATAATCCAAAGGTCAGAGAGACTCTTGAGGCTCTATAGGGAGGACATTTCATCATCTTAAAGGGTGTTTGGGTAAACCGGCTTCCTTTGATTAAAAAATAGCTTTTCTGAACACCCCTTGTCCCTATCCCATCTTTCTTTCTCTAGCTTAATTTATCCCTTTTTAAAAGAAAGGATTTATAATTTTATTTTACCAGGAAATAACTCGTGTGGAGGTGCCTCTCTTTTATTTTGTTATTGGTCTTTAAGTGCCTGCAGAGACTGTGCCCGTCCACGGGTCTACAGGGCAGCTGAAGTTACAGGAGATGAATCCCACGCTTTGTGTTGGAAACGATGGCACAGATACAAAAGGGCAGTTCTAATGCAAGCTGACACTCTTCTGGCCAGTTCTCTCATTTCTCTCTGGTCCTCTTGAATAAAAGGAACTCAGAGCTGGTCCCCTACTCTACCAAATTACAAGTGAGAAACTGTGGGAAGTCCGGTGAAATGTGTTGCGACTGAAAGTGCTTTTTAGAGGTTTATTGAGGATGAAAGTCGTGGCTGGAGAAAAGATGCTCAGCCTGTTTGTTACCCTTGACGTAACTTCTGTAAGAGCACGTCCTCTCTTCTGGAGCGTGCTTCCCATTTAACAAGTGCAAAGCAGTCACAACGCCCAGATTAGAGACAGTGTGTTAAATATAGCTTCAATCCGCAATGAGAGAAGATTTTTTAGGGTATGGTGGTCCTTTGCCTTTTATCAAAAATTGGCTTGCCATGCCTTTGTGCCTTGCCGTCGGTGTCAAAGAGTAAAGAAGGCAGCTGGGAACAGTTGGATTTGGTGTTACTTGGAATTTCATTGTTGAGTGTAATTTGTTTATTAAGCAAGTAAAACTAGTTCTTAAGTTTTTTGTGGTTTTTTTAAAATTCATTTAAGAACTGGTTATTTTTGGTTGTTGAAAGCTAAAGAAATGCTTGGTGTGTGTACTTTGAATGTAACGTGCAGAATGTTTTTGATTGGTGGGGGAAAGTGCTGTTCAAATAATCAACTTCCTTTCCATAAAGGACAAAATCCATTGATTTCCTTACGGAGGGCTGTGGCCTGGTTCAAGTAATCCAGGATAGGCTGTATCCATTCTAGCTGGCCTATTCTTGGTTACTTGCACTGGGAGGCAACCACAACTGTGTGAACCAGAAGGACGAGCCTCAAGGATGCGTCTTCTTTTCTCCTCGCTGTTAAGAAGAAGCACCCAGCCCACAAAGCAGGAGATTACTGGAGCTTGAGTTGTCATGGGCAGGTTTCTATGTCATTGCTTGAAGATTTCGTTATTGTAAAGCTGGTTTTGAAAGGCAATTCTGTGTGTCCTATTTAATTGATAAAAATTGAGCTGGGTTTCTCTTTTTGGTTTATAATTCCTGAGTCTTTTTAGGTTAAGACTGCTTTGAGGTATAGAAAATGTATGTGGAACTACCAAATGCTTGCAAACAATTAAAGATAATTACCTGTGTTCTGCTATAAGCAGCTGTAAGTACAGAATCCTGTGAAAACATGCCTAGTGCCTGATTTGTGCTTGAAAATTTTAAGAGTACGGTTCATTTTTTAAAAATAAAAGGACTTTATTCCTCTAAATTCTTACTATGATAAAGAAGAAATTAGTGAGGATACAGTACAGGAAAAACTGGAAGGCTTTTTGTAATGTTCTGAAGACAGTATATAAATCTCTGAAAAATACCAGGAGCCAGTTAGTCTAGAGACTTAAACTGAAGACATCAGGCAACGGAGGAAAAAGCCAAGCCACAAATAACCATGCAGCATTGAGATGCAAGTCCAGCCGCTAACAGAGTAAAGGGGAAAAAAATTCCAAATGGAGAGGAAGAGGAGAAAAGAGCTGCACTGTCAGCTGAAGAAAGCTTTTTATGTGAAGTAAACCAAAGAGATTTTGTAGCCCAGGATACCAGTACACTTGCAGTCGCTTCCAGGAACTAAGTAGGACTTCTGAAAAAAACTTCAAGTGGAATAACCATCCAGAGTAGTAAGATATGTTGTTCTGAAGGAAAAAAAAAAAAAGTGTTGTTTAAAAAAAAAATGGGTGAAGGAGTTGGGGCTTTTAAGAGAGCTAAAGAATTAAGGAAAAAGTCTGGTGAGACCTCATCCTAGAAGATATTTATTATTTATAAGGCATTTAACATGAGAAGCAAATCCGTTGGCTAGAGCCCAATAGGTAAAGTTTAAGGCAAAGTAACAAGAGAAACACAAATACGGGAGGTTGAGGGTGCTCCATGGTGGATCCAGGAGATCTAAACTGCAAAAGGGAGACAATACGACTTTAAATGCTTTGTATTTACAGCTGATACTGACTAGTTGCAATATTACAAGATCTACGAATTGCCAAAAGAGCGCATATTGCAAATACTTGCCTTTATAAGCCCACTCCTGTCTGCAAGCCTGTGGTTAAGGAGCTCTTGGTTTATGGAGGAGGTGGGTTATGTTGCAAGCAGCAGAGTTCATATCCTTGGCTTGGAGTTTGTGATTACGTTCCAAGTGGAAATACTTCACCGACACAAGCATAGATAGGGATGGAGAGCAAAGAGGAGACTTCTGCTGTGGGTGAAAAAAAAAAAGGTTCTGAAAGGGAAACTAATACTAGGTTCCAGCGTGTTGTGGTTTGACCCAGCTAGCAGTACAAATACCACACAGCTGCTCACTCACCCTAATTATCCGAGAATGACTTTGACTTTGGGGTGTTCCCTTTGTGCCCTCAAAAGTAAGTATAAGACTGTAATTAAGGCTAAATAGTTAAGAAATCTTATGAACTGTAGATTTAATCCTGCTGTCTTTCCTCTTATAACTGGCAAGTTGGATAGTCTCTTTCTGGGTACCCAAATATAGAGGGACTGCAACTGTCTTTCTACCTGTCTCTTTAAAAATGTGAAGATATAATTTGGAAAGGAACTACTGCAGAACAACTTTGTGTAGTAAGATATCAGTGAGAAATTAATTGCATTGTTATAGGAGAGGAAATTACTGTGTTTAAGCCTAGTGAAATACAGGAAATTTTGCTGTAATTATATGGAAAGAGAGTGGTGTTGGAGTACATCTGTTAACAGTCTTTTATTCATAAAATGTCACATTTATTTAATTGATTAATTAAGTGCTGCTGTGTTTGTTTATGAAAATAAAAAATTAGTCTGGGTTATAAATTGATATCTGTATCAAAGATTGAATGTATTGCTTGAATTCAAGGGGCCAGAAATAGTAGCTGAACTTCATAGAATTAACTTAAAGCAGATCAGGTCTTTGTGCTATGATCATATATTTGCATAAAGCAAAGTGGAAAAGTAATTAACATTTCTGATTTAGTCATTAAGGTACAGCTCCATCATACATGTTTTTAATAAAACTTTGTTTTCACATTTAGGTTTTCAGTTTCAAGTCCCTATTATGCAACTTTTTTTCTTATTTTGCTAAAGGCTTTAATTGTTACACTTCAGTTCAAGCTGGCATTTCCATATTTTTCTCCTTCAGGCTTGTTCTCTGGGTCCCTTCTGTTTTTTAGCTTTTTATTAATATGAATCCAGTAAAACACATGCAATTAATCTAGTTCTGCATATCAAAGAAATTCCTGAAATGGCATCAGTCCTGCAATCCCTCCTGAATTCAGTTACACGCCAGACTTCTCCATTTGAAATTTTCAGTATTAGGAATTATTTGCCAAACGAAGAAGATAAAATACTGCCAATGTTTTCTCTCAAACTTTTAATCTAAGTGCAAACAAGATAGATAAATATTTTTCAAGCAGACTCCCCTCTTCAGCTTCCCAGTATATTGTGAGCTAGTTGTAAAAATTTCTGAGCAGCAGTTATCTTATCATGGTATTTTCTGTGAATACAAATCATCTTGCTTGCTCTGAAAAGAGACGGAAGGAGGCTCTAATATTTATTAGTCATGTTGACAGTGGGCAGCCAAGCTTATGGCTGTCAGTGCAAAAAGCAATATAACGCTGCTGAAAGCAAGCTGCTCAAGAGGAGAGAGATCCAGAGTATTTACCGTCTTTATGGCAACGTCACAGTAGAAGATTTTGTAGACTTTGCCACCAAATTTTGAAAGCAGCATTTGCTAAACGTTGTGCGTGGTGCTGTGAAGATATTTGGTGAAAGCTCTCTGCAGAGCCGGGTGACTGATAACTATCCATAGTGCAATATGGTAGCTAGTGTCCAGAATTTAAAAAATGAAAGAATTAGCCACAGGAAGAAAACAGTTCCCTATTGTGCAATGCCTGTCATCGTAGAGGTTTCATCAGATTTATTCCTTTTGTAAAGCTCTTCCTTCAGGACTGAAGACACCAACACCAAAATAATTTTGGTTGAGAGATCTGAATCCTTACTTCTTGAGAAGCCTTACTGTCTGTCTCTCTTTGCATTTAATGAGATTTTTCAAGAAGCATCACTCCAGATGATGCACAGTATTTGCAGTTGCATAACCAGCATGGGTCTTGGCAGCCCACGCATTCCAGTTTCTCAGTATTGAGTGTCTACTTTTATCTTGTATACTTTTTTTTTTCCTTTCAGCATTTCATTTTAACTGCTTCCATGTTAACTTTTGTTTCTTCAAGTGTTAGGATTACAAGAGTGGTTTGGGTTTTGTTTTTTTTTCTTTTACCTGAAACACCATTTGACCTATGTAGTCGTTGTCGTTCCAGGTTTATGTATTGAAACGACCACACGTGGATGAGTTTCTTCAGAGGATGGGAGAGCTCTTTGAATGTGTACTCTTCACAGCCAGTCTAGCCAAGGTTTGTTCCTCTCTTCATCTCATTACCTCTTACGGTGCTGGCCAGTGGACTTTTGGTTGGGTTTTCTATGGATAATGATTTCCACAGTTGGTACTATCTTAATTTTTCCCCTTCTTTTCTGCTTCTTTGTCTGACAGTGTGTACTTTGTCTGCTAGTGTGTGGGTAAGTGTTTCCATGGTAACACCATCACATATGGGCTTGTCTCATAATGTAGCCTCCATGCATTGCTCATAATGCCAATATGAAAGGCTTACCAGTTACCATGGTTATCGTGAGAAATTAGAACAAATAGTGTGCGAGTAAAGCAGTATATTAAAGCTGGGCATGAAATAAAATTCACTGTATTTAACGCTATCTACATGATCAACCAGTGATTCGGAAATCTACTGCATATGAAAACTGGGAACACGTTTTTTTGTTCTGTCAAGGTGCAATTGCAATCTGGAGTTAGAAAACCAGACGCTGTGTAAAGCTTGAAGCATCAACAGGAATATTTTGTGCCCTGTGGTCTCCAGTAGCAGTAGTACCTCATAGGTAGTTTTGTGGTAGACGTTACAGTAGTAGACATCTTAAATTCTTCACTTCTTTCAATGTATTGTATTTGTGGTGTTTTGTTTGTAAAGTTATATTGATTATATCTAAATAATACTCTAGCATAGTAAGCTTTTACTCCAACCTGGTGGAGAGATGGTGGAAGGGGATGGGACCCTGTTTGATCTGCTCTGGTGCCATCTTATCAGAGGATTCTTACGTGCACTCTGTTCACCATGTTCTGTTCAGTCACGCTGTGAAAATCCTAAATAATGGAACAATGTCATACTGCAGTTAGGTGTCTTAAAGGCTTTCATAGCCGAGAGATGATTGACTTCAACATCAATTTTTTTTCTCTGCTTAAAATATAGGAAAATGGTAACTCCTGCAGAAATAGGTTATAACTACCATTTTCAAGTACGTGGTTATTTCATGTTCTGGTTTATTTGGATACTTTTCCTTGGACACTTCATATCAGTTGTTGGGTTCTAAGCTGTGCCTCACTTGAAGTATCATCTTATATATAAAATGAGAATTTCCCAGTATTGTACGTGGGTATTTTTTCCTAATAACATCTTTGTCTGGTCTTTCATGGCCCAATTGTACAATTTAGTAATCTTAAGATTCTTACTGACCCAGTGGCTCCATGGGCATGGTTTGGAAAACCTACATCAAGCTCAGGTGCCTTAATTGCCATTTATCTTCAGAGACACATGGAAAGGGATCAGCTGTGGAAATGGCTTCATATAGATTTTCTGTTAGCGCTGGTTGGTTTTACGATAATGTTAGGTGAGATCTCTGAATCCATCAACTTCTAGATAACTTCTAAGGTGACTCTGAGTTGACGCTAAGAATAAAACGTAATGGATAAATCACAGAAAACATTAGAGTGCAAGTTACCCTTCCCTAAAAGATAACCGACCTACTTTTGTGTTATCTTCCTATAATCACTTCAGGTTTGCAGGCATGTAAGTTAATTAACAAGGAGCAGAGAAGAAAAAGAAAAAAGGGCATTTTATCTGAAATTATTTTGTGCCCCTTCTTTGTATAGTTCTGTGAATAAGCCTTATCCACACGCTGCTAATGTCACGTTTCTAACTTCTCTTTTTAAGTATGCAGACCCAGTAGCAGACTTGCTGGATCGCTGGGGTGTGTTCAGGGCAAGGCTCTTCAGAGAATCCTGTGTTTTCCACCGAGGGAATTACGTGAAGGATCTGAGTCGACTGGGGCGTGAGCTGAGTAAAGTTATTATAGTAGATAATTCTCCTGCATCTTACATCTTCCATCCTGAAAATGCAGTAAGTGTTCTTAGCATTCGAAATATCTTTGCCCAGACATACTGATTCAGGAAATAGCCTTTCGCAATGCTAAATATATTAGTTTCTGTATTTTCTTAGGCTGAACGTAGGTTCTAGTGTTCACTGCTGAATGGTGAAGGACTAGGGCAAACTGATCTTGACAGTGTGTCATAGTCATGAGTGCTCATCTGTTTTCGGTTTTAGCTTTTGGTATGAAGTCCATCGGTTTTGAGAAATACCAAGCGGTAGAGGACCTGAATAACTAAGCTATCTCGAGAAAGTGAAGCTGCCCTCCAGCATAGTTTTTGTTATTTGGAATTGCAGAAAGGATGATTTACTTGAACTGCTTGGGCTTTTTCATTGTGTGAATGAAACTATTTTGTTAGAAAAGATAATTGATTATTTTCTGGGTACAATCTTGAGTTCTGTATTTGTGGCTAAGGGGAAGAAAAAAGGTTTTTTTGGTGAACCGTTAAAATTAGCGAAGGAAATTTTTATCGGAGACACCTTTTTGCATGGTTCTGCCTCTCTGGAATAGCTTATTTTTTTACGTGAGCTTTTTATCTTGCAGCAATGAGCTTTTAAATTGAGATCCTAATATTGTGATGCCCTAAATGATCGGGTGAAAACATTTTTTGGTTGGTGCCACACATGGTTTAAAGTTGCTATTTGTAATAACCAGGAGCTGTAGCTCTAATTTATGTTCATGGTTAAAATTAAAACCCTGATCCAGATTGCCATTTGGTATCTTGGAATTCGGTGCCAAGAAAATAATGAGCTGCAGAAATTTGGGAGATGAAATGAAGAGCCTTGTCAGAGTGTTTTAATCACGTATAGAGAAGTGATGCTAGCTAACCAATATTCGAGTCCCTGCAGAAACCAGAGCTTGTAACAGGATCCAAGATAGTCTCAGAAAGACTTCAGTCTGCTTCCGTAGTGAAGATACACAGAACTCCTTCTCCAAATCCATCCCACGTATTTAAGAAGTGTTATACGCTTTATTTTCTGAACCTGCTCTCAAGGTCTTATATTTTAATCAGAGAATTGTTCCATACTCACTGTTTAAATATTTCCTCCGCAACCTCATGCCAGGAGGGGTTGTTGCTGCATGCCGATGGTTAGTGACTCACACTGTTGATACTTAGAGCAGAAAAAAAGACCTGCCTGTAAATAAAGTGCCAGTACAGCTTCATAACCTGGATCTTCCTTCCAATCTGTCCTGAATATCAAGGAGGCAGAGCAAATCGAGCTGCCGGGTGTTGAATCGTGTTGGTTACCTGGACACGTAGGAGAAGGCAGCTGCATGTCAGCTCTTTTATAGTTGGATTTGGGGTTCTTGTTGCATACGAGAAAATGAGGATTTGAACCTGCACTCAGCTTGAATGCTAATAACTGGCAGTTTGCCTTACTGCGATGGCAATTACTGGATATAAACATAGGCAAAAACTCAAGTTCTTCGCATCATAAAGTCATCTTAATATTTATTGCTTTGTTTCAGGTGCCTGTGCAGTCCTGGTTTGATGACATGACAGACACAGAGCTGCTAGACCTTATTCCTTTCTTTGAAGGACTAAGCAAAGAGGAAGAAGTTTACAGTATGCTTCATAAACTCTGCAACAGGTAGCCTTTAACTTGGACTGACTTCTGCTACTAGGTTGCAGTTGCTAGAGGCTGTCTCCCATCTTTTTCAGCTCTTTCAAGTGTAAGCTTTGGGGAGGTCACCCCTGTCAGAAGTGCTACTCTTGATCTTCCTGTTACATTGGACACGAAGGACAATCACGAGTGATGCTATTAAGCCTTCAGAAGCCTGACTCCTAAGGTCATGTGTTCAGACTACTTTTTTAAAGGAAAAAAAAGAAAAAAAGAAGCTATTTTAAATGGGACTCTTTTAATGAATTTCATAAATGGACATCTTTTACTGGATCAGCTTTTCTTAAAACATGCCAAAAAAGAAGCTTGTATTTCAGCAGTTGAATTTCTCTCCCTTTCTTCCCCTCCCACTATGCAGACAATTTTACCCCCCTGCTTAGAGCAGTTGACCTGACTCTGAATTTTTTCTTACAGAATGAAGTGCCTTTTTGAATGTTATTTTAAGATAAAAATTCATTTTTGTATAAGACGTATTTCCAGACATCTTTTAGTCTTGTATTGTCTAAATGCTTTAAAAGGAAAAAGGAAAAATTTTATAGAGCACTGTAATATATAACAAAGGAAAAAGTTGAAACAAAGATGCTGGGTTCCTGTCTCCACAATGACATTAAGTTGTATTACATTTTGTCATGCTCAGAAGGTTTAAGCGTTTGTGGGAGGGGTGATTTGGGTTAATTACATGGTTGTTTCACTGATATGATTTTTGGGCACGGTTTTGAACATATCTGCAGTTGTTTGAGTATTTGGGAATGATGGAATTGCGAAAGGTGGCTAACAGATGTAAAGCACCTTTTATTCTAGACAGACTGAGTTCTATTGTCTCTGCTTACGCACAACTGCCATGCCTCTTGTTTTTTGGAAAACCTTTATCTTGGGAGAACGGGAAAGAGATCTATTTATTAGTTTTTCTTTTCTTAAAAAAAAACCAAACCCATCTGGGTAAGCTGGATCTGTATTGAGCTGTTTGGAGTACTTTTTTCTTTTAATTGCTGCTACTGTATACTCACCAAATGGAGTTGACCATCGGCTGTTATACTGTTTTTGCCACTGTGCCTGTGCTATGAAACATTTTCTGTAAGCTGCAAACTTGGGCAATAAATAAGATGCAGGCTTCATAACCCACCCCTATGTTTTAATCCTATGGTATCTGACATACCAGAGGTTAAAGGTGACCTGTAAAGGAATTTTTTTATATAATTTTTTTTTCCAGTTGGGATGAAGCCCTCTCCATTCTTTGGTATATAAAAATGCAAAAAAATGTTTTTCCCACATCTCTGATTTGTGTTTCTTCTCCCTCAAGGTGTAAGGTGCAGACTGGGAGCTTTGAAGTCCTGCTAGAAGGGCAGAAGTTACTAGCCTAGGCTAAAAGTGGTCCTCTGGTTTTGGAGTTGAGTAAGTCTCATCTCTGAATCTGAGAACCTGCTTAGCATCTTCTGTAGTGTCATAGGTGCCCTTTCAAAGGAATAACTTTTAAATATTTTAAGCCTTTGAAGAACAAGGCACGCTTATTAATTTTTTTTTTCCTTTCCAGTGTCACCTTTTAATTATTTTTCCGCACCAGAAATCTACAAACATAAAAATTACAGCTATGTTTGGCTGTCGTCAGAGAAAACTAAACGGAGTCATTGGTGCTTCTAATTAGCCGAGTGCTAAATTCTGAATAGCAGATCCCCTTTGCCTTTTCTATTTTTCTCAAAAAGTCTTGACGACTTGCAAAAAAAAAAAAAAAATTTGCGATAGACTTGGATCGTCATCTTTGTCTGAAACATTGGTGAAGCAGCTTAACAAATTTCTTCATAGAAGGGCAGGCCAGCCTACACAGGCAGTGAGTAGATTGTCGTAGGTGCAGTATAAATCTGAAAGATGACTTGTCTCCTCGCAGCGCAGCTGGGCACCAGGTGCTCGCTGCGTCTGGTAGCGAGGGGTGTTAGAGGCAGTCCCGTGACACTCGTGAGTCTGTACGGCATCACCATTTTGTTTTCTTACCAGTTGGCATTACCTTAGTACTGTATAATTCTGTGCCACAACAAAGGAGAAAACTGTCAAATTAAAAAAAAAAAAAAAAACACCCACCAACCAACCTATGTTGTTTAAAGAGAAATGGGGGGGGAAAGGACGTATGGATTCTGGTTAGTCCATTAACGTTTACTCTCGGTTTAAGATTGTTTAATTTTGTATTTGACTTTAGAGTAACGAAACTGTAAGCTGCCAAAAAGTTGTTCTCTGAGCAGTATTTTCAACTGTGTTTGGTGCTTTTAGGCTTCAAATGCAGTTTGCAGGGAAGTATTCAGGTTGTAGTTAGTTGTGCAGGTATGATAGGAATGGCTGAAAAAATTCAAAGACTTCTCGCTAGCATTAGACCAAACAATCTTCCAATTAGACAATAATTAACCCGACCGAGACATTGCCATTTAACGGTTGTGACCTGTTGTACATGAGACGAACCATGTCATTAGTTTGCATTTCTGAAAGCAGCAATTTCATGAACCAGTTGCCTTAAGTCTGTGAATGAATGTTGATTATTAAAGTGTCTTGTATTGTTTTAAAATCCACATATAATGGACAACTGAACTTCTGCACCAGCTTCGGGAGGAACGGTTCTGATGATTGTTCTGTATTGTTCAGTTTGGCTCTTCAAATCCACAATTTTTTTTTTTAAAAAGCCTTTCTTTTAACTTGCTTCAGCATTAAAATGACGGTTGGTGACAATACAAAGTATCTTTAGAATATTTTCTATAACTTCTGATTTTTTTTTTTTTCTAAACTCATTCCCATTGAAATAAGACTTTTGACTTCTCTGGGTATTCCCATTTGGCCAAAGGGGTCAAACTGTCATAGTTGTTCATTTTGATCATCCTACTTTAAATTTCAAGTTTTAAGTTTGTGTGAATATACATACACTATATATTCAGAGTTTCTGGATTTTAACAAAGCAATATAGTTCTGTCCATAAAGCCAGATGAAAGAGTGGAATGTTTGTAAAATTCAGAATACGGGTATTTGATTGTATTTTAAATACAATATTTTAAAAAAATAGGAAAAAAATACTTATTTCTTAAACCTCTTGCATATTTTGAAGTGCGTGCAGGTCACCGGGGCTGTTGTAAACCCTGGTTTTCAATTCTGTTTCTGGATATTACAGAAGTATTAAAAAGTCTTTCCCAGTTGGTCATTCTGTTCAGCTAAAGAAATGCTGCCTGGCCTGAAGTTCCGTTGTCCTTTTTATGTCGGGTTAAAAAAGGTTTTTTGCCTGTATAGGTATTTTTAAATTAAGCTGTAAGGCAGAATGCCTTAGATTCTTGAAATTCAACTGAAGTGTTACCGACTCAATTGCCATTTGTAACCCAGGGCTGTGCGCAGAATACTTGTTAACCAGCAGGAAGCGTGGCGGGTTTGGAGGGGAAGATCGTAGCAAATGTACAATATTGCTGTGTTCATTTAGGTAGCTTTGGAAGAATAATTTGTCTTATTTGTTTTGCCCTTTTAATCTTTTTTTTTTTTTAAACAGCAAAGTTCTAGACATGGAAGAAACTCAACACCTAAAGAGATTTGGTTATCGGTGTACGCAATCACTTTATCACAGCATGGTTTTGATTAGACTGGTTGGGGACAATAAAGGATCGAAATGACACTGGTGTGTACTGATGTTGCAGCTCTTGAAATTTCAGTGTAAAAAAAATAATAATAATTCTGTAGCTCTATAATTTACAAACACATAATCCTCTGTTTTACAGATTCTTTTTAAACTAATAAAACACAGTACCGCACAGCCCTATTTGTAAAACAAAAACAAGTTTGTGCCTCTGATTTCCAAGGTGCTGTGATGTTATGCCTTTGTGGGGCGAGGAGGGCAGGTGAGACTTGCGTGGGGCAATTGCTTAAAAAAAAAAAATCTCTGGGCTAACTATGCAAAAACCCGCTGTCAGTTTTCTGTTTCACATTATATTGTAAAAATCCAGCTGGCTTGCTTTCTTTTTTGTTAAAGATCTATTGGGGACTTCTTAACAGAGGAGTAAGTGATGGAAATGTTTATTTCTTTTTTCTTTTTTTTTTTCCTAATAATGGAGCTGTTTACACTTTAATGCAATGAACAATCCAGCGATACTTGAGAAACACTACAGATACCATATGAGTGTTTTCAGGAGAGAGAAGTGTTGTCAATCAGGTATTGAATGGTTTCTTTACTGTCACAAATAAAAAAAATTTTAACAATAAATTGTGCATGTAATACTTCTCTGGGAAAAAAAGAATTTCTGCTCTTCTCCTTCAGTAACAGTCACTGCCCTAATTTGTCAGGGACTTTATTCCTGCTTATGCACGTCTGTGTTAGATGGTAGAGTCACCCATCTCTGTTCCCCTCTTCTCCCCCTCTCCTCTTTTGAAGTGATGTATAGGACTCCTCGCTGCCTGCCCTGGCACCTGCTTGTGCAAGCAGAGCTGATGAACTACTGATGAACTCTGCAAAATAAATTGGTGGTGACTCTGGCAGATGTTCCAGCTATTTAGATCTCTTGGATGAGATCATACAATAATTTGTTCGAGTCTCAAAGCTGTGTGACTTCTTTTGGAGGGCTTACTTCAGCTACTTGAATAGCTGTTCTCAGCATCGCTGCCATATCCAAGCGAATATCTGAATAAAACACTTTATTTGGTTGAAAGGTCTATTTTGGGACCTTTTCATCTGACACACTAAGACTTAGGCAGAGCCTTCCTTTCTAGGAAAAGGCACATGTCATTAATGCTTTATGAGCAGAGAACCTCAGGCCTGTTAGAATAAGCAGCTGGCTCAAGATAGCACATTAGTTGTAATTAAAAATATTTTTTTAGTTATTCCTGTGATGGGTTGGAATGACCTAGGCTGTGTTTACTTTACACTGGTGGGTTGGGCTTTTTGATTGTTTTTCTTTAGTTTTGGGGTTTGTTTTGGGGTTTTTTTTCAGATTTACCAATCTCCTTAGCTGCTACTTAGGATAAAGATGCCTTTCTTTCACTCAGTAAAACAAGTTATTTCAAAATCCATAAAACAGCTCAGTGATAGTGGTGAGAAAGATCCTGTTGTTCTGTCCTGATTGAAACCAAGTGTCTGCAAAACTCAGTACACAGTAGTCTATATATGCCTATGCCTTCCAATATTTTTTTTTCCCCTTTTTATTGTATTCTGACTCGGAAGCAAAGCCAACTGCTCTGAAATTCCCTGCAAGATGGGATAGGGCTCTTCCAGGTGGGCTGCAGCTCCAGGGGACCCTGCAGTCTCCAGCAGTTTTCCTGGCAAGCAACCTTCACCATCCAAACCTCCTCCCAACCTGCCAGGAGACCAGGCAGAGTTCTTCTGGACTCCTCTGTTGGTTCTGCTGGAGCCACTGGAAAAGAAATGATCTTTGGGTAATATATTGGTTTGGACAGATTGGCAAACTCAAACTTGAAAAGCTTCCAGGCATGTTTTGTTTAAAACTCTCAAGGGAGAAGCATTTTGAAGGAGCTGTGCTGAGGAGGAGGTTGTGTCATTGCCTAACACCATGTTAATCGGCATTTCTGGAGCACAGGACACACACACATCTGGGAGGTGTCCCTGCCCATGGCAGGGGGTTGGAACTCGATGATCTTTAAGGTCCCTTCCAACCCAAACCCTTCTGTGGTTCTATGATCTTGGACTTTAGATAGACATTGATTTGACTCAGTAAAGCAGGTCTGCGTCTGCAATGACACACCTTCCCAAACAGCAGTTTAAACAGGTTAGGTTTGGTCATTGCTCAAATCGGCAGCAAACTGAATTTTGGAGGTGCTGGCTGTGTCAGGTTAGCTGTATCCCCCAGAATTTGGTGCACCCTGTGCTGCGATCGTACCTCCCCCTGCTCTGCTCTGCGCAACTGGCAGCATTTCATTTTGCAACCGCCTGTTAATGTAGTGATGTGGACACAGTTGATCAGGATGTGAATTGCAGGAAAAGGGCTGGAGAAAGAAACAAAACCCAGCTGCTCCCTGTCAGCTCAGCCGTGCTCTCGGGCTGGACTCCAGCTAGGACGAGGCTGTTGCTACTTGAAGGCGAACGGAGGAGTCACCGTTAAGCCAAAAACATGTCACCCCCACTGAGAACCGCTGTTCTTCTCGATAATGAGGGTTGATGGTTTTGTTCATACGAAGGCCGTGTACACCACGTATGAATTCCCAGCATTTCAATAAACGTTGCCCTCGAAGGCTCTGAGGGCTGTTGGAGGTTACTGGCTCGACAATGGCTTGGTTTCTATGTCAGATTTTAATGAGCTTTTGTGATAAAAACCAAATT
Organism: Pterocles orientalis; assembly: GCA_011057875.1. Taxonomy (NCBI): domain Eukaryota; kingdom Metazoa; phylum Chordata; class Aves; order Pterocliformes; family Pteroclidae; genus Pterocles; species Pterocles orientalis. Next base: position 617,843 of record WKFP01014335.1, read on the forward strand.
TCTTTACAGTGTAACTTTGTGATTTTTTTTTTCATGCTTTGATTCAGTTTGACAATAAACTGTTATTTTTTTTTTCATCTTCTTCATGTCTGAGAGAGTTGGGGTTGTTCAGCCTGGAGAAGAAAAGGCTCCAGGGAGACCTTAGAGCACCTTCCAGTGCTGAAAGGGGGCCACAGGAGAGATGGGGAGGGACTCTTCATCCAGGGGTGGAGTGATAGGACAAGGGGTAACGGTTTTAAGCTGAAAGAGGGGAGATTTATACTAGATAATTAGGAAGAAATGTTTTCCTGTGAGGGTGGTGAGGCAGTGGCCCAGGTTGCCCAGAGAAGCTGTGGATACCTCATGCCTGGAGGGGTTCAAGGCCAGGCTGGATGAGGGTTTGAGCAACCTGGGCTAGTGGGAGGTGTCCCTGCCCTTGGCAGGGGGGTTGGAACTGGATGATCTTTAAGGTCCCTTCCAACCCAAACCATCCTATGATAACACAGATAGTTGAGGTCCACCCCCAAAATCCCTCTCTCCCTCCATATGCCATTGTCCTTGGGGGGAAAAAGCAAAGACTTTATAAAATCAGGCCAGAAAGTTCTCATTCCATTCCTGTCCCAACTTCTGGACTTGCTGGGATTTAATAAAGAGTAAAGCCTTGTCTGCTGAGCATCAGGGGCTTCTTCCTCTGGCGGCATGTTTGCCAGGTAGGTTCTATTCCTGTTCCTTTTTTTTTTAACCTGCTGTGATTTGAGTTAAACAATTCTGCTGTTTCCAAAGCCACTGGAGCCTGTATATAAGCTGGAGATGAGAAAGGAGCAAGATCCTGAATTCTGGGAGGGGAAAAGGTGGTGGGAGAAAACAGATGATGCAGACGGGTGGGGTTTACTCTCCAACCCTGTTTCAGTTCCTGCATGCAGCATCCCTCACGTTGGGTTGAAGGCACCTCCCAGAGCAGATGGTTGATTCCTCACCTGCCCTTGGTTTGCACAGATAAACGGGGGCCTGAGAGCGGATCAGGAGGCACCTCACTGTCCTTTCTTCCAGGCTGTGGTGGCATCTGACTCTGTAGCACTTGGCAATCCCTGTTGGGAGCACATCCATCAGTGGTGATTTTGAGCAGGTGACCTGATGCTGGTCTTGCCTTAACCACTGACGACCAGTCTACAGTCAAACACCACCCTAAGCAAACTGGAGGGAACTGCAGGAGCTGCGTTCTTCATGGGTTGGCTCAAAGTGGCCGTGTGAAGCTGCATTTCGTCTGGAATCTGAGTTGGATCTTCAGCGAGCAGCATGTAAGTATCATGCTGAAGAAGTTCAGTGTAAGTTAAGCACGTGCGAGCTGGTTAGCCCACAGACATACAAAAGTCTGACATATTTTCATGTGTTTTTAATAGGAAAATAATTTTATAAATGTTTTTAGGACTTTTTCTAATACCTAATCACCTGGTTATTGCGTGCCATACCGTGAGAGGTTAAGAACCATCGATACATGTAAAATTTATCTGTGTTTTTATGCACCTAAAATTTTCAGGTATAATATCTGGTGTCTTGGGACATTTTTTTCCTCCAAGAGCAAATGCATTTATGAGAAGAAGAAATGAAGATTTTTGTCGAGACCTGAGCCCGTTTCTAGCCAAGTGGGGCCACGAGCTGCATTAGAGCAGGGCTCCGACTGAGCACGTACAGGTCCTGCCCTTGGCTCTGCATCACAGGGCTATGGAGCTCTGTCACCCTTTATTTTCCTTTTAATATTTTTAACTAGTGAGTGGAGCCTTGATCGCATCGAATCCTCCGTAACACATCTTAGCAATGCAGTTAAGACAGGTTCAGCTGAATAACAGTTCACTGGCTTTGATCCCTCATCTGCTGAATAGAACTTGAAATAATAACCGGAAGGATACAGGCAAATATTTGGGATGATGATGGTTGTGGTTGGGAAACAGTTGGACCGTTGCATCCCGGAGAGACGAGCAGGCAGAAGGGACGGGAGCTGGGGGAGATCCGGGATGACTTTGTGGCACCAGAGTGTGGTTGGCCAAGCTGTGGCGTGGTCTGGCGGTGGGTGCACTTGGTTTTTATACATCCATCATCAAAGATTTATGAAAAAGAAGAGGGTTTTAAAGGCGTGGGCCATGCAGGGCTTGGTCGCACCACGAGATGGTGCAGCTGTGCAGCGCTGGCTTTTAAAGGCGCCGCAAAGGAAATTTAAAAGTTATTCTCCCAAGTAAAAGCATCACCACAACTCTGGTATCTGACTCTCCTGCCAGGGTTGCACTCCGCAGGTCCGTGGGTAAGGTCTTCCTTCAGTTAAAGGTCTCTCTTGGTACTTCAGAGGCATTTTCTTTGTCCAATGAATGCTGAGATTCCTTTGCAAAGGAACTGGTCTCTCCACAGCTGAATACAGGGCAGGTAAGTATTGATGTTGATTTTAGTTACTGATTTTTTTTTAATAAAAATGCAGAATCATATGATCAGCACATAAAAAATAAAGAGGGAAATCAGTATTCCTTAAATAGTTGAGTTGTTACACCTTCCCTAGTGTGGTAAACCTTTTTTTTCCTCCAAAAGCTTTGCTGATAACATTTATTTAATATTTTTTTAATTATTTTAAAAAGCAATACCATTTTAAATTCTTTGGGATTTGGCTAAAGTACATCATGAGAACTACGGACAAATGTTAAGTCTCCAGGAGGTGAGGAAAAAAAAAAAAAATCCGGTGCCAAGCTGGCAGGTGTGTAAGGAGGCATCGCTCCCTGCACCTTTTCCGCTTCCCCGTCGGTGCGGGGGCACTGAGCCGTGAATGATGCCCACAGCACGGCCAAGACCTGAGCCAACACCCAGGGGCGAGGGGGGATGGAAGCCAGACGAGGGGAGGGTTTTTCTGGGCCAGAAAGGCTGCATCTGCCAGGGAATGGACCATGCTTGGGCTGCATCTCCCCCTTTGTTAGTGCATCGTCTGGTTTCACGTGCCCAACGCTTGTGTTTGCTGCAAGAAGGGGTTTTGCAACCCGTCAGCCTCCCTTGCAGCCCATCTCCCTGGATTTCTGCTCCCATTACGTTTTTGCAGTTGCATGTTCCTTCCCACCTGGAAGAACCTATCCTATGAGGGAAGAGTGAAGAAGTTAGGTCTTTCCTCCCTGGAGAAGAGAAGCTCAGGGTGGACCTCAGGACAGCATTCCAGTACTTAGAAGGTGGCTACAAAGAGTATGGATGCTCTGTCTTCATAAGGAGTCATGGAGAAGACAAGGGGCAATGGGTACAGGTTGCACCTGGAGAGGTTTTATCTCAACATAAGAAAAAAACTTTTTTACAGTGAGAACAATCAATCACTGGAACAACCTCCCCAGGGCTGTGGTGGAGTCCCGTCACGGGAGCTTTCCCAGACGAGGTTGAGCAGGGTGCTGGATAACCTCAGCTAGGCTCCTCTGCCCACAGAAGTTCGGACCAGATGATCTTTGCAGGTCCCTTCCAGCCTGGCCTGTTCTTTGATCCTACGATTCCCACGTGTCTTCTTCCAACCGCTGGCTGGTTGTCCCCAGGAACGGGGTGGCCGCTGTCCTGGTGAAGGAGGAGAGCTCTGCGCCTCCAGTGGCTGGGGAGGATGCAACCACCCAGGGTGTTACCCCCCAGTCTGCTATGAACCCTCCAGCTTACCTTGGACACGCTGCTTGTTTCTGGCTCCGTTGTAACCCCTTGTTCTTTTAGAGGAATGGACAGATTTCCCTGTTTGTGGTTTTACTTGTCCAAGTGCAAATCATCTGGACTGGAACTAAACCCTTTGCAATCCTGCTCCTTGCTAATTCTGGGGAGCGAAGCTGCTTTTCTCAATCAGTCAGAATATTTTTTATTTCACATGTATTGTTGTTTGATTTAGAGAAACGACGTTACTAGAAGGGAAGATGAACATTCACTGACGAGACAACATGGGGGGGCCAAGAGATGCTGATGGGTGTTCCCAGATGGGTATGGGAGGAGCAAACCCCGTCTGGCTTCACCAGGGAACATGATGCACCGTGGGGCGAATCGCTTGTGTTGAATGTGAAAGTTCATTCATCCCCTTATAGTTGTCCAAAGATTTCAGCGAGACAGAGCTCTAGCCTCGAATAGGTGTGTTAATGCAAGCTGCCCTTGCAAAGAGCAAAAAAAGGTCATTCTTGTGGATATAAATAGGCACTGCGGGTTTTCCTGCCTTCCTGTGGTGAGGGGGAAGCTGCCTTCAGCAGTTAAATCCCAGGCTGGGATCCGTGCCTGGGCCAAATTCCTGCTTTTCTAGGTGGCAGCTTTGCCCGTCGTGGGCAGCCGCCAGCCACGCGGGGCCCTGGGGGTGCTGGAGCTCAGGGGATGCTCCTGCAAATAACACCTGTATCTCCTGTTGGCAGAACAAAGATGTTCTCTGCACACCAGAAAGCAGATTATCTGCGAATACATATTCCCCATGAGATGCAGAACGAAGGTGTAATTCCACTAACGTAACCCAGGCAGTACGGAAAATATAGATTAAAAGGAGAGAAATTCCTTGAGAGGTGTCTTACAAACTTCACAGTGGATACCGTATGCCAGGTTAATGACTTGATGTTAAATGTGGCTTTTTATCTCTCCAGGATCCTGTTTCTCCTTGAATCCTTTCAGTTGCTTGGATGCTGCTGGGGTGCAGGCGCTTCTCACCTTAACTCCCATGGAAAGGAAGGAAATCATCTGAGTTCCTGTCATCTAAGGGGTAAAAAAAAATCCACAAATAATATGTTTTCTTCTATCTTCTGTAAAGGCTCCAGCCTTGTCTCATTTGATTCTGTATCCCTCTGGCTGTCCTGAATATCCTCACTTTGGGAGCTGGGGGATAAATGTTTTTCATCTGCCTGGGGTGAGTCAGCTACAGGCAGCAAAGGGAACTGGTTTTTCTGGCTGCTTTAGATTTTCTAAAGTTCAGCTTTTCAGAAAATCGAGTCCTTCTAACAACTTCTTCATAACCAGATCGTCAGCTCCGATGCTTTCTTGGTACGTTTTTAAAATAATGAATTTGATGTGCTCTCTGACAGGCTGGATTGCACAGGCACCAGTTTGTTATGCTCTCACCCTTTGTTCAGGGACCTCACCACCAAAATGGGTATCGGCTCCATCCTGGAGACAGTGAGAAGTGTTGAAGCAGAGCATCTAATTAGTCATAATAGCAGGTTCCCTTCCCTAATATCTTTTTCAGCTGTAGAGCAGCTATCCCCTGAGAACTATTGTGTGATATTAGTGAAGCAGGGATCGGATCATTATGAACATCCGTAATTAAAGAGAATGGCAGCTCATCCTCCAGCGAAACGAGCGGTTTGATAAATGTATAGAAGTGTTCCAGCAAATGAAGCAGTTCAGGATCTGATGAAACTTACCCAGGGGGAAGTGAAAGACAGGTTTATCTGCCGAGCTGGTCAGCGGGACAGGAAATCAAAGTGGCTGATGGGTCTCTGCCTTCAGAGCAGAAGGAACATCACTGTGTGTTCCTCAGCTCCATAGAGGGGCAACGTACCAGTGGAGGTGTTGGAGGGGAGAGGAGGGACCATCCCAGATCAAGGAGGTGACCTGTGGCAGTGCGTGGGCATTGCCTCTGGGTCCCCTTTGTCCCACTCCATGGTTCATGTTGTCCCCTCCAGTACTCACAGCTGCCCGGGCTGTTGGTGATGAAATTCTGCTGGTCTTTACTGGGCTGAGGCATGTTGATTTACAGGTCCGTGCAGGCTTGCAGCCCAAACCACCCAGCCCTGGCTGGGGGAGGAAGGACACTTCCAACCTTTCTCCATCTCCACAGGGGAGCACCTCCCTCTGGGCTCTGCGGCACACCTCTCCAGCCCCTGAGATGTTTGTTGTGGCGTGGGGTGACGCTGGCTATAAAAAACCACATCCAGTGCAGTGGCCTATGCCTTGGCAAAGCTGGAGGACCAAAGTGAATCACAGAATGGTTTGGGTTGGAAAGGACCTTAGAGGTTATCGAGTTCCAACCCCCTGCCATGGGCAGGGACACCTCCCACTAGCCCAGGTTGCTCAAAGCCTCATCGAAACTGGCCTTGAACACCACAGCTTCCCTGGGCAACCTGTGCCAGTGAAGAGGGAAGAGCATTCTTACAAGCCTAATCTTGCTTGTGTCTCTATATCCTGCCATTGCATCAGCTTTGGTTTGGGTCTGAGTCACCCAGGCTGTGCTCACATACCAACCAAGTGCTAGAACAACTTGGGTTCATTGATCAAAATAAACTATTTGCATCCTGGTGTAAAACCACAAGCCATCTCCTGTTTCTGCTTCCCCACAGGTATTGACTCCATGCACAGCACTTCACCTCGAGGTGGCCCTTCTGCCAGGCTTTACAAACCTCCCATCTCTTGCGTCATGGCAGCGGCTTGCTCTTGATGATTCTTTTCAGCAGAAGCTGGTGATCTTGAACAGCAGCACAACGTCCAGAGTGAACTTGGGTCATGGCTGAGCCACCACTGTAGCTGATGAAATCATGCCAACGAGGGGTAACAGTTTTAAGCTGAAAGAGGGGAGATTTATACTGGACATAAGGAAGAAATGTTTTCCTGTGCAGGTGGTGAGGCAGTGGCCCAGGTTGCCCAGAGAAGCTGTGGATGCCCCATCCCTGGAGGGGTTCAAGGCCAGGCTGGATGAGGCTTTGAGCAACCTGGGCTAGTGGGAGGTGTCCCTGCCCATGGCAGGGGGTTGGAACTAGATGACCTTTAAGGTCCTTTCCAACCCAAACCGTTCTGTGATTCTATGATCTTGAAGCAGTATGATGGTTAAGGCGAAGCTTGCCATAGGGAAGCATCTCTCCAGCAAGAGGAGAGGACTAACAAGCGTGTGGTGAGCTCTAGTGGGTCATTTTCATGGAGGAGGGATGTGTGTTTGTTCCCAGAGACTTCTACCTTTGTGCTGGGACGCCAGAGGTTTCACTGTAGGAGAAGAGATCCCGGCTGCCATGGGAAACCCTGCCAGGAAAGGTGTGGCGCAGAGCAGGATTTTCTGTGCTGTGACCTCCCACCACTGTACTCCATGCTCTGGGGAGCTGGTTCTTCCGTAACAACAGCAATTAGAGCCGTGTGAAAGTGCCCCGAGTTGCTTTTTGAAATGCCAGTCTTCTGTCAAAACAAACCGCAAAGTTGTGAATTCCTACGAACTTTCTGCTCACCTCTCCTGTTTTACGGCCGGCTGTAGAGCAATGAAAAAATGTCAGATTTTTTAAATAGTATTTTCAAAGTTCAAAACAGTTCTGTGAGTATTATTTCCCATTTTTTTCCTTAAATGAGCAGTAACTATAGCCTAATCACTTCTATCTTCTAACGGCCCCGAGACCTGTTCCAAGGGCTGTTATAAATAGGCTACACTGCTGTAATGAAAGAAACACAGACACGGGGAAACAAAGGCTGCTGCAGGACCAGTGAGCTCTGTTTGGCCTCTGAACGTTCCATTTTAACTTGCAGGTAGCCTAAAAAACTATTCAAGAGAAAGAAGTGGAGAGATGCTGATTTCTAAATGGACCCAAAGTCTGTAAAAGGTGTGAAGGCAGCGTCCTGCTTTCCTAAAAGTCTGCTCAGAGCTCCTCCTGATACTCTATTTAAAAATGCGCAGTGGCAAGGCAGGAGGGGAGAATGGTTTGATCAGGCAAAGGGAGGTGGGAGGATGGGGAGCGCAAGCTCTCAGGTATCGGAGCTGCCTTCACATCTACAACAGAGGCAGCAACTTCAAAGCACTTCAACAAAACGCTACCTGTCTGCATTGGAAAACATGCAAGTTCGGGAAAAATAATGTCAGATGCTTTTCTCTAGGAAAAATGGTTGTGGGAGAAGTCTCCAACACTGAAGGTCAGCCCAAGTCATTGGATATCAATGGCCAAAAAGTCATATCCTCTTGAGGTCACAGAATCACAGAATGGTTTGGGTTGGAAAGGACCTTAAAGATCATCGAGTTCCACCCCCCTGCCATGGGCAGGGACACCTCCCACTAGCCCAGGTTGCTCAAAGCCTCATCCAGCCTGGCCTTGAACCCCTCCAGGGATGGAGCATCCGGGTCGGTGTTTTACCTGCTGTTGCCCGCTGTGGGCAATGTTTGTCTCCATTAGTTGCCTGGCCAGAAGAATGTAACATGGCTTCGTTCATCCTTCAGCTCCCCCAGCCTGATCCGAAGCGCATTGCTTACAGGAAATTTGAGCAAAAATCACTTTAGTCATGCCCAAAGCCCCGTGGAAAGAAATAAACTCTTCTGTCTCAAAGCCATCCACTTAAGCTCAGTGGGCTTGGTGGAGCTTTCCAAAGATCATTTCTTAATGCACTTTCCCCCAGGGAGAACCCTGTGGTTACTGCCTCGAATGAATGGAGTTATTCTGTTTTGGAAGATAAAAGAGAAGCGCTATTCTAAACACCGCTGTTATTTTAGGGAAGCTCCGTGCAAAATTACGCTGTTGTCAGTGGGGCTGTGGATATAGTTGCACCTGACTGATGGTCTCCCAGCCCAAACCAGGGCAGCGGTGTAGGTGATGGGTCTCTGAAGCCATGGAGAAGTGTCCTGCAGTTCAGGGTCCATGAGGAGTAGAGGGGGATTTCCCTGCGTGATAAATCCAAGCAGATCAAATATACGTGTAGAGACCAGGAGATTGCATTTGCAGAAAGAGAGCTGGGAGATGAGGTGGATGACAAGGTCTGGATGACTTATGCCAAGCTTCTGAAGGAAAAACAACCACAAGTTTAAAAAAACATACCAGTGCCAAGAAGAAAAAATAAAGTCTCATTCGAGGAATGTATTCAAAAGGAGAGTTACGTAAAATCTGGGAAATAATTGTTGCTGGTCTACTGGATGCCTGAGAGATTTTGACTGGAGCTGTGGTTAGTGCCAGTGCTCTCTACGGCAGGAATTACAGGTGAAGTGGGCTGGCAGGGCCATGGAAGGGGCAGCATGGAAAGCATGGCCCATAGGAAAGCAGCACACAAAGAGAGTCTTCTAGAAGAGAGAGAAGGTTGGTGTCAGGATAGGTGTCTGGTTTTCAGCAGCATGTCAGATTCGTGTCCTGTCTAGAAGATGGCTTAATTTAAAAAAAAAAAAAAATTAGATATGAGGAAGAAATGTTTTCCTGTGTGGGTGATGAGGTGCTGGCAAAGGTTGCCCAGGGAAGGTGTGGATGCCCCATCCCTGGAGGGGTTCAAGGCCAGGCTGGATGAGGCTTTGAGCAACCTGGGCTAGTGGGAGGTGTCCCTGCCCATGGCAGGGGGTTGGAACTGGATGATCTTTAAGATCCCTTCCAACCCAAATCATTCTGCGATTCTATGATTTCAGCAATCTATTAGGACTACCATATAAGGGTGCATGATGCAATTGGACTAGATGATCCTTGCAGGTCCCTTCCAACTGAAATTTTCTTTTCTTTTTATCTTCCTTTCCTTTTCCCTTTCCTTTTCCCTTTCCTTTTCCCTTTCCTTTTCCCTTTCCTTTTCCCTTTCCTTTTCCTTTTCCCTTTCCTTTCCCCTTTCCTTTCCCCTTTTCCCTTTTCTTTCAGGATACCTGGCGGAGCTGTGAACTCTCTTTAGGGATGGTATTGAACAACAAATCTAGTGATGGGACTCTGCAGGCTCTAAGCATGGCTGGGCACGATCCTTCAGGATTCTTCACACTTCATATTTCCTCCGTGTAAGTGGGGATCCCCCTCATCTTGGACAAGCACAGCATACACCCTGCCACTGTCACCGTGCTGCAGGTGATGCTTCTTTCCCTTGACCACCCCCAGGACCACAAGGCACCATGCATTTCTGTAGGCACGCATCTGCAGCTGGGATTTTTCTGGCGTGAATACATCTGGACTCATCTTCAAAAGCAAGTGTTGTGAAAGCCCCCAGGGGCTGGGCAGGATGCTTATCTGCTGCTCTGCTTTCAGGGACCGTGAGGTGCGAAGCACCCCGGGGAAGCAGCAGTAGAGGCAGTTTGGGAAGTGCAATCCATCTGGGAAGGCTGGTTTAGGAGAGGAGAAAGGGGACATAAGGAAATAGCTTTAAGCCTGAGTCATCGGAGATTCGAAGCATTTTGGAGTTTGGCTGAAATGGCTGAGAGCTGGGGCGTGGGTTTTTATTGAATAATCATCTCTTTCTGGGTAAAGTGGAAAATGTTCCTGCGAAATCTCTAATTTGTTAGTCGTTCATGCAAAAAAGCAACTCTGGGCCATGTACTTCCTACGTGCAAAGTGTAGTCCTTTTAAATGGCAGGTCCTTGGGTCCCCAGGCAGGTTATCAGGGCAGCGGTCCCCATGCTGCACACAGCCTCCTGACAAGGACGCGAAGGCTGCAGCTGCTGAGACCCACAGAGATGTGCAAACACAAACGTTGCTCACTGCTAACTGCTCTCCTTTGGCTTCGCTCACACAGCCTGAAACTTGGAAACCAGTCCATCCTGTTCAAATCCCCTCCTGCGACCAGTTCCAGACCTTCAGCTGGTTAGAGATGGGCTTTTCCCCGCGTGGGACTGGAAAATGATTCATCCACCAGCCCAGGAATGCAACCCTGGAGGCATCGTTTGCAGTCGATCTCCCAAAACACTCTTCTGGAGCTGGATTTCTGTGCGGAAGGAATGTGGTCTGGAAAAGTCCTCCCCAGTAAATCTTCAAGCAAAGAGGAGTTGAGTCCCAGTCTCATCCAGATCCTCGCTGGGGAGAGAAGACATCCGAAAACCGAAGGTGGGTGCAGCAGATCTGCTCCGAGGGCCAGGACTTGCTTCCTGCACTGTGTGTGAGTGCCCTACCTGTTCCTCCTCCCGGAGCTGGCAAGCCTCAGTATCACCCTCCTCCTCCTCCTCCCTGTTTGCAAAGGGAGAAATGCTTCTGATTCCAGGCGAGCAAAATGCGTGCAACCATGGCCAGAAAGTCCATGTGTGAGTGCACATCGATGCAATCACGTGCACGACGATGACTCTGGCATCTCGTTATCATCTGTCCCCAGGCGGTTTGGGTAAGAAGTGGAATTTCTCAGTGTGTTGTGCGGATGCCTATAGGTAGAGCTGGTGTCCAGTTGCGCTGTTGGATAATATGTTTATTCCAAATAAGCCAAGCCCTGGGTGTAGTTCTGTGGCTTCTGATGCTTTCCCTGACAAAAACTGTTAAGAAAATACTGCTCTGTGCAGGATGGACTCTTTAGACAAGGGCTGCTGTTCAAAAAAGCCGGGAAACATAAGAAGGAGAAACACTAAACTGGAGGAACTCTGTTGGGGAGAGGCACAAGGGTGCCCCAAGCACGACCTCTCACTTGTATCAGAAAGAATCCCATCCCACAAGGAAGTAAAGCGAGTTTCTTGTTTAGTGTTCAAACACAGCGGCCAGAACTGACCAGGAGAAGGCTCTTGGCTCACGTGAGCTCCTCACTCATGCCACTGCACATGGTGTGTCTCATGCAGAGATTGATGGCGACTGGGGTCACCATTGCTTGTGGACACCCAAGCTTGTAGCCAGCTTTTTAGCTCCAAATGCAACACAGCAGGACACATGGCCCAGTGGGTAGTAGAGGAGATACAAGAGCCTTGGGTTTCAGCCCTGGCTTTGACTTTGTGAAGATCATTTCTGACAAGGCAACCTAACTCTCTAGACTGTGATGTTGCCTAAAAAGTGTCTGCAAGAGTTCTTCAATTATTCAAAAGCTCTAATAATACGAATCAAGTTGTTTGCCTCACATAACCCTTCGTCTTCCATTTTTGAGAAGTTCTGTGGATCCTAATTAATCCAGCCCACTCCAACCCACCCAACATGTGGTCTACTGGCGATCTTTGGGCTGGTCTACAAGAAGTAGGTGGAGATGACATGCACAAGACCATAGGCCACACAGGCAAGTGTGTGCACCACCCAGCAAAGTGCCTGCTCTTTGTTCATCAGCTGAACCCAGGCTGTGATGAGTATCAGAGCTCTTTCCAGCAGCGTGAAGTGTCTGATGTATGGGGTAAGGGACCAAATGGGCACGTCAAGCATAGACAGTGCTCTGCGCCCTTTGGGGACTGTGAAAAACAGGGAGGGGTAATGTGTAGCAGGATGAGAATTTCTCAGCCTTTAGCATGATTGATTTTTATTTTTTTTTTAATGTTCCTTCCTGGTTGGCACAGGCAGGGCTGCATTCCTGCAAACAATAGCTCGCTGCTGGGCTGTCCCCAGCCCCGGCTACCTGCTGTATCCCCAGTCCTGTGGCATGGTCTTGGCTCTGCTTGCAGGTGCCAGGTCTCAGCAGTTTGCATGGTTTGTCCTCGCACCCCTTCGAGATTTGAAATTCATTAGCTCTGTTTAGCAGACGACAACAACAGGAGTTGGTAAACTCAGCTCAGCTACCAGACTGCCTGTCCTGGGGAGATTTTTACTCTGTTTCAGGGAAAAACTTGGGGAAGAACAAACTCAAAAGTCTCCAAGAAAAATCCAGGTCCTCTCCCAGGGCACAGTTCCCATCTGACACAATACATGGATGTCCCCACACTCTCTGTGTCCAGCCACCCCAGACTGGCAGCTGCTGTGACACTAACTTCCTGGGGGAGGCTGGTGCACACTGGCAGCAGGGCAGGGCTTCAGAATTTCATGCCCTTAGCAGAGATGACTTTGTCCAGTCACACATGCAGCCGGGTCGCTGAAATGAGGTGGGTTAATAATTAAGTTTGCAAGGGAGGGTGGAGTTATTTAGTGGGCACTCAGCTATGGTCACCAACGTGAGTAATTGGGTTTCCCACAGTTGTGAAAACTGCTGGTCTGCCTGTATGCTAAAAAAAACCCAAAACCAAACAGCGAGGGTGAGAGCCCCAGCAGCCTTCACCAGTGTGTCCTGCAACTGCACCCTTCAGCATCCAGTGATCCCAACCCACATTAAAGCCATTGTGTCCGGTTGGATTCACCAAGTGCTAAAGGATGAGCCTTGTACCCCTCAGGAGAGAGACCCAGGTTACATCTCCTGTAGGATGGGGCTGAGCTGTTGGGGACCAGAGTCAACTTTCTGGTTCTTGTGCGGACATCCCCCATAATCTTGTCCAAAAGGCATAAATAACCTCTGTTCCCTCCAGCTCCCACATAAGAACAAGACATTAACCCCTCATCTCGCTTGCTGGCAGTGTGATTCCCATGAAAGGACAGTTCCAAGGAGCCTGGACCTCAGGGGATGTCACTGCCGTGGCACGAGTGAGTTACTCACCCACCATCGTGGGATAACCTTTGCCAGGTTTCACACAACCATTAACCAGTGCCTGTGCAGTGAAATGTCTCCTTTCTGCTGGATTCAGCTGACGCTGGAAATCACAGAGGCTCTGCCGGATGACCCTGACCAAAGCGTGCTGGAATTTGCTGGGCTTCATAAGGTTTTCATTAAGGCTGAGAGAAAGCCCCTGAGGTTTTGTGAAACTCCTAAACTATCCATACAGCAATTTGCAAAACTGCCCCGTTTGTAGCAATGTTTGTTTTTACTGATCCTCTCTGGTTTTTGTCTTCCTCTCCTCATTGTCCTCCTCTCCAAGGCAGACGTGCTGCTCTACGTTGGGGAAACATCTGCTCCGTCCCATGGCTGAGGACTGAGGACAGGGTGGCGACAGGATGCTCAGGAGGAGGTTGGTACTCATTACCAAGTTGCCAGGCTGGTGCTTGGATGATCTGGGTTTGTTCTTGTCTTTGCCTTGTTTCTGCAGTGATACTGGTTGGGAAACCTTATCCACCTGTATCCTGTCCTCTCTCCCTGCTGTAACCCCTGTAACAGCAAGCAACAATCCCTCCCTGCCATCAAAAGACAGACATGAGGCAGGTAAACATCTCAGTGCAAGGCTCCCACGATGCTTTTCCCCTGGGATTAAGTCTGTAAGCCATCTACATTTGCTTTGCAAAGGGCTCAATCAGGATTGAAGATCTCTAGGAGAAGATTGTAATTCAATAACAGTAATCAGCAGTCTGGATCCTCAGCTCAGCTGGTCGTGGCTTATGCAAAAATGAGAAAAACTCTCAGGAACAGGAACAGAATAGTTTTGTTTCCCTGCACGTCATTGCCTCGTGGTTAGTCTCTCTGAAGTCTACAACGTTGCCTTAAAGCTCACCCCATTAGACTCCCCATTTCTTTACCTAAACGGCCAAATCCTGCTGAGTCCTGCATTGCCACTGAGTACTTCACTAAAGATTTCGGGCATTCTGGCAAAGCAGGCTGATTTTCTGATGTAGCAGCAAATCTTTTCTACCACAAACCTCATTCATCCTAGCAGACAGTCAGCCAATAACCGAAGGAACATCAGCTGCCCAAACTCTGGCATCACCCTTAGCAGTAGGGTTTGAGGGCAACCTTGGGGTGATGGGTCTGGGGGACTCAGGTCCTTCTGAAGTTTCCCCAGATAAAAAAAATCATCTGAATACATCCGTGTCTGAACTGGGGCCCCCATGCCGCATTCCTCCTCTGGCTGGAAGGCAGCCAGGGCTGTTGTTTGCCCGCGCCACGTCACAGTCCCACCTCGGCTGTCCTGTTTTCTCAGTGCACCTGCTGAAAGCAAACCAAGAAGGGTTCAGAGGAACCCACGCCCACAGTGCACACAGGCACGGCCAGCTACCCCTGGAGATTGTCACCTCCCCGGCTGTCCCCATGACCAGGCGAGTTGCAGATTAATCTCCCTTTTGCTCCAAGGCAGGAGTCATTCACCACTGGGAGGCTGGAAGAAACACCCTCCCTGAGGATTTTCCTCCATGTTCCCCCCAATTGTAATTGTGGAAAAGAAAATACGCTGTAGTGTATCAGTCCACAAAGCTTTTGGTAGCAGCCAGAGCTCATGCAGAAAGACAGAGGGAGGTCTGGCATGGTATGGCCATTTCCATCAGTGTTGTTACATCCACTGGGGTATTCCTTTTTGCTAGCAGAGACTTAGAGTTGTGCTTCCCCCACTCAAGGACGGGTTATAGACATTTTAGGATACAGAAGAGGGGTTCAAGACCGACCCAAAGCCCTGGCAGACCTTGCTGTGATATTACAAGACATCATCATCTCTGACCCCTCCCTCATTTTCTTTTGTGGAGGGGGGGTACTATTCTCCCATAAACCTGAAGAAACATGAGCCTCATATCCCAGTTCACAGCCCAGCAGAACTGGCTTAAAATGGGGTTTACGTTAAGACTGCCAAGCAACAAATTGGAGCAACAGGTCCAGGTTTCTTCTGCTTCAATGTTGTAACCCCTGTGCCAGAGGCTCCTGTCTGAACCTGCTGCAAGCTGTTGGCTCTGGGAAGGCAAACTGCATCTCTAGAGCTCTCACCAAAGCTCCTCCTGCCCAAAATCAGCATTTAGCCTTGTGTCCTCGGCTTGCCAAGGCCACTCCTTTCCTCTGAATTGGGAGAAGAGGATTTGTCCCATCCTACTCCTGCCTCTGTGGGATCCACCGTTCACGTGAGCGTTGCCCCGGAGCTGTGCTGAAAGGGCTCGTTTGCAATATCAAGGCATCTTTGTGTGTGAGAGCCATCGACTGACACAAGCTGACCGGAGGAGGATGGAATGACCCTCTAGAGCTCGAGACGATTGTATCTCCATCCGTGCAGCACAGCCCTGCACCGTGGCACTGCAGCACAGGAGCACTCCTTGCCCCGTTGCCCAGGCACCTTCCCCGTACCAAGATATTTGCATTTGCTGCAGTTAACCATTAACCAGCACACTGTTACCTGTCAGAAGCAGCTGGTGCTGCCCGGACAGCTGGTGCTCGCACACCACTGCCCTACAAAAACATTTCCATGCAAAGCCCCAACCTCCACTGGTCTGAGCCCACCCAACCAAAGAGCAAAGCTGTGTTCACTTTCCCGCATCAAAACTCCCTTTGCAGGCAGCTGGGCCAAATCCCGAGGCTGGTGCTCAGTCCCTCAAGGCTGCTGGTCATCCCTGTCCTGGCTGGCTGAGATGTACTTCTCAGGGGTCTTTTGCTTCAGCAAGTTATAAACCCCAACAAGTGAGGTGCTCGCGTGTCTTCAGGTCGATATACGTGCATATGTATTGCTGTCTCATCTTTTTCCCCATACCCAGGAGCACAGTAGAGGAGGGAGCAGTAAATTATAACCAGTTCTCTGCTATCAGACCTGTAAGAGTCCCTATGTACGTTTTCACTCGGACATCACGATTTTGTAGGGCAGAGAAGCGCCTGAGCGAGGCCACAGGAGGGATGTGCAGTAAAATGTCACATCCTTTGCTGCGGGTCAAGGAAAGCTCTCCTGAAACATTCTCAGAAGTTCATGCAACGCTTTGGCTGCTACAAGTCAGGACGTTTAACCTCACGTAAGTAGCGATGGGCCTTTGTGCTGGTCTCTCGAGCAGCTTGTGGGTTTTTTTTTGTCTCATTCTGCTTTTCCAAAGCATGAGGCCCCTGCTGAGTTATCTCATCTGCAGGGTTTGGCCTTTCCCTCTTCCTCCCAGAGCTCTGTACCCAAAAGCAGGGTGGAAATACCTTTGCAACGTGTCATTTTGCAAACACATCCTTGGCAGAGCCTGTTTCCCCGTGCACAATGTTAACCTTGTCCCCAGGCATGTGGGACGGTCAGGGCTGAGGCAGATGTGGGCCGTTACACTGCCAAACCTTGCTTTTGCTCTTCAGCAGCACCTTCCTCCCGGCAGCTTCTGATTTACCCCAGCATCAACCTGTGACAATGACTTCAGTGTCTTGGGCTCACATCGGGACACTGAAAACAGCCTCATTTGCCATCTGTATGCATTAAAAAAGGTTTAAATCACAAGGTTTTTGATCTCTGGGAATACCGTGTCAAGGCTTAGGACCAGAAGATGAGTGCATCAGGTCACGCACGTGGGAAAAATAGCTGGAACAGGAACATCTCGGATCATGCTTCAGTTATGAAAGTCGGGCTATTCTGTTTTCCACCAGTACTGAGTTAAACTGCTCGGAAATAATGTTTTCTGCTCTATAACCCCATGGCATGACCAGAATTAGCAGGAAGCAAAAGTGCCTACAGCTCAGTGCTAAATGAGCCCGTGTTTTATGGCAAACATTTTCTTTTTCCTCGGCATTGACTATTCTAAACTGCTTTACATATATTTCTACAGTTTTGGGCTCCTTAAAAGCTCGCCAGGATTATTTATTACTTTTTCACCGTGGCAATGGAGAGGAGTGGGGACAGGCAGCTCAAACATCACCCAGTGCATGAACCTGATGTTCATTGCCAAGGCTGTGGGTATAGGAATGACATCCCAGAGCTCAAATTCAATGTAGCCGCAGCCACGGAGACGGGTTGGTTTACATCAGCACATATCAGCACTGAAAAGGACCCAGACATACAGCAGCTATTAATTAAACCCTCAGTGCTGGGAATAATGACTTTATGTGGCAAAAGGGGAAGCGGAGCATGATAGACTTTGGTGCTGATCATCTGAGTTCTCCAGATGTCCTCACCCCATCTCCTAACGTCTCCCACCGCAACTGCTGCTGTGTGACCCTCACCGCTGGGTCAGCAATGGGCTTGAGGTTGATGAGAAAGAAAAAAAAGCAGGTCCTGCCGCTGGTCCTCATCTCCTGTGGGCTGGAGGAAGACACAAAATGTGGTTCCACTATTCCCTGCAACAGAGCCAGAGGAAGACACTCAGCATGATTTTTCAGCAATTGAAAGAATGAAAAACGAAAGGTGAAGGCTGTTACGGGATTTATGAGCTGTAGCCAGCTGACATTACGGGATAAATTGGTTGCTAAGAGTCAGTGTTGCATCCTCAACCATGAAGCTGATGTCTCTGAAGTGTTCCTCAGATGTGGGCACACCCAGGCTGAACGAGCAGGTTCAACCCGCACCCTGATTTGCAGCTATCTGTGATTCGTGGTACACTGGTCTGTAGCTAATGTCACGAGTATTTTGGGCACTCTTCCCATTACAAGTCCCTCAGGGTCGGTGGACTAGATCTGTGGAAACTGTGTTAGTTTAAAGCTAATCTGGTGAGCTGATCCATATCTAGTTTCCGTTTGTATGGGTTAAGCTAAAAAAATTAAGGACATAGCGAGACAAGCTTGATGTGTTGGAAAGAAAGGACTTGAACGGTTCCCAGTGCATAGGGGTCATGCAGTCTCCATCTTTGGAGATCCTCAAAACCCAGCTGGACACGGTCCTGGGTCCCCCAAAGCCAGAACTGGTAAGAAGCAGTGCCTTTGCCTCTCCAGCAAGGGATGCTCCCTCCATGGCAGCAAGCGGCACCGTGCCGATACCGTGCCAGACCAGTCAGGACTGAGAGGAGATGGTTTGTCTTCAGGTCACCCACAGCCAGTGGCATCAGGGCAGCTTTCGGAGGGGTTAGCTGCATATTCCAGACACCCTTCACAGACACTTTTTTCTTAACTACAACTAACAGAACAACTAACCACAGACACAGCTTTCTGCTGCAGAAGGTGGCTCCAGCAAACACCACCAGCTCCGCGGGGGGTTTCTGGTTTATCATTACTTTTCTCTGGGAGGGCAGCCTGGTTGCACGCTCCAGTGCTCTGTAATGTCCCCATTTCAGCTGCTAATCCTGACAGCAACCCTCACCCCTGCTCCCCATCACCCTGGGCTGCAACACACCCGAACTCCAGCCTGTGAGCACCAGGAGACCCAGCCTGGCCAAAATTTGGGACAGAGTGAGAGACTAGAGCTGGGATTCTTGGTCCCAAGCATTAGTGTGGCACTGAGCAGCACCGCGCCTTGCTTTGTCCAGCAAAGATAAAGGGGGGGAAAGTCCCTCCCCTGCCCTTTTAAATCTGGACAAAACAGGTTTTTAATTAAAGCAGCACTTAATCATTATCGCTGCGTGAATGCAGAGCTGGTGGATATTTGATGCAAACAGAGAGTTGGTTCAAACTCTCTCGTACCGGCTCCCTCTTTGTCCCTCCTGAGCCTGGGAATGGGTGTGATCTCCGAGTAGGAGTGTCTCTGCGGTTAAGTAGAGGATTGAATTACCGAACACTGCTGTTCCCGAGCTGACAAGGTAGCAGAACAGCAAACAAAAGTGCCTTGAAACTAGCTCACCAAAGAGGAGAGAAGGCGCTGGGTTCAGCAGAGAACGGAGACCGGCAAGGACACTGTGCACTTTCCAGCAAGGTAAGCAGCTGCCCTGCGCCCCTCTTAGTTTTATTTCTAGATTCTAGAACAGTTTAATGACTTTTGTTCTGTGGGATAGTAAGAAACAACAACAAAAAGTTAATAGATTCCATATTTTTTAAAAAATTGCCCACCTGGTGTAAGCCAGGTGAAAGCAATGAGCCCATCCTGATTTGCACCCTTTGAGGGTGGAACAAGCAGCTCCCCGAGAACCCGTCCGGGCTACGTATCAGCTCCAAGGACACATGCTTTGTGTTTAGCTCTCTGCACAGGCTGGCTTTGATTTCATGCAATGAGCAATTAACGGCGTTCTGTTTTGGACTGGTTTGTTTTCTGCTTTGCTGCTGGGGGGATTTCCGTAAAGCTCGCCTGCCTTCGCAAGGTGGTTATGGGTCCAGGAAGCAACAAAAAGTCGTCGTAAGTTCTCATCGGCAGGTCTTGTCATCTAGTCAATAGAACTGTTAATGGCTGAACTTGCTCTATAAATACAGAGTGTTTTCTCATCTTGTTTGTTTAAGATGCAAATTGCACTGAGATAAAATTGAGCAGTAATGGCATGGAGCTGCAGGTTTACTTGCCAGTATTTTTCTTAGGCGTGCCTATTAGGAATATAAATATTTAACACAAAGGAGAACCGATATGAATTTGCATCCGTGGGAGGTTCGCACTTATCCAAGGCTGCCCTAGCACAGATGTAAACAAATGTTTCAACAGCTGGAGCAAACTGGCCCCACAAGAGCAGCACTTAGCTGGTGAATCATCCGGGTGCTCCTTACACACCGCTGCGAAACGGGCAGATTAGAGCTTGCAAAGTAGAGATTAGACAATCAGAGAGCATCGGCCTTCCTTTTCGGCGGGGTTTTACCCTTCCCTGCTGTGCAGGCTGAGATGCCGGGTGGAAGCAAGTGCAAGGACGGGTGCTAGCTGGTGCAGTGCAGAGCAGGAAAATCCTGACCATCTTCCTCGCCTTCGTCCTGGCAGAGCCGGGTGAGCCTCCCCTCCTCCCTGCACGAACAGGCTGTGCTTTTCCTCCTCCCGCTCCCTTCCCACCGGTGAACACGTAGATCTTATGACATGATTTCCTAGCCAAGACTTTGTGGCAGTGGTTGCTAAGGTCTCCCGGCTGGGAGCAAAGGTTTTGTGCCATGGCCGCAAATGATGTCACCCTGGTCCCCTACCTTCCCCTGTATCCTGGGGCTGTGGTTAGGCTGAGACAACAAATCCCTGCCCTTTCATGGCCAAGGATGCTGAAGATCCTCATGGTGTCTCCTGATCTTTTCCGTGGAGCTGCGCAAGTTTTTCTGGATTTTAAACATGGAGGTTGTCACCTTTTCTGCTCTGGACCCCCTGGGGAGGAGCGGGACACGTGATGTGGAGAAGATGCACCATGGACTCTGTGACGTCAGGCAGGATCCGTCCTGCAGCCTGGTCCTGCAGCACCACCCATGCTGTGGTCGTTCATCCCAAAGAGGAGACCAGCTCAGACACCTGCCCCGTGTTTGGAAGATGCTGGGGCTCTGCTCAGTGCCAGGCAGGTCCTGCTGGACCAAAAGCCCTCCGTCAATTTTAGATAACACTAAATACGTGGTAGCCCTGAAGCAGAGCCCTGAAACTCCCTGTGCAATGAAGGGGAGCTCAGGGCACAGTGAAACCCTTTGTGCTACCTGGCCCAGCTCCATTTTAGCCACCCCTGGGGAGTGCACGTGCCACCACCATCCCTCCTCAAGGTCCTTACTTCATCATAGGGAATGGACTCTTGTGCAGCCTTCTGAAGTTTGCTCTGGGACTGACAGAAGGGCTTTCTATGTATGAGATGCCCAACTGCACGAGGAAGGACTCCAGTGTGGATGCTCCACACCCAAAATATCTCTGCTCCAGCTCTTTGTTTATTCGTATATATTCGTCAGCTTCTGTTGGCCCCTCAGAGGAACAGATCGTACGGTCACAAGGGGATACTTGCTCCAACAACTCATTAAAACCTCGCTTATCTTGCTCTCCCTTTCCACATAGTGCAACCCTGGAAATGGGCCTAATTATGATTTATCCGGGATGATTATACATTTTCACTGTATTTCCACCCATTCTGGGTGTAAAAGAAATGCAGAAAGAGGTGAATATTGTCGCTAAGTCTTTGGCATCCTTCAGTCTGAAAAATCCTCTGAGATGCAATGTTAATTTCCAGCACTGGATGATGTGCATTTGCTTCAGTTGCCTTGATTTCCAAGGACCTCTGCTTGAAAAAGAAATCCTGCCGTTTGTTTTCCACCTTTATCTGAGCCTATTCATGGTTATCTGAGGCAGTGCTGGGTAGGGTAACAATGAAGCTTGTTATTACCTTATATCCACGTCAAAGACGGGAGACAGGGGATGCTAAATTGCATGGTTGAGCTCCATCCTGGGCAGTTCCTGTGGAATGAGCTATTCAGAGCAGTTGACCTCTCCTACCTAAAAATGTCCTGTTGCCATGCCCTGGGATGAAAGAATAGGTTTCTGGCTGTCCCTTTATTTAAAACCGCTCTTACAAAAACAGCTGGACAGGGTAAGAAACGGGCAGGGTGATGTGGGGTGATGGAGACTGTCGAGATACCCACTTTCCCTTTGGGAGGGTGCTCGAGCCTGGATTACTGTACTTTGGTGCTGTATACGAAGTAGCTGCCTGGGTTGGAGCAAATCCCACCCATCCCACTCTTCCAGGCGCCTAGTTCCCTTCCCTGTGCTCAGACAAAACTCCCTCTGGCAGCTCTGGGTGCAAAAGGCAGTCCTGGATGAATGATTCTTTCTCAAGCTGTTTGCAGTACTTGCAGGGATGTTTTATTCATTTGGCTTTGCTGCTCTCTCAAGAGTAGCTGGCCTTCGTTCCTGCCAGAACGGGTCCTGCGTGGGCTGGGTTTTGCTTTTTATGCCAAGCGAGTGCCAGACGCGTGGCCTCGTGGGCTGAGGCTTTGCTCCTTGCTGTGCTGTGTTGTCCGAGAGCTGTGCCCAGGCGGGCAGGAGCCCCAGAACTGGGCAGCACAGGGGTCAGCTCACAAAATCGTGGTGCACCAACACCATCCATCACAGAGCACACAATGGCACAGGGGCAAAGTTACGCCTCCTTGTTGCCTGTGTTCCTCTGTCATTCTCTCCATCTCCATTTGCCCCGTTGTCTCCCTGGACCCTCTTCCTGCCTCAACAAAGAATAGCCACCAAAAGCCATCCTGAGAAGGAGACACAACCACAGGATCTCTTGCAGGTGTGATGGTGTGTAGGCATCTCCTCAAGGAGCAATTGCTCAAAGCAGGGAGACGCAGGTGGGGATGGAGTGGCACCCACAAAGTCACCGGAGGTTGTGACTTTGTAGCCCACCCTAGGTTGCAAGTGCAGGATGAAACTGATAAACACGCCACATACGTGGTGTTCAACATCCCTCTGGCTTCACGCAAGCGTAGAGGATAATGCGACTATGGGTGCTGCTGGTGTTGCCTTGAGAGATCCCATTAAGGTCCGGCTCTGTTTCAAAGGCCTTAAACATCACACCTTGGCTCAGCACCCCATCCTTAAACGTGGAAGCCTGGGGTGGGTGGGTTGGTACCTGTTTATTTTGACCCCAGTTAGGTGTCTTTCAGCAGAGGAGTGTCATCCAGCATGCACAAAGGGTGAGCTTTCCCTTGCAGCTCAAAAAACAAACCTTCCCCTTGAATAAATCACTTGCATCTCGTCAGGCCAGTGATGGAAACCCAGTCATCTACGGAGCACCGTGCTTAGGTTCAGCTCATTTCATTTGCAATTGGAAATGTAAACCTGTTTTTTTCCGCAAGTCCTGGGTTTCTCTACCCAAATTTGATGTGATGCTTGCAGGCCTGAACTGGAGCAAATCTGGAAGGGTCCTTTCCTTTTGGTAGTTACTATTAACCTTGCTGCTTTTCGCTGGGAAGCCCATGTGCTGGGAACCGGTTCTGCTCCATGACCATCAAACAAAGGTCCTGATAGCAAGGGCTCGTTCAACTGCCCTAGTTAAACTGTGCAGCAGGGAAAACCTGCTCTTTATCTTCTACACATACATACAGGCAAAAATATGCATGCACATTCTTACAATAAATGAAAAACTGTTATATGCAGTAGCAAAAATCATAACATCATTTTTGAGAAGGATGGGCCAGGTGGACACTGCTCTTTCCTCAATTTCAGCTGGAAAAAATCCCTTCTTTTGGAGGTCTCTCCTCAACTTCCAGCTGTCATGCCCTCCCTATAAGATTTTGAGTGCAGATGCTCCCCAGGGCTCAGGAAACTCTTGTAGCTGTGACCAAGCACACATGCTTTGCTCCTTGATGTCTCAGCTCTTGTTTTGCTTACCTGCAGCCATCAGGTTAAGTAATGCTCCGTTAAAATGTTGATGCGGGAGAGGATCGTAACTTTTCTTCCTGGAGGTGGTGAGTAATTAGAAGTTAATTTCTGAGAACGTTTCTAACCTGAACCACTTCTCTGGAAACCAGGAAGAGGAATTAAAATGGCCTCTGCTTTGTTTTCCTGCTACGGGCATCTCCTGCCCTCGCTGCGGCACGAAGCCCTGCCTTTGGGTGCAGTGCTGGTCCCGAGCCAGGGATCTCTCCCTTTCACCAGGGCAGAAAGAGCTGAAAGAAAGGAGAGATTTGTTCGTAATGAATTGGCAAACTACATGCTTGCCTTTCCCTTGGGATGGCTCTGTAGCATTACCGACTCAATAACCTCACGAAGAGGAGCCGGAGGTGGAATGGATACCTCAGAAGCAGGGGTGTGCCAAGCTGCATTTTATTATTTGAAAATAATGCACCTGGCACCGTACCAGGGGCAATGCTGCTGCTAGGCGCTTGCACGCAGAAGGCTTTCACCAGCTTCTTGTGCCACTTTTTTTTTTCTCATAACCAGATCCTCAGAGAGAGGTGGGTTTGTGCCAGAAGAGTTTGTTATCAGTCAGTGGGACTGATTTTAAGGGGAAATTACTGCAGCTCAGACTTTTGTGCTGCTTCTGAAAGCTTTGGATCTAACTGGGCTGCCTTCACCCTGCCGAGATGCCACCTGCCTGGGAGATCCTGCGGCTTTCAAACACGTCCCAGGGAGGAAGGACTTCCCGGGCAAACAGTCAGGCAAGAGCTGCATGGGTGCTCTGACCTTCTCTACAGGGCACCGAGGCAAGGACTGCCAGCCTCCGCGTTCAGCCAGTTTGCTCTCCCTTTTCCAGCACCAGTCACTGCTGAGCACTGGGCTCTGCCTCCGGCGTGATGGATGTGGAAACTCAGACCGCGTGACTTGGGAGCTGGGGCTGGCGTGAAGGCTTTCTGGTTTAATTGTCTGTACATCGTTCTTACACTGTTGAGAAGTTTACTGGGACAATACAGCTCTACCGATCCCAGGAAAAAGAGTCAGTTGTTAACATTTCAGAGGGAGGATTCAGAAATGGCAGCAGTTTGGGAAAAAAAAATCTGCTCCTACAAATCAGTTTCCCAAGACCATCTGCTTGAAGATCAGACTGCTGGAAAGCTACCAGCAGTGAGATAAATAGAGAGGACAAAGGAGGTCATGAAGAGATATGTGGAGAGATGAGCAAGGTTTTCTGGATGGAGCGAGGTGTTGAGCTGGAATTTATGGCAGGTGGAAATGAGGCATCTGCAGGGACTAGTCGAAGTCAGAGGAGGTAAATCGTGTGTTGTGTGCCCTTCTGAATTAGATATTCTCTGCAGAATTTGAAGAGACAGATGAGGTACAGATTGAGGGTTGTTGTAACTCAGAAGGTGGTCATTTCCCAGTAACCTGGTGTTTCCTTCTACTCCTTCCTTTCACATAAGGAGCAACAGTAATGCAAAGCCCATCTGCGTGTGGCTCACAGTGGGTTGAAAGGTAAAGGTTCATAGCATCAGTGGGTTTCTCAGAAAGACTGTGTATAAGCTACTAAGTCAGAGACATCAGAAATGGACAGGGGGTGAAGGCACAGGTTATAGGAAGACACACTAAGCTGAAGGTCTGCTTCATGCTTAATGCCTGGGACAGTGGATGGAGATGGAGCAGATTTGAAGAGATACAGCAGGTGGGTCCTGGGGAGACTGGTCAGCTTTTGTCAGACGGCAAACTGGTTATCGTTCATGCAGAACCTGAGAAATTACTTGTCTAGGTGGATCCAGGTTTGTGCATCCTTTGAATTTACTCAACAAGGAATTCACACCTCTCCTGGGATATAGAGCACTCTACAGTTTGAGAGGCCATCACTGGCATAAAGTCATCTCAGTGGTTCTCCTCTTTGTTCCAGGCTTTTAAATATTCACTCACATTAACCCTGAACAGACTTTAGCATCTCAGTCCTCAGCATCCCAGCACTTGCCCCACGAGCAAAGGACAGAAAAGACCAGTCGCCTGTGATGGCAGGTAGCTGTTTGGATGAGACGTGCTCTGGTGATCCCTGGCAGTCGTTCATGGGGAAGGGGTAAACCTGCCCATCTGAACCCACGAGGGTCAGTCCACGTTATTGCCGTAATGCCAAACCGATGGGAAGGCACATCTTGCTGAAAGTGCAGCACGTGAACAGGGGCTTATGGTCACAGACCCTGAGGAGCCAAGCCCAGAGAGCTCATCCCAGCCATTTAGCTGTCTCATTTCAAAGACAGTAAGTAAAGAGAAGCCTGCCAGCCTCCCTAATAAGCTGTTCCAATATTTAATTGCCCACCGTGATCAGAAATAGCATCTTATTTCAAGGCCTGTTTTACGTAATTCTAGCTGCCAGGCAACAGCTCTTTCCAAGAAGGCTGAAGTGCTCTCTGTGGTCAGGCAGGCAGGTCTGTGCAGAGCTCTCTCCTTGGCACGCTGGCCACCGTAAGCTCCTGAACCTGGACTTCACAGGACCTAGAAGAGAAGGGTGAGCTGAGCTGTACTTCTTCCTCTTTTGCCCACCCCCCCAAAGCACATCCCATTCCCTGCCTCACCACCATGTCCCAGCACATCCAACGTGGGTGACGCGATTCAGCTTCTCTGAGTGCAGCCCTTCCTGTGACTGTGCAAGAGGACAGGAGCTGTCACCAACGCACACACACACACGGATGGATACGTATGTCGTGGGTGCTCTCACCTCTGCAAATTTTGCCTTTCTGCCAAATAATTGGAGGAGGATATTATGTGATGGAGTGTGTGACAACATGAGAGAGAAGACAAGCCCCATTGCTGACCTCCCTACCTGTCACTTACATGTGAGATAAAAGCCACTTTTCTTCCTCTTGCAACAGGAAAATACAAGACAGCCTATGTTCATTGAGGGCTATACTTTTGGACAGTCACTTGCTAGGGACAGTCACCATTCAAAGCAATGGTCCTGAGCGGATGAGCCACAGAAGGTAACTCAATGTTGAATTTAATCCCTCTGGGCGAAACAAGAGTTAACTGATGTCCTCTATGAAGAAAAAAAAAAAATGGCACCTGCTTGGGCCCAGATGCCCAACTATAATGGAGACAATGAAAGCAATTCAACAGCCCTGGTTTACCTCATCTAATGCCAGTCCAAGTATTCCCAATAATTAGGCCTTTCAGCCTGGAAAGGCTGGAGCCACAGCTGCTTCCTATTTTCCCAAAGCTGTACAGAGCATTAGTCATTGCACTGGGGTTTTTTATTACCGTGACTACAGCCCAGCAAGTGTGCCGCCAAAACCCAGGCGAGCCAACTCAGGCTTAATTCAGAATGAACTCTGGGAGTTTGAAATTATCTCCTATCCCCCTTCTGAGTCCTTCTTTTTCCTCCCCACCCAAACAGTCTGCTGAAGAAATGTCTGCTGGGACTGCTTTCCCAACACATGCCAGGTTGACCAAAATGAAGTGGTGAGAGCTGTTGTGACTTCCACCCCAACTGTTATTCATTAACCAATCTTGGGAGTGACCTTGACACTTTATTAGTCATCTAGTCCTTTCTGAAGGCAAAGTTTTTCCCCACACTGTGGTGGTTGGAGAGGGGATGGGGATTGTATTTAGCAAGCAGGAGCACTGGCGTGATTTTGGGAGAGGATGTAGGGGAGCGGGTATAACAGACCCATCTGCCCTCACCCATCAGCTCTGTTACCTAGGTTGTGTTAGGGAAGGCTTTGCTTTTACCTTTGGAGGCTCCAGCTTGTCTCCACTGTGACATCCAGCCACGATGACATCCATGTGGGTTCCAGGTCCCTTGCCCTTACCCAACAGCAGCATTTGCTCTTTGCAGTTTAGTTTATAGCATCTTTATTGAGTGGTGATGACCCAGAGCAGCTCCAAGCCAGCAGTTGTCTTTGCTGTACAGTGACCACCACTCACTGGTCCTACGTCACAGCCCATGCTCATGGTGCGAACTCATCTCTTTCCATGGCTGTGAGAGTCCCTGGAAATGATGGAAATAGAATAGTTGGCCCTGGAGGTGGAAATGGGGCAGTTACAGGCTACTAATGTGGAGGCAAAGAGGTGAGTTACAGCTGCTTTAATGCCTCCCTTCCCCCTTCACAGGTAAACCTGTGTCTGTGTATGAGGAAGCAAATGTCCATCCCCATAACCAGTTTTTTTTTTCTGACTAATTCCTGCCCCAGAGGCAGTTGAGTCATGCTTCTTGCCAATTTGCCTTTCGCCTAGCACTGGGCAAAACTGGTTTGATTGAGATAGGAACTGACCCAGACACTGCTGTTGAAACCCCACAGTGAACGCAAGCCTCTCAACACCCCCTGTTTTTTCTTTTTAAATTAGAAAAGTTTCTGCCTTTCCTGGTTTCAGCACAGATGGGAAGTTTTCACTCCATAAATACTGGATTTTGTGTCTGGGCAGGAGTTGAATTATGGGATCATCTGATTAAAAACCCACACTAAATCATGAATGAAATGAGCTGTCTGATTATATAAGTCATATCCTTATAATTTCTAACTTGGCCACCAGCCGAAAGAAGCTGGAGAGTCCAAAGAAAGAGCCAGCCTTGTCTGTGCTTTGCACTTCTCCCAGTTTAATGACTAAGGAGGAAGGGAGGGACAGCATTTCCCAGAAAAGTGGGGACCGGACCTAATGGGCAGGTTTCAGATGGAGAAAGAACCCCAGGGAGAAAGGAGAACCAAGATCCCCATTTTGAGTCAAAGAGGTTTGGCTGGGAATCTGTAGAACGCTGCTGGCTTTCGGGGGGGTTTGTCCAACACAGCTGTCTGCACTCGCGTGAATCTCAGCATCCTTTGGGTTAACTTTTCCAACGGGAGAGGTTGGGATGCAGGGAGCCAGCTGTGTGTCACAGCTGGCCAGCTGCCGGTTTCTTGTGCTGTTAGCAGGCAAGCAAGACGCCTGCTGCCTTCTACAGAGAGCAGTGTCAGTGCTGCTAAAAAACTTCACCCCCCCTAAATTCTCCGTCACATACAAACATCTTTATTGGCTTTATTTCCAGGTCGTTCCTGTTTTGATGCTGGAAGGAAAAACCCTAAATAAATTAAAAAGATAGCTGAGGGAAGGAGGCTTCATTTATTTTCTTTGATAGGGACCTTTCAGATGCCATATTAAAGACAAAGAAAATAAAAGGTCTTTTTGTTAATGATCTGAACTGGGAACATGTTGTTGGCTTCAGTGCCTGATAGCCATGGACTTCACAGTAGGTGAGTCAGGACACCGTTCAGAAATGTGTCTAGCTCCTCCGTAGACACTGAAATATCTTCCTGGACCTGCCTTTTCATCTGTGTGGGTCTCAATTAACTTTCTGAGAATTGAGATGAAAGACTATGGGTTTTTTTTTTTCCCTCATTGCTGTTTGTCTTCTTGCCTGGAAGCTATCTGGAGGAACTGGAAGGGAGATGAAGGTTGCTGAATGTCCTCCTGGTAGATACATGAGGCCACATGGACTCAGTCTTCCACAGTCCTTCAGATATATCTGTGTTCAGGAAGGATTGGGGACCCCTGACCCTGCTACTGAGCGCTGCCAGACTGTGGGTACCGCCTCAGTTAGCAGAGAGGTGCTGGGGCTGTGCTCAGAACACTCCTGGACGTACCTGCATCTGTCTCCTGCCTGTGCAAGGAGCCAGGATCTGGCAGCTCTGGGCTGCGGGAAATCTGGGTGGAGAAATGTTCCTGCCTAGAACCGCAATTTTTGTGCTCTGTCTTAATGTGCAAGCTCTTCAGAAGGACCATCGCTTCGTATGACTTTATGGTACCAAGTGCAGCACGTCTCTCCATGCTCTCATAACACTCCTTGGCTTTGTGCAACGGCTTCTTTTATTTTTTCATCTTATCGTGGCTCCGTTGTTGTGCCGAGTTGAGGCACCGTTCCTTCTTGTAGGCGGTTTCCTCCAGCTAAGCAGAGGAGCACGGGAGAGGCCGTGGCCCGCAATCAGTGCAGCCTTTTCATCCAGAGACAGAGACAAAAATGCAGTCAGTCAAGTTGTTGTTTTTAGTGTAGTACGAGCGTTCAGTCTGTCACGAGCAAACGCAAGTCAGGGGAGCGCGCTGGTGAAGCAGATCAATGCAAAACACAGAAATCAGTGAGCCGTGATTTCTCTCGAAGCTGGGCTTTGATTTGTGAGCAGGATTGACTCATACAGGAACGGCTGATACGGGTCTCGCCCCTACATAAACACAACCTGTCCCGTGGCTGCTGCAGCAGAGCTGAGCTGCTCAGGAGGCACCTGCCATGCCCCATGGAGCAGCCAGCCTGCGAGGATATAACCCAGGGTTTTCATGTACTTTGGTTCTGGGATGGATTTGTTTCTGGAAGTTGCCCTGTAAACCAGGTGGGTTCAGAAGTTGCTTCTTGAGCAAAACCTTAGCTATCCAAGCAGTAGGAACAGGGAGCATAGCTAAGAGTAGCCCTTTTTTCTTTTCACAGCTGGTAAATGTGATAGAGGGTGGATGGGAAACCTCCACCCATCAGAGGGGCAGGTGGAGGTACCAAAAACGTCTCAAATGTCCCCAAACACCTTTGTGTGGCCAAATGAAACCTTCCTCTTCCCCATACAGGCAGCAGAGCCCAGGGAGCTGCTTGGCCACGTGTAAAGCAGACATCTGGGTCATCAGTTGGATGTCTCCATATGCTCTGCTGACTGTGCTGGGTATGTCTCCGTTGACCTTTACAGAGCTGAGAGCCGAGTGCCCTGCCCTGCGATACCTGCTGGTGTCTTAATTTAGACCTGAATCTCGTCCTGAAGTGGAAGGGCTTCATTCCTTAGGCTCCCCATGCCCCAGGGTACCTGACCTGATGTCCAGTGGCTGCTCCAGGAGGGCATGGGTCTCCTGGAGGTCCACTGTTGTCTTTGCCACCCCTTGTGCCACAGGGGGAACAAAGCTGTACTGTTGTCAGGTCCAAGAGCACCACAAAACCTTTCCACCTTTTCAAATAAGGGAAGAACAATCCCACGCCAGAACAATGGTATCCTATCCAGTCTTTGCTGGGCTGTGATCCAACACTTTGCTTGGCCCCCAATAAGCATGGATACTCTGGGAATGGGGGTTCATCCAGCTGTGCTGTCTTCATAGTCAGCAGAGAGATGGAGACCCTTCAAGGTGGGGATTATCTGGATTAAACCTCAGTTGACAGTCAGAGGAACCCAACTGGCTAACACAGTTACTGTTGTACCCAATTTTATAGTTGTTTTTTCTTCTTCCTTTTCCTTCTAGCTCAGACTGCAGGATGACAGACGCTGACACAAATCTCCCAACTATCGAGAGAAAGCTGGGACTGCAGATATGGGGCATAGAGGTATGACAAGAGGCAATGGTGGCATATGTCCTCTGCACGTGTGTGTATGTTTCAAGAAAGAGATATTCTTAAAGTAATCTGGGTAGGAAAAGAGGGTGTTAGAGATAAGATACAGTGGGAAACTGGAGACCCGACTTCTCCCTATACAACTTTCAACATGTTATTTCTTTGGTTTCCTGCTCTGTAAAATGGGGATAATATTGACTAAGGAAACATGAATGTGGTGGGACTGAAGCTGTTCCTCCAGCACTGGAGGCTTTGTCACCTCCTTCAGGAACCAGTGCCATGCTGCATTAGCACACCAGCAGTGAATTACTTCTTTCACCAAGAAGAGGGGTTATGCATAGGTGACCTTAGTCTATACCAGCAGCTGCTGTGGGGAAAATACCCATTTTTGCAGCAAAGGCGTTCTGTGGAATCTATTTGTTATCTTTCCCACTCTGATCCATGGGTCACTGCAGGGGGAGATGCTGCAACTTGTGAGGTCACCTTCTGCTTGAGGTGGTCTTTGCTCTTGGTTTTGAGCCAGGCTGTGCTCAATTCTGCCTTTTTCTCACCCAATTCACCAAGAACAGTCCCCTGCAATGAGAGGGAGCATTGATTGAGGCACAGGGTCCACCCAGGGAGCAGTGGGAAGGGGCTCCAACATGTGTCTCAAGTGGTGGTGGCCCTCTACAAGTCCCAGCTATGTTCCAAATGTCACAAGGTCTTTGCCTTTCCGTTCCTCTCCAAAGCTCTGTACTAAGCTGCTTTCCAGAGGATCTGTAATTAGAGATTTGTTGGTTCACCAGAGTCAGGCTAGTATGCTGGGAAACAAGTCAGTCCACCAGAAGAATGTATGTCTCTAATTCCAGGGAACCACAGAGCCAGTTCAAGCTCAGGAGCTGCGTGTGTACTGATGGGTGGCACAACCAGGCACTTACGGTTGGTTAATTGTGCACTTGTACCAGACAAAGTGTGCAATTATGGTCTGGAGGGGTGAGGGACACGTCAGTTTCCTCAAGTCCGTCTTTTCTCAGCACTGCTAGTTACTATGAAAGTGGTTATCCTAACAAAGCTCTGAAAGTTATTCTTGAACTCTGAATAAAAACCATGCCCCAGAACTAAACCTAGGATTAGAGGTGCTCACTCCCCTGGGAAACCTTCTGCAACTGCAAGCTCTGGAGCACTTCAGTCTGACCTCCAGGTCTTCTTGCTCTAGACCTACGGGATTGCAGAAGGGCAAGGAGACTAAAAAAATACTTGTCTCTCATTTGCCCCTTTTCACCCCTTGGTACTTTTGGGATTTCGCCCAGAAGTGGCTTTTCCCAGCTCACAAGCACAGCCCTGGTTCTTCCTTCTCCAAACGCTGATTGTCACCTTAGTGTTCCATATACTCCAGCCATCCTGTTTCACACAGATCAACTTCTGGCTCTGAAGTTCTACCAGTGACCCAAACACTTGTTTCTTTACAGAATATGAAGATGGTTCCTGTACCTGAGAAGGCCTATGGGACATTTTTTGAAGGGGACTGTTACATAATTCTGCATGTAAGTAAGGCAGGCAAAGATTGGTCTCTTTGGTAGGCAACTGGTTCAACCCTTCGTGTTTACCTCTGACTTGGATGCTGGGTACCCTCACTGGTACCCGTCCACCATCTCGCCACAGCTGTTGCAACAGCACTGTGTTTAGTAAATCAGAAATCCAGAGGACCTTAGTAATTAATTAAAATTCTTTATCTTCTAATCAACTGACTCATGTCAGGGCGTGGCAAAATGGCCAGTACATTCCTGGCAAACTAAATCGAGGTCTACGTTTGCATGACTTATGGGAGTCTCTTGGGGGTGCGAGATGTGGCTGACTGAAGAGTCACATTTTCAGCAGGTGATGTGGGTTAAGGACGTGTGCCACCTATTTGGCGTCACACAAGCAGCAGAGAGGCTGTGCAGCCCTTCCCATGTCCCTATGAAGACGCTTCACCTGTTTAGAGCAACTTGCAATTTGGTCTAGGTCTGCTTGCAACCAGCTGAACCCAGGCTGGCCAGAAGAATGAGGAACTTCGCAGAACCAAGTCAATTATACGGGCTGTACAAAGTGCCTTGTGTTCCTGGAGCTCTGTGGGAGGATGACGTGTTGCCCTCAGCTCCCAGACTTCCTCCCAAATCTCTTCATCTGCATAGAGCAATCCAGGCCCCATTGCATCAAACAACATCTGTGTGGTGGAAACCAGAAACATTTCCCACTTCCTGGGTCTGGGTGTCCCTCCTGAAAATATCTCTGTCAGTCATAGAATCACAGAATCATAGAATCACAGAATGGTTTGGGTTGGAAAGGACCTTAAAGATCACCAAGCTCCAACCCCCCTGCCGTGGGCAGGGACACCCTCCCCTAGACCAGGTTGCTCAAAGCCTCAGTCAAGAGACAGCAAAGCCTCCACTGTCCCACAATAACCAAATGCACATCCTCTATATGTCAAGCTGGGAAAGCAGACTGGGATAACAACGTAGAACGAGTCTCCTGCTCTAATTCCCCATGCATATGGCATTAAGTTACCTTTCGAGCTCTTTTGGTGAAACAATTTGGTAGCAGCCACCCAAAGACGTGCTTAGAGGGGAATATGAGTGTCCTTGCAAGAAGCTGACTATAGATATCACTATAGATTTTGACGCTCACAGACTCAGTTTGTGTTGCAATAGCTTCCCCAGTTAGAAAAGCCCTTCATCAGCCCAATACTCTCCTTCCTTCCTTACCCTCGGAGGGCAAAAATACTAATCTTTGCATTCTGCATCTTGACCAGAGGCTCTCCAAACAAAGATATTATGCAGGACTATGGGACTTTTATAATCTTTAATAAAGGTGTATTAAATTGAGTGATTTTGCAACAAATTAATTAGCTGTGCCCAGAGGAACGGCGCTGTATTCTATTCGAGTTCTTCTAGTGCGTTTCGCTGCGGTGTCACTGCACAACATAACTTAGTGGCAAATCCAGTTTATAAAATGAGCTTTTATTACCTTTCCCAGGTGTCCGTGATAGGGTTTAACACAGTAGGTGCTGAAAAATAACCGGCACAACACACATAACGATCAGCACACCTGTGCTCAGAGCGCTTGCCTCCTCTTCTTAGGCTATTGGGTTTTTCTGTAATAAGATGAATCACAGCATGCACACACGGGCTCATCTTCATTTGGAGTTACGTCTGTTTTGCAAGTCAGCAGGAATTTGGAGGCAGTTTGCGTTACTGTGTAGTGTGACACGAGAAACAGAACAAGAAAGAAAGGAGAGTATCTCCAGGCAAATAAATAGCAGTGTACATTACATTTAAAAAGGTGATCTATGAGAAAAGTATTCTTTAAGTTTTAATGTCAAACTCTACAAAAGTAGGACAGGTCGAATGCATTAATTTTTGTAATTGTAAGGTGCTCAGATTTCCATGGTAACTAGAGTTACAAAAGCAAGTAAGACACAAACACCCTTCAGTGCAATATGTAGACAAGACCCATAAATGCCCTCCCAAGTCAGGTCCCTGGTTCCAGGCTGAGCTCCCAGAGAGCATCCTAAGGCTCTGTCCTGTCTCCCCTTGCCCACAAGAAAGGCAGAACTGGGAAAGGCCCTGGGAAAGGGCTCCATGGTCACTTGGTTTTGGTAGGTCTCCCTGGCCAGCGATGTTATTTGAAATGCACGTATGGGCTGTGTTGTCATCCTGACTCGTCTTTCCCCCCTCTTCCAGAGCAAAAGAACCTCTCGTGGCACCGCTGTGGATTTGCATTACTGGATTGGCAAGGATTCATCTCAGGATGAGCAAGGTGCCGCGGCCATGTACGTCACCCAGCTGGACAACGCGCTCAGAGGGAACCCCGTGCAGCACCGGGAAGTGCAGGGACATGAGTCTGAGACCTTCCAAAGCTACTTCCGAAATGGCATTATGTGAGTAGTGTAAAATACCCTGCAATGAGGTGGGTCATGGTCCCTGGGTTTCCCTCTGGTTCTCTACATCTCAGAGCGGTCAACATTTCAAACATGGATCAGCACTGAAGTTGGTAAAAATTCAGAAGAAAAATTTCCTATTTTGAAAAAAATTAGTTGTAAGCATTGAGTCTGGAAAGATGTCATTCTGTTCTACTGCTCATGTTCCCAGATGTTTGCTGTAGTTGCATTGTAACCTCCCTTTTGTTCACCGCAGGGCACTCCTTCCTCTCCTCCACACACTTTAGATTAATATTTCCATTCAGGGCACTTCAGACTAATATCTGCCTTGAAAAGAAGTGCTGGTTTGGCTCACACTGGGAGGAATACTCCTGTAGTGGAAGGAAAGTTTGATTCTGAACTTCCACCATCTAAAAGATGCTGTTGAATCGAATCCTGTGATCTTTGCTCCCTTTGGGGTCTCTGGAAGCTGTCCTTAAGGAGGACCTTCGTTGGCAATAAACAGACTAAGTTCCTTGCTTTTAAACAGCTGAAGAAAACTCAGATGAAAACCCTTCCTCCATCCCAGTCTGGTTTTTGATACCTCTGTATCTCTACAACCTCTCATGAGTTTCCTTAGGACTTTTGTGAGACAAGAAAAGTGCTTTTATCCTCGTCTTAAAGATGAGTAAGGGATAATAAAGGACAAAAATTCAGACCTTCAAAAACATGTAGGTTTAGAAGTCTATTTGGAAACCTATCTGCCTCAGAAATCAGTATGCGTTAGACTTCATCTTGGTCTGAACCACATCCCTAAGGTCAAGCAGGAAGTCTGAGGCAGAGTGACAAATTAAAGTGGGCTCTTTCCCCACCTTGGCAGGCAGACTAATCATAAGAGCATCCTCCTGTGGATAGGTTCAACTGGGCCAAACAAGTCTGAAGTACTGTGAATCACTCACATGCCTGAACAAGTTTCCCAGTCTCTTCCAAGCTATGATAAAATATAGGTACTACCCACATCACAAAAAAAACTATAAGACCCTCAGTAATTGCCTCTTTTTCCCATAAATGGCGATTACATTGTGTCAGTTATCAATGTAGTATGAACATTGGATCTGTTTTCTAAAGTGGTGTAGGATATGTGGAATTAGGTTAGCCTTGCCCAAAAACCAGTAAAATGGCTTTGGGACTTCTCTGGGAGACTGTGTCCTCTCATGATGTGATTGTGTCTTCCTCGCAAAGTTGCATGGAAAGGAGGGAATGGCATCATGCAGTGAGGCAATACGGTGCTAACAGCGGCTATTGCAGAGTTTGTGTTCAAGGGTGGAAGAACAAAATTGGTAGATTAAATATGAGAGAAAGGCACTGTCTTGTTCTACTTATGGAAATAATTTCCTATCTAGGCTATTTTTGACAGAAGAACTATTTTAAACAAAACCAAATTTTTGCAAGAATTCTGTTTTCTGAAAAAATATGTTTCATTTTTAATTGAACGTTTATGGACTATTTCAATTCTGAGATGCTACTGCCATGGTTAATGGGATTTTAGGTTTGGTTGTGTTAAGTTTCCTTTGCCATGCCTGACTTACCTGTTCATCTACACGCTTTCTTTCAAGAAGCAAAACAGCAACGCAACACTCATAACAGGTAGATGGACACTAAGAGGAGTCATGGTTTGAACAGGGACCATGA
>WKFP01014335.1:654132-677263 GCA_011057875.1 Pterocles orientalis
CGTGTGTGCATCTCTCTCCCAGACCATCTCAGAAGATATTGGACCTGCTGATGTACCGTCACACACAGGCAATGCCTGCTGTGGCTCCCGCACATCCGTGCCCTGCAGGAGCAAGCAATAAGCAATATTGTCCTGAGAGCAAGCATTATAGACATATCCCCTCTTTTAATAGCTAAATTTGGAGGACACTAGAAGCTTCAGAGAGCTGTGGTAGTCTGGCTTGGACTATTGGTGCTTAGTCATTGCTCTAGGTCTGAGGCTTGCTGAATTCGTTGTCTGGATCAGGACTTACCCCCTGGTGATCCTTCTGCAGGGTCTCGCGCTGGCTCGCAGCATCAGGGACAGCGAAAGAGGCGGCCGCGCTCAAATCGGCATCATTGATAATGAGAAGGACTCCCCGGACCTCATGCAGATCATGAAGATGGTGCTGGGTGAGAGGCGCGGGGAGCTCCGAGATGCTATCCTGGATGCGAAAGCAGATGAGCTGCAGAAGGCAAATGTCCGGCTCTACCAGTAAGTCTGGAGATGGGCTCCAAACACCATCCTTTCTCACGGCAGGCACCGTGAGGCCTGACTCCACTCCCTGACTCTGTCTTTCAGTGTCTACGAGAAGGACAGTGACCTGGTGGTACAGGAGATAGCCACCCGGCCCCTGACGCAGGATCTGCTCCAGCACGAGGTGAGAGAAAGCCATCAGCCCTTATAGCAAAAAAAGGATGCTGTGGATTGCGTTCTTTTCAGCTGAGCACCTGTTTCAATGGGATACCCCATTTCCTGAAAATTATCAGCCCTTCCATCCTTCAGGTTTATCAGGTGTCCTCTGAAAACAGGACAGCTTGACCCCAATACAACCTCAGCATCTGGAGGTCAGTGGTGTGTTGAAGCTGCTCTTATGAGAGATGTCAAGTTGACCCTCTCAGCCAAGGATGATATTATCTTGGCGATCACAGTCAAGGAGAGCTGTGGGCTGGGAACAAATTCCAGATGGAAATGAGGCTTCTTAAGACCTGATGTACAGGGATAGCCCTCCATCTGCAGAATTCAGAGCAAACAAAATAATGAAGATCAGTTTCATGCTGTAGGAAGCGGCTGCTCTCAGTGACCCACCTTGGAAGGACATTACAGACCCTCTGTCCAAAGGCTTTCAAAAAACAGGCTTTCCTAATATCCTTCTGGCTAAAATTTGGCAGAGAATTGGTCATCCTTAATTCTCTGCAGTGCAAACCAGCCTATTCCAAAACTGTGCTGCTCTATAAGGCTCCAGCTCCCTTATTCACCCTGGTGTCAGCCTTGTTCAATCTCAGTCTCCTTTTACAGGGATATGAAGCTTTTGCTTTTCTTGTCAAAGTTCAGTTTGAAAAATGAGAAGCCTTTGGTTACACAGTGGGTCACCAATTTGGGGTACCAGCTCTCTGCCATGGAGACAGGTTGTCTGGCAGCCATCTCCTCCCCTTGGGGTTCAGGATCCTGCCATGATCACAACGGTGCAACACTTCTAGCTTCAGATTAGGGACACAAAATAGTCATGCAGACAATGTCTAATTTGGACTGCTCCTACTCCTTTAGTAGCAGATTTGGCATAAATGAACGCTGAGGGTGGTATTTTGGAGTATGCTTCTCCTTGAGCCTTTTGGATCTGGTGTTCCTGTTGCTTTGGGAACATCTCTCCTGCGGCTGTAATGGCCAGTTTTGAGCAATGCCTAGGAATAATATATATTTTACTTCATTAAGGGCAGTGGTCTGGGTACCAATGAACCCCTGCACTGTAGGGCTGATGGTAGCTGTAGTCCATTTATGAACCACAGTAAATCCATCCTCTGTTGCCTTTTCTAATGGTTGCACCAGGGTTAGAGCTCTGCA
This sequence comes from Pterocles orientalis, assembly GCA_011057875.1. Taxonomy (NCBI): domain Eukaryota; kingdom Metazoa; phylum Chordata; class Aves; order Pterocliformes; family Pteroclidae; genus Pterocles; species Pterocles orientalis. The sequence goes on from WKFP01014335.1 coordinate 655,993, forward strand.
AGGCAAGGAAATGAGCTAGATCTACATCTAATCTGAATCTTCAACAAAGATCCAACCTGGGTAGGCTGCAAATGAGGACCTTTGCCTACGCAGAGCTTTTTACATCTGTGTTTTTCTGTTTCATGTTAGGACTGCTACATTTTAGACCAAGGTGGTTTTAAGATTTACGTCTGGAGAGGAAAAGCCTCCAGCCCGGAAGAGAAAAAAGCAGCCTTCACTCGAGCTGTGGTGAGTTGTAATAAAGTGCAAACGATGTCGTGGGAGGCTAACTAAGTGCTAATCTGACCTCTAATTGCAATTAAGTGTAGGTCTTGAGGAGCTGGCCTGTGTAATAAGAGAGAGAAGTTAAATGTCTAAGGGAGGCATGGTGACGTAAACACAAAGTTATTAGTCACCAAATTGCACTAGAACCAAGTCCTGCCACTAAAACTGGAAGAAATTCCTTAAAAAAAAGAAAGTATAAAAGGAAATGGTGGACTTGATGGAAAGGCATCCCTTGCGTTCCCAACCAAGTGTAACGCCTTGGGCAAGTGGGCAGCGGGCAACTCAATTACTTGGTCTCTCTGGAAAAGCCAGACCTCGTAGGTAGGTGCTACAGACCTCAACACCAAGTCTATTATGGGCCACAAGTCTTCTTCACAATGCCAATGGGTCTGGGACCAGGTTCTGTGTGTGGATTTGAAGGGGATACAGGGCTCTCCCGCTGGGTAGAAAGATATCTGTTGTTAACTTCTATTAATTCAGAATGGCCAACCAGAGGCAAGACCAGGGCTCATGTTAGGGTAGAGCACACCAGCGTAGTGCGTTGTGCCCTGACACCTGTGCCACTCCTCCAGATGAGCTGCCATGCTGTTATTTTCTGGCAGAGCATGCCTCAACACTTCCTTTCAGAAAAAAAATTAGCCTCGAGGGAGCCTGTGCAAGTAAGGCATTTGGGAGTTTTTTTACAAGTTGGCATGTTGAAGTGAAGGCTACAAGGGAACTTAGCTTTTAATTAATCTGTTCACTCATGTGAAGACCGTAAATGGCCTCATCTTATTAGGAGATACTGAACTTCAGTGGCCCCCACCTTCAATAAGGTCTTACCTGGAGACACCCGGCTTCAGTACCGATTGCAGCTATTGTCTTGGAGAAGAAAAGCTTAGAGAGACTTTCCCTGCAGTCCTTTATGTACCTTTCAAAAGCTTAACTCAGATGCTTTTTAGCAGGCAATCATCTCTGCAAATTCTGGCCCTGAGCTACAGGTGTAGAACAAAAGATATCTTTTTCTTTCAGTGTGGCAGGTGGGAGGGATGGGAAGACCATCTGCTTTGCTTTTCCCTGGAGGGAATGTGTGGCTGCAGTATTTACAGCAGGAGATGAATGCTCAGAAGCCCACAGTCAGGCTCCTTCCCTGAACCACCACTGTCAGCACTGTACCTCCAGGTTATCCTGGAGTCTGCCCAGATAAACACAAGAGCAGTTCCCAAAAACTGAGCGATGACTCTGGCATTGTCGCAGAACGCAGATAATTTTCTTCCCTCTCATACTGTATCAAGCACCTCTGTTGAAGTAGTCTTTTAACTCAGTAGTGGCTCTATTGCAAAGAAATAATCTGGGTTTAGGAAAATAAAAAAGAAAAATATAGGTAGAGATTTGTGAGGGTTTAGCCCCTTCAGAACACACATCATGTTCTGGGGTACTTAGCTGCCTCCATCCCTTCACTACCCTGGCGTGCATGCTCTCTATCATGCCACAAGGAGGACAGTCTCCCTGCTTTAGGGAGGGACTAAAAGTTTGGAGAGAAGCAAAGAACTGAACTAGGCTCTTGGGTAACGGGCACACCCCATCACTGCTCCCTCCCCTCCACCCCTAGCTCCATCACCAGAAGCCATCTACGAAGCTGTCTGAGACAGAGGAGGAGACTTTTCGTTAGACCCATAGAATGAGATTTTCTTCAAGATTAAGGTGTCATGTAGAGATTTTGTCAGGATGTGACCCAGGTGACCAGCCTCTAGGGGCAAGGTTCAGTCTCCTAAACACAGAAATAAACATGGATACTACATTGAGAGCTTGTAGACACCTCTGTTTGTAAGTCTGATTGGAAGTCTTGGGGTGATTCCTGCCCTTGGTCATGCCACTGTGTTCAGTGGGGAACGTTCACTCTTTGGGCTGGCTCACATCCACATCCCTCTTCTCCTGTCTGTAAAAAAACTCGGTGTGTCCCCACGAATGTCCTTTTTCAACCCCCACTAGGGTTTTATCCAAGCCAAAGGCTATCCTTCATCCACCAACGTTGAAGTGATCAATGATGGAGCAGAGTCAGCCATGTTTAAACAGCTCTTCCAGAGGTGGACAGAAAAGGACGAAACGCAAGGACTGGGCAAAGTCTACACTACTGGCAAAATTGGTGAGCATATTGGTCCTGGATTTGGCTTTCCTACCTTTGCTAAGCAACAGCCAAGGGAGCTTCATACATATTAACTGTCTCCTGCCTTCAGTATCTTGAAAATCTAGTGCACATTCTTCTCAGGCCTTGTACTTTTCACCTTCTTCAGTAGCTGCAAAGGACTCAGGAACTGAAAAATGTTCAGAACTTCTGAGGCTTCTTATATGAACCAAATTGCCACTTATTCCAAATGCAAACATTGGCATCAGATCACTCCACTCTTGTCTGACAAATTGTATGCAAAAGTTCACACTTGCAGAACATCCTAATTTTCTTTATAAAGGGCTAATGCTGAACCTGTTAAGGAAGTGTTGAACACCATTCTGCTTTCATTTACACTGGCATCCACCCAAGACCCTCCTGACGTCAATGGAATTATTCTGTATTTCCACTGGTGTAAATGATGCTTCAATTTATCACACTGCTGAAGTGAATATGACAACGCATTAACCCCAGAGAGTAAACAACACCAAAGAGAAAGAACTTGTTGATGAATGATGGGATGGTGACAGAGATGCTGGATGTCTCCATCAATAATAGCTTAAGAGCTGCAAATCTCTTTCCATTGGAAATTCTCTCTTTTTCTTTCCACCTCTGTCTCTCCTCATGCTGTCCATAAATACTCCTTCTCTTTATTGCGAGATGGAGAAATGTAGCCATTTTATTTCTGAAAGTGACATTTTAAAGGGAGGTAAGTATGTATAGATTTGGAAAACAGTTACAAATTTTTGGTCAAGAGACAATTAATATTTTTACCAGCCAGTCATCACTGGAACATGCTATCTGGCCAGTTGCCAGCCTGTAACAGATCAACACTGGTGTGTGTGAGCTCTTGCACATTCCAAAATCGGCATTGGCTTAACTGGTGGCAAGATTGGCTTCTTGCCACCACAAACCAGGGGGTTTTTTTGCGTGTATAACGATGGTGTGTGTGCGTGAGGGTGATGCAGAGGGTTGGTATGTTATTGTGCATTCACTGGGTTCTTGTTTTCATTCTGCTGTCGCATGCAGCCAAGGTGGAGCAGGTGAAGTTTGACACCACACAGCTCCACGCCAGACCGGAGCTAGCTGCTGAGCAGAGGATGGTGGATGATGCCTCTGGGGAGATAGAGGTAAGAGAGCTCCTTTTGCTGACAGAGGATGCAATAATCAATGTGTTTCCAAACATCTCTGCCTTTTCACACACAGCGGTGAAGGTGGCCCACCTACCCCCACCAAGAAGCATGGCTGCAGCCAGAGCAAAGTGCTTGCAAATTCCAAGCAATGCAGCAGTTACAGTAGCTCAGGTGCATTTGTCCTCCAACCCATGGCCAGTAAACCAAAGCAGTCACCAAGATGACTCCCCTCCTGCCATGTGTGTGGGTCATGAGACTGATAGAGTCAACCCGCTTCTCACACTATGTCCCAGTTAGGTCGGTATCAACCAAACTTGTGAAGAGCAGAGACCCCTCTCCCGTTCTTGTGGCATCCCATGGAAGATGGAGCTGGTTGAGAGAGGTGCTGTGGGGCTGAGGGGGACCTGGAGTCTGCTCCTCATTGAGGGCCACCGATGAAAGGCCATTAATGGCACATGTGGCAGTCACTGGAGAGCCCTGACTTTGCCAGCAAGCACTTAATCAAGCTGGGGGAACACAGTGTGGCATCCAGGAGAGAGAGGAAGGGTTATCTTTCCAACCAAAGACCTGAAGTTCAGCAGTCTACTAGCAAAGGGACTGTGCTCTGTCTTCATGTTGACTGCACTGCTGCTCACCACGATGTTTCTTTCACCAGGTGTGGAGGATTGAGGACTTGCAAATGCAGCCAGTGAATCCCAAGACATATGGGCAGTTCTACGGGGGTGACTGCTACCTGGTCCTGTACACCTACCTGAGATCAGGCCGGCCTCACTATATCATCTACATGTGGCAGGTAGGAAGGTTGGAAATGAAGAAAACAATTACATGCAAAAATCCCAGGCATCCAAAAGAACTGAGCATGCCCTTTGCTCATCAGTTGTCCATTGCAAATATCCCAGGCTGTGCTTTGTAGGCAGCACGGACACTCTGAGCCCAATCTGGCATCAGACTGAGAGCCAGCAATGTCAGACAGAAATTGTGAAGGATTATGGGGCTTGCAGTGCTGAGGTAAAACTTTGTAATCTTTCAGATTGTCCCTTAAAGCCTCAGATCCTGGAGTCATGTGGATAAATTAATATCTCTCCTTTTTGAAGTATGTTTACCTCCCCTGGCACACAGAGAGAAGCTTTGAAAACAGGATGCTAAAGTCTCCAAAAAAGAGAATGCAAGTGAAAGTTAAACATCTGGAAGTCTTAACTCTGACCTGACGATATTATATGCAGGGATTGGGACTGGGAAGATGTTACACTGTGCAGAGCTTTGTACCCTTCATCTCATCCCATCGCACGTGGCGTCTCTCTCTTCCCCCAGGGTCGCCATGCCTCTGTGGATGAAATCACTGCCTGTGCCCTCAATGCCATCGAGCTGGACAAGAAGTATGGGGACGAGGCTGTGCAGGTGCGCGTGACAATGGGCAAGGAGCCCACACACTTCCTGGCGATCTTCAAGGGCAAGCTGATCATATACGAGGTAATGCAGCTTTGTGCGTGTGGGCAATGGAAGGTGCGAACACTAATGATGGCTTGGCAGTTGCAATGGAAATAGTCCAGAAAAATGGTCTGATATTCAGGAAAGGAGCCTGACAGGTCTGCATGGACTGGCAGATGGAAGTGGTGGAACATTTCTACTGCTTCCCAAGTAGCCTGAATACCATATGTGTAAACATAGCCCTGGACTGGTCCAGACTCAGCTGTCCACCCCTGAGCTCCAGCGTTAATGAGTGATGCTCTTTCCAACTCTATCCCAAAATATTTTGCAGATTTACAGTGAGACAATCATGCTGTAAATTACAGATAGCACAATCCAGAGAGGGTCCTCCAAAATATCCTACAAACAGTTACACGATTTGAATTGTCCCTGTCTGAATTATATCACGTTAACTACTAACCCACTTCGTTTGCTGCTTTGGCTGCTGACATCTGTGGTGGAAACATTGCAAATGGCTGAGGAAGAGGAGGATTGCCCTCAGCTCTCAGTGTTTGTCCCACCATACAGCTTCTATGGCAGATGTTCAGTTAAGCCGAGCACAGCTGGAAATCTGAGTCCAGCTGCCTTGCCCAGTTTATATGGCAGACGCTTTGCAGACACTAAGATCTGCTCATATTGAACTTGAGCATCTTGATGGGAGCTGGTCAAGACTCAGAGTAACCAGGGAGAGATGTGGAAGTTATGCCATGTAGCTTTTATTCTGGCCTGGAACAAGAAGGTATCTGGATTTCCTCATCTGCTCTGTGCAGGACCTCCCAACACCACCCTTCCCTCTGTTTCCTTGCAGGGTGGCACAAGCCGGGCTCAGAAGAGCACACCCGAGCCAGCGATCCGCCTCTTCCAGGTGAGGGGCACAGACGAGATGAACACAAAGGCCACCGAGGTGCCAGCCCGGGCCTCTTCGCTCAACTCCAATGATGTCTTCCTGCTGACGACCAGCCAAGTCTGCTACCTGTGGTGTGGAAAGGTGAGACCACAGTGAGTCCAGGAGAGGCAGCCGAAAGATGACAAAATTGCTGATGTGGAGCTTGAGTCTCCTCCCTCCACTGAGCTGTGGAGGTGTATCCCTGGGCAAGTAGACCACTAAATTCAACGGAGGAAGGTGAACCCTGGAGAAGGTGTCGTCTGTGGAGGATCAGCAGTAACACAGCCCTCTCTCTACAGAAGCAACCCATCGTGGGGTTCACCTCACCTCATTTTAGATGCTGTTACAGCTTTCAGCCTGCACCCCAGGCTCTCCAGCTGTAAGAAATGATCCAGGATTAGAGGATATTCCTTTATCCTGAGTTACTCATGTGTTTCAGGATGAGATGGTAGATCAAACCGAAGCAGAAGGCTTGCCCAGAGAAGTTGCAGATAACCTGTCATTCAAGTGTTCAAGGCCAGGTTGAATGGAGCTTTGAGCATCCTGGTCTAGTGGAAGATGTCCCTGCCCATAGCAGGGAGGTTGGAACTAGATGATCTTTAAAGATCCCTTCCAACCCAAACCATTGAGTTTTGTCTAGATGCCATTGGCTGCACTGAATGTTGCTTCAAGGACTAGAAATGGATTCTGAGTGACGAGCTCATATGAGACCCTCAAATGCATTCAAGCAGATCTAAAACTCTCCAGAGGGGGGTCAGATCAAGCCAGCTTTTCCCCACAGATTTAAGTTTTGCCAGTCTCTCCCTGACTCCACCTCAATTTTGTGTGCTCAACACAGGGATGCAGTGGAGATGAGAGGGAGATGGCAAAAATGGTGGCTGACATAGTTTCCAAAAGGGACAAGCACACCATTTTGGAAGGACAAGAGCCAGCAGAGTTCTGGGAAGCTTTGGGAGGAAAAGCACCTTACGCCAGTGAAAAGAGGTAAGAGTGACCTGCTTGTTCCTCTGGGCTTGGCCAGGCAACCTTAAGCAAGGGATCAAAGCTTTGCAGGAAGGTGAATAAGCACTTTGATACTGTGTCCTCACTAAAGGGAGCACCAGGTCATAATCACCAACAGCTTGGTCGGAAACTACACCGAGATGTCTCTTTCCTAGGCGTTGGGTCCGGCCTCCTGTGAAGGCTGCAGATCCAAACCCTGCAGACAAGGGTGTGCTACATCCTCCTTTCCCCACAGTGAATCCGTCCCATATCCTGTCATAAGGGCTGTGTGAACCACATGCATCACTTACAGCCATTATTAGCTTGATGGGCAGCCCCAGGAGGTTAATGAAACTAAATCTGCATTTGAACAACCTGGATTCTCCAGCCCTCTGGGCAGGTGATGGGTTCCTTTGCAGCCAAGTGAGCAGATATGGCTTTCACCTGACACCAGGTTCATCTCCACGATGAGAGAAAAGTTCTGCTTTTACCCTCTTTCGGTGGAGAAAAAGTAACTTTTAAAAATTGTTAAAATGGTCTGAAAATCCCAAGACCTGGCATTGCATGACTTTAAGGGCCTCAGATGAGCGTTGCCATGTTCCCACCTCTTTCATCAAGGTCATGACAAGTAACGGCAGGGCCCTGCACTAAACCATGAGGGAAAGGTTACCATCTCTCTTGCTTTTTCTTTCCCTGCCATGCGTGAGGAAGGTTTCAAGAGCAGGTCACACACTACCAGCCTCGCCTCTTCGAGTGCTCCAACCAGACGGGTCGATTCATCATGACAGAGGTGGTGGGCTTCTGCCAGGAGGACTTGGATGAAGATGACGTCATGCTGCTGGACACATGGGAAGAGGTCAGCACAGACTCCCCTTCTCCCCAGATGTGTTTTCAAACAGGTTATGGCTTAATTGGTTTGAATCCATCGTTCAATGTGAAACCAAGGGCAATATGCCTTCTGACCCATCTCTAAACCCTTCAGGATGCTTGGTCAGACAAGCAGGCGTATGTCCAGGCCTTCTCACCCAGGTACAAAACACGAGTGAGGTAGTATTGCTAGCCCTCTTTCAGAAAGGAGGAAGCGGAGACACCTGGTCCATGCCTGCGCCAAGGTGAGAAGACCTGGACCCGCTCCAGTCTTTGCCAGCTCATGCAAGGGGGTGGCACCCAGAAACCCACCCCCTCATTTCCCAGCACTAATGATGACAGCTTGCTTTAGACAATCAGAAACTGTCTCCAGAGGGTTCGCTTTCTGAGGCGGTTGGGTTTTTGGCCCATGCAAGGACTGGGTTTAGTTACCTTGAACTGTACAGGAGCTGTCTGCTGCAATGTTCATGCTTTATGCCCGTCTCAAAAAACAAAATCCTTCCTGGCTGGGAGTAAATCTGGGATCAAAATCCCAGGGAACTATTGGGAAACAACATTTCCAGTCTTATCTCTGCTCCAGCTGGCAGGGGAGAACAAACAGCCATGTCTGCACAGGTCCTACCTACTCACTGATCTTCATCACCTTCTCTTCTTGCAGATTTTCCTTTGGGTTGGCAAAGCCTCCAACACATACGAGAGGAATGAGGCAATTGCCTCAGCTAAGGAATATCTCAAGACCCATCCAGCGGGGAGAGACTTGGCAACTCCGATAATCCTGGTGAAGCAGGGCAATGAACCCCTCAACTTCACAGGGTGGTTCAACGCTTGGGACCCCTACAAATGGAGCGTAAGTTGCTGGCAAAGCCCTGCGGTGTGCACACATGCTCAGTGATGTTTAAAGGGTGGTGCTGTCAGAAAGCCATGTCTTGTATGGTGTGCGGAATGAAACCTTGCTATGACACGTCCTGAGCTTCATGGCTTCCTGGTGCTACCTAAGCAACTTCTCCTTCTTTGGCAGCAGAAAGTACCTGCTTGGTGAAACAGAGGCTTTGGCAAATACAAGTAAATGTGCTTGAATTCACAATATTCACATGTTTATTTCAAAAAAGATTTGTGATTTCAGCCAAAAATGGACTGGGCTGCTAGTAGTAAAAATATCAGAGTGAAAACAGAGCATCCCACATCATAAAGAAAAATGAAAACAAAAGTGTTCATTTTTCAAAATGCAGCCATAGACAAAAATTAGTGACCCAGCTTCAAGGGCAAGCGTTGGTGAAATGAAAGATGCAAACAGACAGGTCTCGTCTCCAGGTTTGCAGATTAGCCATCAGAGCCCAGGAGCTCCTGAGCAAGGTCACCCTTGGTCCCTACATACAAGCTGCCTTCTCAAAAAGAAAAATCTGATTTACAAATACCAGCTCTTTGATGCACAGAAATGGAAACCTGCCGCAGGAGATGCCTGGGAAAGAGAGAAGTTCATTCTTTCAAACACACAGGTTTCAGATCATCTCAGGAGTATAATGCAGAGCAGATCTCTGCTCATATGGCCAGCGCACGGGGCCCCACCACGTGCTGTAAGAACCCAATCTCCAACCCAGGTTGTGTACAGCATGGTCGGATAGAGGAAGGAGCGATGCTCTTAGCTCCAGGCAGACCATGGACCAGCCAGTCCAGCCAGCCTGCAGGCTCCCTGCTGCAGCACAGAGTATATTGGGAATAAAGGACAACCTTGGAGGGGTTAGTAGAGCCCGAGAATCAGTTCATAGCAAAAAGCAAGGTGGAAGCAATGCTGCCAGGCTGAGCACCTAAATTCCTACCACCCGATGGCATTGGTGTGCATGGCTTAAAAAAAAAAAAAAAAAAAAAAAAAGAAATATGATGGGCAGTTGGGAAAAGCTTAGCTCCTACGTGGTGTTTTACCAGACCCTTCCCCAGTGAGATGGTCCCTTTTCACTCTTGTTTTATTCTATGAACATCAGTGCCCAGCCAGTTCACGAGCAATCCCATCTTCTGGTTGCCCAAAGGGCTGTGAGTGAAGTCCACACTGGAGCCTGCAGGTAGGACAGTGGGGCAATGGGGTGAAGGTCCCCAGGGGAATTCACACGGCAGGAGATCTCATACAGAGATTTTTTGTTTTCCTGTTGTTGGCTTTGCATCATCTTTCTTTGCAACCGGTGCAGTGGTATAAAGCCCGTCTTGAGAGCTGGATTTGGACAGATAAGACAGCAACTCCCAGAGCACTGACCCTTAAAACAATGTTGATGCTTAGAACAAAGATCAAAACTTGGTTTGTTGAATTATTTTTTTTCCTGAGGAACTGCTGAAAAACAAGGATACAGCTCATAAAATATATGCCTCTCAAAATATCCCCTGTAGGCACTTTCAGCAACTACAGACAAGCAATCCGAACTGTTGACATCCCAGAAACATCTGGTGTGTGTGTTCATTGCTCAGTTTTAGGTCTAAATCTGTTTGCTCTGCAGTCCATGTGTTTATGTTGTTTGTTCCTGTAGGGGAACTTTGTTGGATGATTCTGTTAAGAACTGACATCTCCTGGCTGCTTAGGAAAACACAGTCATCAGCTCTGCCAATATATCTAGTACATTCCTTTTTTAGGAAATAAGAGGTAGCTGGTAATACATGGCACCAAATTACAAGAAGTCAGGGATTGAGGATTTGAGTTATCTGTTGCTTTAGCTAAATGAATCAGGGAAAGGGAAAAAAGGAATATTATTCCAAATTTTCAGGCACTGCAAGATTCATTTCAAATTTAAAAAATTTAAATCCAGCAGTAAATGTGATTTCTCTATTTGCCTTTTGCTCTCTAAAGTCTTTAAATTTCCTGTTTTCACCTGTTATTGTACAACTGCAAAGGCTAAAGTCTATTTGTTTCTTCCTTTTCACGTGAAAGCTCAGATTCTGGCACAGTTTCCTGATTCCAGGACCGGGGATTGCAGGAGGCACCAGCTGCCACCTCCATGGGCTCCACTGGGCTTTAAAATTCATGTGGCCTCCTGACCCTGCTAGAGAACAAGCGCATGTGCTAATTAAATGCAGCCTGTGTTTCTCACAACTCTCTTTACCTTTAGGATGGCAAGTCCTACGAGGAGATGAAGAACAGCTTAGGAGACGTGTCGGCTATATCTGAGATCAAAGTGGTGAGTGGCTTCTTGACCGCATTGGTGCGATACACCTGGGTTTAGACACCACCGTGTCCCCCAACGTGTTTGGACGAAGGAGAGGACATAATGATCAGAGCAGGCATGAGGACCTCCGGTGTCAGGATGAGAGTTGTGCTCCTCTGGGGAAGGCAGAGTGAGATGTGATTAATAACCCATAAATACACCCAGATCTCCTGGGCCTTTTCCAGTCCTCTGCAGAGGCATCTGTGAGCAGGACATCAGCCAGCTGCTTTCTGAACTACACATGCAAATGTGAAGTGAGAAAATACACATGAAATGAGAAGCTGTGGATACCTCATCCCTGGAGGGGTTCAAGGCCAGGCTGGATGAGGCTTTGGGCAACCTGGGCTAGTGGGAGGTGTCCCTGCCCATGGCAGGGGGGTGGAATGAGATGATCTTTAAGGTCCCTTCCAACCCAAACCATTCTGTGATTCTAAATCAAAGTGCATGCGGGTAAATGAGCATGCAGGTGAGTGTTGTATGAGGAGTTTGCAGTTCTGTGGCCCCTGAGACCCCAGACAAGAGGGCCCTGGTCAAGAAGGGCATAGCTCAATGGGAGATCCTACAAAGCACAGAAGAAACGAGATCCCAGCAATCCCAAACGTGATTGTCACATGGGAGTGGTTCTGCCCTGGACATGGGCAGGAGGAAGGAAGTGGCAAGGGCTTTGGACCAGGAGAGATGGCATATCAGGGAGGGGTATGAAGGTAATTTAGAAGTTTTAGATATGGTAGATTTTTAATCTCACCATCTGTCCTTCCACACACATCTTCCCCTGATGTTACCTTGAGGAAAATGAGACTACTGTTAAGTAGCTTTAATTATTTCTAAAGGCTCTCATCAGTGCTCTGCTTTTCGCAGTCCTAACATAAAGGTGTAATGCTAATGGAGGTACTGGACTCATGTTTTAGTTTGGATTTTCTCCTTGCAGCTTTGATTCTCCAAAGCAAAGACCAACAGTCTGTGCCAGGAACAGTCCCCCCAACCCCAACAGAGAGAAAGATCCTGGGATAATACCCCAGTTGCTCTGCCAGAGCTTCTTGTCTTCACGTGTTTTCCTCCATTTGGCAGGACCTTAACAACATCAGCCTGAACAAGAGAACCCTCAGCACAACCAACTCGACTGGTTCAAGTACAGCAAGTGCTTCCCCGGAGTATAAATCACACTTCAGCCACAGTGACAGCAACAGCTACAGCAACGGCAGCAACGGCAGCAACTGCAACAGCAGCCCTTCCCTGGTGCCTAACGGCGAAGGAATTTACTCCCGAGAGGTGCTGATGAACAAGACGGTGGATGAACTTCCAGAAGGCGTGGATCCCACTAAAAAAGAGGTGACAGCATTGCTGGTTTGATGCCTTTGTAGCTTAACCTGGAACTTGGTCACTGGCTAAGTGCAGTAGTACTTTAGACTATTGAGTCCTGCTTCAGGCTTAAGGAGATGCTTTCCGAGCAGATAGGTCTTATCCAAAAGCAGGAGCTTCATGTGAGTGGAAATTGTGGTAGTTTTACCCTACTTGGTGTATTTCTTTGAGGGTGGAAGGGGGAAGAAAAATGAGTTTTAAATAGTTACTATGTTCTTCTGCTAGAGTTGTTTAGTTATTCTGCCACCCAACCTCTGTCCTTGGAGGAACAGAGACCCAAAAGTACAGCTCCTGAGAGACAAGGTGACACAGCTAAGAATGAAGCCAGGAGTTGCATTTTGCTTTTGTTTTCATTTGAAACTCCTTCTAGAAGGGATTTCTTTTTCTTTTTTTTTTTTTTTTGTCAGGAAGCTTCCATTTCAGCAAATCCCATCCAGGGCAGGGAGCAACGCCACATCTCAGATTTCTGATCAGCCCAAGGATTTTGGCAAAGTCTGTAGCTGAGTCCAAGCTGATGGGAGGGACACAGGGGGGCTGTTCCCTCTACTCCCTACAACCTGCGTTTGACCAGTGTCTTGTCCCAACACATCTCCTGGCAAAGGCCAAGTCCCACAGCCAGAGAGCTGACCCACAGCCAGGCCAGCAGCAAGGTCCATGTGCTAACGGGTGTATTTCAGCCGGGGTCTACGTCAGTGCTTTCTTCTACCCTAAATGAGTGAAAACTCAACCTCAGTATCCCACAGGGTCTTTCTCTGTCACTGATGAGCCCACTACCTACAAAACTTTCTGTCTTTCCAGCAATGGGAGTGAACATTTCCAGTGGAATATTTGGGGAGGGGAGGAGAGGGGGCTGAGCAAGGGGAAGATGCTTTCACTGTGAATCACTACCTAAGAAACCACCCCAAACTTTGGCCAGCAGAACTCCTCTGATGCACCATTAATTGTCCTGGCTTCAGTATGATTAGCGGGGACCAAATTCCAGGCAGAGCTTGCTAACCCCTCAAAACCAGAGCATCCCTTTGGGCAGGTGCATTTTTATTCCCTTGGTGCTTTGGGAAGTGGGTTGAGGAACAGCTGCTGGGATATTTGACTTCCCACTGCGAGGACAGGCATCAGGACAGAAGCTGTTGGCCTGGAGTCAGGGGTCAGCACTGGCACGGTGAGGATGGGACACAGACAACAGAAGTGTCCCAGCCTCTGCAAAAGCCGAAGCTGACCTCTCCTTGCTCTCTCCTTCCACTGCAGTACTATCTCTCTGATGCCGATTTCCACGACATCTTTGGGAAGTCCAAGGATGAGTTCTACCAGATGCCCAAATGGAAGCAGCAGAACGAGAAGAAGCAGTGTGGACTCTTCTGAGACCGCAGGAGCCATCCGGCATCCAGTGACTCTGGGACCAACCCTCGCTCTCTTAGGAGCTGCAGGGAAGAAGTACAGACATTGCTCGATGAACCCAACCCAACATCTCAATCAGGCCAAGCTCCAGTGCCATGATTCCAGCAGCCACTGTTAGGAGGATGGCTCCTTTCTCCCTGCCAAACCCTGAACCTAAGGAGGGAAAACCTTTCGCAGGAACAACTTTGCGGGATGTTTTTGCCTCTTTTTGACACTTTATTGCTGATAGCCATGAAGACAAGTGTGTGTGTGTGTCACACAACCATATTGTAGCCTCTTCTTTCCTCTCCCTTTTGCAAATTGCCACGTGCACAAGGTCGTGATCTTTCTTCATTTGTAGAAGTTTGTAATTAGGCAAAACAAGGGCTACTTGCAGCTGCTATGTAAATTCATGGGGGGGGCAGAGAGAGGAGGGGGAAGCCCTAGGACAGAGAGGGAGCCTTGAGGTCAGGAAAAAGGTATTGGAGTAGCTAGAGGTGTGATGGGGTAGCCCATGGGGTGACACCAGCCAGTTCTGCCCCTTCTCACCTTGCAGAAAAACAACTTGCCAAAGCTCAGCAAGAATCAGTTGTGGACTAACATGCATAGTCTAGGGTAGGTAAAAAAATGAGAACCTGGCTTGGAAAAAACCCGTTTATTAAGACCATATTTATTAGCTGATGTATTTCAAGGGGATGATGAGGCTAGGGACTAGACACAGCTGTTGATTTTGACTGTCAGACAAGACTCAGACTATTTTTTTCTCATTCAGACAACATCTCCAATCTCACCCGGCCTCTTCTGAGCACAACGGGGTGCAGGTGATGGCAAGAGTCCACCAGCCTGCAGACCAGAGGCTTGAGGAAGGCAGGAGGAGGGTTTTGGGTGTGACCTGGGGCAGAGTGTGTCCCCCTGAAGGTTTTGTCAGGGCTCCAGCTCTGTGATGTCCATGGGGCTTCGAGTGTCCGTTCTGCACTGTGAGCTCTGTCTGTTCAGGGAGGACAGGGGGAAATGTGTGCGATCAATCAGTGAGGGATACAGCTGTACATGAAAGGAAGAAACACGCATGTTTATAAACCCAGAAGATGTGGTTTTGCAGCTTTACTCCATTTCCAACCTGATCGATGATTCCAAATAAACAGCCACCAGCAGCACTGTGTCCTTGATCAGCATGCAGGGTAGCATCACATTAGAGAAAAGCCCTGCAGGGCCACGTATCTTTCAAACACCTGGTCCTTAATAGGATTTGGGATTTTTTTAGACAAAAGAACAAACTGAGGTGATGAGACCCTCTCTGTTCTGAACACCACATACCCAGGACCATTTGTGTCCCCATGCCCATGTACCCTGCTCCTGAAGCCCCCCATTGCCCATGAACAGGGGCACTTGGCCACTCAGCAGTTGGCCCGACAGCCCACCCCTGCGGCAGGGATGTGGTGATGGAGCTGAGGAGCTGCAGGTGGCTGTTGGTTGACGAGTAGAGCTCTCATGCAATACCTGGGACCATGCCATAGTGGTGAAGTGTCACAGTGTGGCTGGGCTGGGACCTCCAGGCAATGGGGGTCTTCTGGACAGATCTTCATGTTTAAGAATTGGTAGTTACTTCAAATAAGCCACAACCCCATCATTACTTTCATGCTCCTGCCACCACTTCATCCCAACTCTGCTTGAGGGCCAAAACCCATTGAAATTCCCCCCCCCCCTTGCAGAATAAGGTAAGAGTCAAGCAGAAACACAAATCAGCTGAATTACCTGCGTGATTGCTCCTGTTGTGTTCATACTAGATTCAGTCAGTGCACATTATCCCTGTTTCAGGCTCTATTGCCGCTGCTGGAAGCAACAATATTTGCATCGCCCTGCTGTGGCATACTCCTGCCAGCTCCCAAATTAACAAATTGCATGTGCTCCTTAATACAATGCAGCAATGCCATGGCAGGGGGTTGGAACTAAATGATCTCTAAGGTCCTTTCCAGCCCGAACCCTTCTATGATTCGATGACTGTAACGCCGCCTATCAGCCCTGGCTGTAGGACTAGCAAACATCGTGCAATCAAATGGAGACCAGCAGAAATAAAGTGTGATTAGGGAGATTAGACCAGTTTGCTACAAATTGTTTTAATTCCTGCTGCCACGATGCTCACCAACAGACAAGTGAAGTGCTCCTGCCAGGACTTGGACACCAGCATGGGATTTTACAGATAATAGATCCTTCTGGTATTTGGACCTGTTGGAAACTGCTGCTGCTCTTGTCTTCTCATGGGAGAGTTCGTTTTACTCTCTGCTCTGATTTCTAAAGGAAAGATTCTCACCCACATCCTCCCTCTCATGCTGCTTTTGCTGTGGTGTCTGGTGGGCTGTGTCCTGTTTCTCCTGCTCTTTTCACCTAGACTGGGGCTCCAGCACTTCCTAATCTGCTCAGAGATGAGGTCCCTCGATAGTGGCATTGGCCATGTCCCTTCCTTTGGGGCGAGAGGAGTCATTGCAGCACTGGCCATCATGCTCTGGTCCATCCCCACCTCCATCTCAGCTGCTTTCCCACCAGTAGGTTTCCCCCATCTGTGCCAACCTGATCTCTTCACACAGATCTTGCCTGCTTTTATTTAAGTGCACAACTCCCTGCATGGTGTAAAACAGTCCTGGGTATCCTTCATTCATGCTTTTTATCCCATGACTCCATAAAAAAAAATGCTCAGAGCATCCTGGGAGCAAGGACCAGACTCAGGCTGCTCCTGAGTTGGAGTCAAGGATGCTCCAGCCTTGGCCTTCCAATGTGTCTCCTGATACAAGACGTCCCATCCCAGAGGTGAGCTGGGAGAGAGCCCATGTCACTGCAGGACACCCTGCTCTGCCTCGGTGGCCTCTGCCACTCCTGAACTCTTTCAGCCACTGGTTGTTGATTCAATATGAGCCTGCGAGTTGTGGATATAATTCACGTTTCATCTGGCAATGGTTTACCACATCACACAGTCTTGTAGTGATGAGGAACAGCAATGATTACTGTAGCATAACAAACTCCAGGTAGGACTAAATGAAACCCCGTCCTGCAGTGAGCCCAAGGATCACTAAATCCAGGTTATTTTGGACTCAAAAAGTGGTGGGGGAGTGAGTGGATTAGGATTTGTTTAAAAGGACATTAACCTCTTTGGTGGGGTAGTTCTCCCCACCACCAGGCATGAAAACCCCCAGAAAGACCGATAACTTTAAGAAATTAAGCAAGTCTATCTCCAGTTTCATGGGTGTTGCATTCAAGTAAGACAAAGAGGCAAACAGTGACAAGTAACTGGACTTTTACAGAATTTTTTTTGCTTTTAATAGTCTAACGTATTGTTAGTAACATTGTTGGCACTTCAAAATTATATATTATTTTATTTTGACAATATTCCCTTAATTCTGTATTTTTACTTGAAGAAAAGTCACCTCTTGCCATAAATACTGGGTTGCTGTTCAGAACACTCTGTGCTAGGTTACCTCTACAGTGCAACGGGGACCAGGCTAACATTTACAATGGTTTCTGCTGCCTCTTCCTCTGTGTTAAGAAATTATGTTTTCCTATAAAAACACAAACAAAGAAAGTTTTACTGCATTAAAAAAAAAAACAAGCCTACTGTCAGTCGAGCTTATTTCCACTGTCATCAGCACAAGACATTCTCTGAGGTCCCTTTGAGTGGGTTTCACTTTGGGTTAGAGGGAAATCTGCATTCGGCAGCTTCTTTCTCCTTCACAGAATGAGAGCCAGGCTTTGAAGGCAAAGCGACCTGGCTGAGAGCCAGGCACACAGGCAGAGTAGTGTTCATGTATTTTTTATTATAATACAAAAGGAAAGTCGAGTTATATAACGCGGGCTTTTGTAGTGCAGCTTTCTTTTTTAATCCGTAACAACTAAGAGGAGAACTGTGTCCCCATTTCAGACTTCATATGGTGAAAGATAGCTGACATCTCAAGTTGCAAGAAGTCACCTGGCATCTGGCCACTGATTTCAGTGGTGGGGTGGATTTTTTTCTTGCACAGATGTTGGGTGTTTTGTCCAGCTGTGTGACTGAACCCCACTCAAGAGCTGTACTTTGCTAAAAAGGAGTCCCTATCCTCTCGCTAAAAGCAAAATTAAAAAAACACACTAAATAAAGTGAACTAAAAACACCTCTGGACTGGTCAAACAGGTACAAAAGGATTAATCTCAACAGCTGCATGAGGGTGTTTCCAGCAGGCGGAAGAGAGAAGGTCGATGGCTATTCCACATCAGGGGTCCTGTGGGGCACCGTGTGCTGCTCCAGGAAGGCACTGGGGATGTGACGGGACCCTGACATTGGCAGGCTTCGCACGCTGAATTCCTTCTAGGTCTGTAACGAGGTTCACTGTGCTCTGAAAGAGCTGAGCTGCTAATCACAGTCCTGGATATTGATGTACACAAAGAGGGTGGAGGAGGAGTAGGGGTCTCCGTTCTTGGTCAGAAGATGGATGTGGCGGTAACCTGGAAGCAGAGACACAGATGGAAAGGGGCCTTTAGTCTAGTTGGAAAAACACGCGCTAACATTCGCCAAGACCCTGCAAAAACATATCCCTGTCTCTGGGAGCGTTTTGCTCCAGGTACCCCACAGAACAGGCAGCTCTGAGAGGCACAGCGTTGAGCATCGGTAACGTAACCTGCACGAGTCCACTGGTGACAAGGAGTTCCCTTCCCCAGAGACAGTGTAAACATCTGCCCAATAAACCATTTATCACCTTGCCCATATTCCAGAGAGATGACCCGTTCACCGAGGACGCTGGAGCATCCCAGAGGGCTCAGTGGTTGGGAGGACAAGGAAGCAGCGCCTTACCTTGCTTCAGACTAGTGAAGGGAAGGGTGTACTGCCCGATGAAGTCATTCTTGGTTGACATGTCAAAGTCTTCCACCACAAACCGCACCAGGGCAAGCGCAGGGATCTCTATGTCAAATGTAAACTCTTCCTCCCATTTCGGGTTAAAGCCTGGGCAACACAGACAAGGATGGAGGTCAGAGATGTTGGCAGATAAGGATGGAGGTCAGAGATGCTTGTAATGGATGGAAACTTTGCCTGACTGCCAACCTAACCTGACCCAAGCCAAAGGTTTCTGGAGGTGCTGAGAGTTGTGTTCTCAGCTCTGATACTGATTTGCTACCTGGTGTTAGTAGGCTCATTGCAGAATTCACACCATGCTCCCAGAAGGCAGCTTAGAGCAGGAGGGAGTTGAACTCAGCTCTGCTCCACAGGCTCTCGCTGGGCTGGTACCTGGATGGCTTTGGTTGCCATTGGATCAGCTGCAAATTTTTACAGCCCTAAACCAGGCGGGGGGAGCAGAGAGGAGATCTGTGGCTTTGTGTTGTGACAGTCTTCTAGGGCCTTAGGACTCGCTGAGTGCTTGAGATACACCCATCTGTCACCGCTCTGTGCCTCAGTTTCCCTGTCTGCAAGACAGGTTAATGAGGAGTGTCTGATTATGAAAGCATCATGAAGTTTGTGGAAAAAATGTTTTATGTCTCCCTGTATAAGGGCAGTGTCTGAGGCAGCCAGACCAGCCCCACTTCTGCTATGGATAAGGATCTGGTGATCCGGACTCACAGAGCAAACAAAACCCCGACCATCACATCAGGTGAGAGAGGAAGAGCAAGCTCAGAGCTCTCTCTGCAGGTCGTGGCAGGTGCTTTCTGCGGTTTCAATAAACCACTCCCCAGAAACAAACAGGAGGAGAGGACATCCTGTTTGAAACCCTGCTGTCACCGGCCCAGCCTGTGCATAGTGGAAGCCCAAGGACAGAAAAACATCAGCTCAAGCCTGCTGGTGATGGAGGGTCTGCAGATGATTCAGGAGGAGGCAGGTATCTTTCAGCTGGCCCTGAAGGTGCTGAGATGGGTCTGTGGAGAGTGCCATAGAAAAATACCTGTGCTGGGTTGGTGCACTTTGTTTACACTCCCATAAGATTGAATCAACTGGACCATTCCAATAACACACATTTACTCTTGACCCCCTTCATCCTTGGGGAAAAAAAAAAAACCAAACAGCATTGCTGATCCCATGGGAGCAGAAATCATGAAAGCTGAGGGAAAGCCATCAGCCCTAGGACAGTAGGTTTCACTGTACTGACATTTATGGGGGATTGTCAACCCACTTCAGAGCCACAGTAAGATACTCAGACCTGCTGAGCCAGCAGGTTCCCCCAGCCTCTCCAGCTCCACGGCTGCACCCCTGTGACCTGGTCTATGCTCACAGCCCCTCCCGTCAGTCCCACTGACATAGAATCATAGGATCACAGAATCACAGAATCATTTAGGCTGAGAAGACCCTTAAGATCACCAAGTCCAACTGTAAATGTCACACCAGGTGAGCTGCTGAAGCATATGAAAAATTCAGCCCATGAACCGCAACCCTCTTTCTGCAGCTGCCCCTTTCCAACACTGATGTTCTCATTGTTTAATTCACTCTCCATTGTGCAACACTCCCTCCAGCATCACTCCAGCACTGCTCCAGTATTGCTCCAGCCAGCCAAGGGCTGGCAGTGGGGCCGGGTGTGCTGAGCAGCCCAGAGGAACAGCCCTGGAAGGTTTGAAACGTTCCCTAAACAGCTTTCACTCGAGACATTATAAAAACTATTGTAGGTGATGGAAACGGCCATGAGGTTTAGGAGCCAGGCCAGGTTTACTCAAACAGGAAAAGGGAAACATTGTTAGCAGAGAGGAAAATATGCATTGGCTTTCTAGCACTTGGCTCTTACTCCACGCAGAAAAGCAGCGTGTGTGTGAGTGTACCTGTGTGTTTGTCAGTGGGAGGGTGAGGACTGATTTCTTGGACTCATACTGCCTCGTTACTTCCCCAGGAGAGGGTGCTGAGTTCGCCCTCTGCAAATTCAAAAGGCCACAATATCGAGACCCTCACTGCACGGAGGGAAATCACAGCCGTGTTTGACCGATGAGAAATGGTCCAGGGGCAGGTGAAATCTCCATGAGATCTCTGAGGTCAGTGGGTAAGACTTCAGCCTGGCTCTCTGGAGACAGGAGCTTATGACTTTCACCCCTCACCTGTACCACTGCTGTGATGTGCCTTAATAGCACCAGGGCCACTTCAGCCAAGAGGACAAGCAGATGCAGCATCCCTGCCTTGTGAGGAAGCTCTGACTTACAGGAAATGTTCTCCTTTTGCACAGACTATGTTATGTATAAGAGGCTGAGAGATGTCAAGATATTCAACCTGGAGAAGGCTAAGGGTGTTATTGCCATCCTCCACTACCTCTTTATAGAGAAGATGCAGCCAGGCTCTTCTTATAGGTGCACAGCAAAAGCTTGATGCCTAATGGGCATGAAGCACAACAGGGGAATTTCTGGTTAAGAATAGGTGTATCTTATTTTATCATGAGGTCAGTAAAAGATAGGATCGCTCAAGAGATCCCAAAGAATCTGGGGAATCTCCAGCTTTTGAGATATTCAAAATTAATCTAGGCAATACCCTGAGCAACTTGAGTTAACTTTGAGTACGGTGCTGCTTTGGGCAGGGGCTGGAACAGACACCTGCCTTGCAACCTCAATCTTTTGTGAGTTTGTGACACTTTCAGGATAAAATCAGCCTCACAAGAAGCATTCTCTTGGAAGATCTTGGTGGGGA
>WKFP01014335.1:678704-707230 GCA_011057875.1 Pterocles orientalis
AAAGAGGGTGGAGGAGGAGTAGGGGTCTCCGTTCTTGGTCAGAAGATGGATGTGGCGGTAACCTGGAAGCAGAGACACAGATGGAAAGGGGCCTTTAGTCTAGTTGGAAAAACACGCGCTAACATTTACCTAAGACGCTGCAAAAACATATCCCTGTCTCTGGGAGCGTTTTGCTCCAGGTACCCCACAGAACAGGCAGGTCTGAGAGGCACAGCATTGAGCATTGGTAACGTAACCTGCCCGAGTCCACTGGTGACAAGGAGTTCCCTTCCCCAGAGACAGTGTAAACATCTGCCCAATAAACCATTTATCGCCTTCCCCATATTCCAGAGAGATGACCCGTTCACCGAGGACGCTGGAGCATCCCAGAGGGCTCAGTGGTTGGGAGGACAAGGAAGCAGCGCCTTACCTTGCTTCAGACTAGTGAAGGGAAGGGTGTACTGCCCGATGAAGTCATTCTTGGTCGACATGTCAAAGTCTTCCACCACAAACCGCACCAGGGCAAGCGCAGGGATCTCTATGTCAAATGTAAACTCTTCCTCCCATTTCGGGTTAAAACCTGGGCAACACAGACAAGGATGGAGGTCAGAGATATTGGCAGAGAAGGATGGAGGTCAGAGATGCTTGTAATGGATGGAAACTTTGCCTGACTGCCAACCTAACCTGACCCAAGCCAAAGGTTTCTGGAGGTGCTGAGAGTTGTGTTCTCAGCTCTGATACTGATTTGCTACCTGGTGTTAGTAGGCTCATTGCAGAATTCACCGCCACGCTCCCAGAAGGCAGCTTAGAGCAGGAGGGAGGTGAACTCAGCTCTGCTCCACAGGCTCTCGCTGGGCTGGTACCTGGATGGCTTTGGTTGCCATTGGATCAGCTGCAAATTTTTACAGCCCTAAACCAGGCGGGGGGAGCAGAGAGGAGAGCTGTGGCTTTGTGTTGTGACAGTCTTCTGGGGCCTTAGGACTCATTGAGTGCTTGAGGTACACCCATCTGTCACTGCTCTGTGCCTCAGTTTCCCTGTCTGCAAGACAGGTTAATGAGGAGTGTCTGACTATGAAAAGCATCATGAAGTCTGTGGAAAAAATGTTTTATGTCTCCCTGTATAAGGGCAGTGTCTGAGGCAGCCAGACCAGCCCCACTTCTGCTATGGATAAGGATCTGGTGATCCGGGCTCACAGAGCAAACAAAACCCTGACAGTCACATCAGATGAGAGAGGAAGAGCAAGCTCAGAGCTCTCTCTGCAGGTCGTGGCAGGTGCTTTCTTCGGTTTCAATAAACCACTCCCCAGAAACAAACAGGAGGAGAGGACATCCTGTTCGAAACCCTGCTGTCACCGGCCCAGCCTGTGCATAGTGGAAGCCCAAGGAGAAAAAAACATCAGCTCAAGCCTGCTGGTGATGGAGGGTCTGCAGATGATTCAGGAGGAGGCAGATATCTTTCAGCTGGCCCTGAAGGTGCTGAGATGGGTCTGTGGAGAGTGCCATAGAAAAATACCTGTGCTGGGTTGGTGCACTTTGTTTACACTCCCTAAGATTGAATCAACTGGACCATTCCAATAACACACATTTACTCTTGAACCCCTTCATCCTCAGGGAAAAAAAAATACCCAAACAGCATTGCTGATCCCATGGGAGCAGAAATCATGAAAGCTGAGGGAAAGCCATCAGCCCTAGGACAGTAGGTTTCACTGTACTGACATTTATGGGGGATTGTCAACCCACTTCAGAGCCACAGTAAGATACTCAGACCTGCTGAGCCAGCAGGTTCCCCCAGCCTCTCCAGCTCCACGGCTGCATCCCTGTGACCTGGTCTATGCTCAGAGCCCCTCCGTCAGTCCCACTGACATAGAATCATAGGATCATAGAATCACAGAATCATTTAGGCTGAGAAGACCCTTAAGATCACCAAGTCCAACTGTAAATGTCACACCAGGTGAGCTGCTGAAGCATGGTCACACATCTGAAAATTCAGCCCATGAACCGCAACCTTCTTTCTGCAGCTGCCCCTTTCCAGCACTGATGTTCTCATTGTTTAATTCACTCTCCATTGTGCAACACTCCCTCCAGCATCACTCCAGCACCGCTCCAGTATTGCTCCAGCCAGCCAAGGGCTGGCAGTGGGGCCGGGTGTGCTGAGCAGCCCGGAGGAACAGCCCTGGAAGGTCTGAAACGTTCCCTAAACAGCTTTCACTCGAGACATTATAAAAACTATTGTAGGTGATGGAAACGGCCATGAGGTTTAGGAGCCAGGCCAGGTTTACTCAAGCAGGAAAGAGGAAAAGGGAAACATTGTTAGCAGAGAGGAAAATATGCATTGGCTTTCTAGCACTTGGCTCTTACTTCACGCAGAAAAGCAGCGTGTGTGTGAGTGTACCTGTGTGTTTGTCAGTGGGAAGGTGAGGACTGATTTCTTGGACTCATACTGCCTCGTTACTTCCCCAGGAGAGGGTGCTGAGTTCGCCCTCTGCAAATTCAAAAGGCCACAATATCGAGACCCTCACTGCACAGAGGGAAATCACAGCCGTGTTTGACCGATGAGAAATGGTCCAGGGGGAGGTGAAATCTCCATGAGATCTCTGAGGTCAGTGGGTAAGACTTTAGCCTGGCTCTCTGGAGACAGGAGCTTATGACTTTCACCCCTCACCTGTACCACTGCTGTGATGTGCCTTAATAGCACCAGGGCCACTTCAGCCAAGAGGACAAGCAGATGCAGCATCCCTGCCTTGTGAGGAAGCTCTGACTTACAGGAAATCATCTCCTTTTGCACAGACTATGTTATGTATGAGAAGAGGCTGAGAAATGTCAAGATATTCAACCTGGAGAAGGCTAAGGGTGTTATTATTGCCATCCTCCACTACCTCTTTATAGAGAGGATGCAGCCAGGCTCTTCTTATAGGTGCACAGCAAAAGCTTGATGCCTAATGGGCATGAAGCACAACAGGGGAACTTCTGGTTAAGAATAGGTGTATCTTATTTTATCATGAGGTCAGTAAAAGATAGGATCACTCGAGAGATCCCAAACAATCTGGGGAATCTCCAGCTTTTGAGATATTCAAAATTAATCTAGGCAATACCCTGAGCAACTTGAGTTAACTTTGAGTACCGTGCTGCTTTGGGCAGGGGCTGGAACAGACACCTGCCTTGCAACCTCAATCTTTTGTGAGTTTGTGACACTTTCAGGATAAAATCAGCCTCACAAGAAGCATTCTCTTGGAAGATCTTGGTGGGGACCCATGCATCCGAGGTCAATCTAACTGGAGCTGAGGAGCACTTCCAAATCTCCAGCTCCACAGATTTGGTTACTGCCCCATGGGAGCACAGCATGGAAGAAAACCCCTTACCATTGTTTTCAATGACTTTGGTCTGCTTCTTGTTGTTATCCTGTTGGACTCCATGGATCTCCACAGTTACCTTAGGATCAACAATGGAGTTTTTGCTTTTGTTCACCTTGGGCAACTGCTGACCAGAGATGATCTGTGGAGGAAACAGAGGAAGAGGTCAGGACATCATCAGGAGAGGGGGCTCCCTGGCAAACTTCCCTCTCCTCTCCAGGAGTGCAGGACCTGCTGTGACAAGCTGGTGCTGGTCTTTCGGAGCCAGCGTTGTGACATCCTTCAAAGGAAGTTGTCATGAGCCAAAGCACCTAATGAACATTGCTCCAGCCCAGCCAGCTGGCTATGGGGCAGGCAACTTTTCTAACTGTCCCCACAGTGGTCAGATGATACTTGGAAACAACAGTGGTGACTGTTGACTGCATGTCTGTATGTTTCTGTGATGACAGTGAATATTAACCTCTCCTATTGCCGAACATTAAACGTGTCAGTAAGTCCCTGGAGGATGAGAGCCCATGCAGGACTGAAGCAGACATCCCAGTGGTGGGAAATGAGTAGGGTGAGGAAAACATTGCCCAGGTGGGAGCAGGAGAAGGAGAAAGTACAACCTACACACCCCCCCTGAAGGTGGATGCTACTGAGGCATTTTCCAATTTCTATTCTTACTTTAAGTAGAAGCTTCTTCTTTGTCCCCCATGTTCCTTCTGTGATGGATTTTGGATTGAATTTGGTTTGCTCATCCCGGAGGAATTCCGGCTTTAAGACGTACCCAGAAAACCCATTGTCCTGGAACCGACCCTGGTAGACATCCATTTCTGTGCCTGCTGTCTGGAAGTTTAGGGCAACTGTAACATAAATAAATAAATTCAGTCACTTTCAGATAAATCAATGAGAATCTTTTTATACTCATTCTCTTCACATGAAATTGCACTTCATGGACATAAACACTGGCTTTTCCATGCTTCAAAGAGAAGTGATAAACTCTGACCCTCTCAGTCTTGTACCCCTGAGGATTTCTTGCATTCAGAGATGTTGGAGACAGAAGGAGCCACTACAGGCATTTCAGTTGTCCTCCTGCCTTCCATAGGATCAAAAAATGTCCTGCATTGAATTTACACCACCTGGTTGAGCAACTGAATCTTTTAGACAAACCTATTCATTTCTGTGTTGAAGGAGTTATCCTGTTTTCCTTTGCCATCCTGATGGGCATTGATGCCTCTGCTGGTTAGACCAGAGAGTTCCTCGCCATCTGAACTCCTCATGCAGGAGTATGGAAGCTGTGATCAAATCATCTCTTTAATGTCCCCTGCCCAAAATAGATCAAGCCTCACTGGTGTCCTAACACCAGGCAGATTTCTTGTATTCTTTCCAATTTGCCAGTCTTTTTAAAAGCACTGATGTCAGATCTGGAAGCAGTCTCTGTGAACAGTCTCATAATCCCACACAGGGAGTGCACATGGATCCCAGCACCCCCTCAGTACTCCACTGATTTCTCAAGGACGATACTAACCTCTTTAGCATCATCTAAGACAGCTCTAGGATAGACAACAACATATCCCGCTCCTGGATCCTACATATACCCTGTAATACTTGAAGGCCAAAAACATTTTAAGGCACTCCTCTGTTTTGCCACCTGCAAGCAAAACTTCAGTAACTCCAGTATATTGGTTTTACTGGGTGCTGCAAGTACTCAGGGCTTCGAAAAATCATATTTTGGCTGCCCAAATACTGAATTCAGGTCAGATAAGGCATGACTCTTATCTCCTAACGGTTTTGAGATAGGCCAGAAAATGGTCTATGAAAAGTCATTGAGTGTTGACAGAAGAGCTGATGTCTCCCAGTGACCACTGAGCCTCTCTGCTTGCAAATGGCTTGAGATCACACATCTACGTCTGCTGAATCCCCTCCATAGCCAGGTCACTGGTGACCCAGCCAGGCTGACCCTCTCCAACCTCCTAGTTGCACCCACCAATCTGGCAGCCGACATTCCACAAGTCAATGGGGTTATAGTTGGAAGAATCTGTCCTCCAGCCCGCAGGGTAGATCCGGCTCAGGTGCCTGATGTTGTGATGAATAAAACTGGTTCCTACAGAAAAAAAAAAAAAAACCAAAAAAAAAACAACCCTTTCAGTGATGGGAACTACTTTTATCTCTTCTTGATGCTGCTGTATATATATAAAATGCCCTTCTTTTTAACAGCATCTATGACACTAAGTTATTCCCAGTTTCTTGGTGACACGCACAGCCAAAGAGATTATAATCCACATCTTTCAGCATGTCTTTTCCTTATGCTTAACCACCACTACCTGTCTCTTATTGGGACTGGACAGAGAATGGCCTTTTGCCAGGGCAGAACATACAGACCTGATTCCTGGGCTAGTTTCAGAGCTTTACTCTCCGTGAACGATGACATCTCATAGAAAGGCCGAGGGTGGCTGGGATCCTCAAAACCATTGAAATGGACGCTCTTGCAGTACACAACAGTGTCTGACAGCTCCTTGGCCAGCTTCAAGGTGTCCCTCTAAAAGAGAGCAAGAGTTTTGTGTGGAGTTTCTGCAGTCATAGCATCATAGAACAGTTTGGGTTGGAAAGGACCTTAAAGATCATCCAGTTCCACCCCCCTGCCATATGGGCAGGGACACCTCCCACTAGCCCAGGTTGCTCAAAGCCTCATCCAGCCTGGCCTTGAACACCTCCAGGGATGGGGCATCCACAACTGCTTTGTCCTGCTGCCAAGCACGCAAACCTGAAAATAAGGGGAAGGGAGGGATGTTTTGGCCTCTGCAGAGCTTGAGCTTTTTTCTCTTGAACTAGGAGGTTCTCATAATGTAGGTATCTCCTACTCCACAGTCACATTCATTGGTGCAAGGGTGAAATGAGAGCCACCAGCTCCCACCAGAGACAAGGAAAGAAAATTACAGACTTCAAAATTATACACATTAGTGACTACAGTTCAGAGAAAGAATTAAGACCCTCAAAGAGCGAGCAAATCAGCAAGGGGAAGCATAGATCAGACCAGACCCAGAAGCAATGTCAATCTGCGATCAGTGTGGCTGAATGTATTTATGTCACCTATGAACCTGGTCCGTAAGAGACATGGCTTTCACAATGACCTGCAGTTTGGAAAAATGAATGTCCTCACATGATGGAGCAATACACTGGTGTAAAGGCCAGCCTTTTCCTCACAGGTATACTCATCTCAATTGCTTTGGTAACCAGCCACACCTTCCCATAGATCCATAGCTCTTCCCTCCCCACCTCCTCTGGGTTGGAAGAACATGGCCAGTGAGGGTGCAGGTATGTCCCAAAATGTGGCTAGAAAAGCACCAGCCTCTGGTAACAAACAAATTAATGATGGTCCCATGACAAACAGATGTGTGTAAATCAGAGTTAGATAGACTGAACGTGTGCCCTTCCACTGCTTCCATAAATGCTACATGGCCTCATTTTAAGGGAAGAAGACAATTTTCATGCTTGGCTGGCTCTGGAAGATTTCTATGTGCTTGGGACAGAGATCATCAAGCTGAGCAAGGACCAGGATCCTTAACTTCAGTGATTTCAACAATTCACCCTTCCTTATTCCCAGCTGGGTAGCTGAAAACACACTGAAAACTGTCTTAGCTGAAAAGTATATTTCAATTGCCTTTTTTTTTTTTTGTCATAGTACAAAGCCCATCTAGAAAGCAGTTTCCCAGCCTGAGCCATGGGACAGGATAACAAAATAGGGTTTCCTGATGCAGAACTCCAGAGCCTTCTGCAATAGGCAAAAATCTAGTTTTATGGCTTTTTTGCCTCTCCAGGTCTGCCCCTTTTTGGGACTCAGTTACTTCTTTTACTCACCTTCCCCTTCTGCTGTATCTCGGTCTTTACAGACTCATCCTCCATTTCAGCTGCTTCATCTTCATCAGAGACATCCTCAGCCTCCAGGTTGTTGTTCCCATTTGTTCCGGCGGGGTCCTCCTGCCTGCTCAGCTTCTTGCCTTTCACAAGGATCTTCCCTTTCAATTGCTGCACAAAGAAAAGTGGACAAAATAGCTGCTGATTAGAAAAGATCCTGACCTGCCCTGACGGAGCAAGGATATAACAGCTCCTCAGCTGCAACCAGGGTTTAGAGTTGCATCAGTTATTATCAACAGATACAAATAAAAAATTAGTCTGGTTTTCCACTGAGGGATTGCCCTGCTTCTGGCCAGTCTCTGAGACCACAACCCATGACTCTGAAAACCCCAGGCAGCCAATGGATTTCCCTCTGATGGAGAGCTGTCTGTCTCCTCAACTAGACAACTTAAACTCTCATGCTGCTAGAGGCAATAAAAGTGTACTATTTTTTTCAAAACAGAATATGTCCGAGCAAACAAAGTCAGGGCTCATGGCAGCTACTCGCAGCACTGCTTCTGCTCCTCTGTGTGTCTCTGTTATTTAATCTATCCCAGACTCTGCAATGTATGGTTATAACACACAGACAGCTTGGGAAACGGCAAGAGATCCCTGCAGGGACTGAAGCAGCTCAGCCTCTGCTCCACTAGACGTTTTAATGGGGAGAGAGGTCCATTAATTTCTGGACAGGTGCCCCAGGCATAGCAGACATGGGATTTTAACACGTTAGGGATCTTGAAGGTGAAACCTCTGGGTGCTGACAGCCTCAGGAGGAGTTCCCAGATCCCTCCCAAAGATACCTCCTCTTCTGAGAAGAACTCATCCTGAGACTGCTACCGTGGCACAACACTAACAACAACCAGCAGCATGTGCCAACGTAATGCAGTTGGCTGCTGGGCATATCCAAGGAGCACATCTCTTGTGCTGAATCAACTCTCTCCAGCCTCTTTCAAAGTCCACGTAAAACCTCAGGTGAAGGAACACACCAATAACACACGGTGGCTCACAGACCACCACACCACCGATGCATCTCTTGTGCAAGATCTGACTGTGGGAGGAAGGCTGAAGCCTGCAGAGCATCACCTCTGAACCCAAACAAGGCAGCGGCAATGCTGGCAGCAGGGAGCAGTACTAAGAGGGTGACTGCCTGAGTGCAATCTCCAAGAGAGCGGGCTATGCTACAAAATCAGTTAATTCACTCCAGGAGCACACCTAGATCCTGCAGCTTCCTGTGAAATGGGAGGTTTGCTGCCACATGGATGCATTCAGTAGTCCTGTCTTTGGAGGGTGCTAGTTACTCCAGAAAAATGCAATCACAGAATTAGCCGATTCAACTCCTCACTCTGAGCAGCACGTCTCCCCCCTCTCAGTGACACCCTGTATTTGCCTTTTCCACAACAGCAAAAGCCATGTTCTCAAATGACAGGACTGTGGAAAACCGAGGATATTTTATAAAGCAGCACAGCATTTTCAAAGAACACTATTCCCTCTTTGCGGGTGCAAGCAAATTGCATCACATCTTTACAGAGACCAGCCCAACTCCTCACCACCCAGCTAAGCTGTGGATGAAGCTTGATTTGAGCTGAAATTTGACTCTGGCACCCGAGGCAGCAGCCAAGAGGATTTTTCTTCAGCTACCACAAATGATCTGTTTATATTGAGGCACTTTCCTTGTCACTCAAAAGCTACATGAAGGCAGCTGGAAGGAATGTACCAGTTACTGGGAATAAAAGGCCCAAAGGAGCAGCCAGACCACAGCAGTATCCTCTTCCCAGTCCCCAGATCATCCTCCATCCTTCCAGCCCCCCAGCCCTCTCCTAGGCAGAGCTGTGACCTGCTTCTTGTGGATGCCCCATCCCTGGAGGGGTTCAAGGCCAGGCTGGATGAGGCTTTGAGCAACCTGGGCTAGTGGGAGGTGTCCCTGCCCATGGCAGGGGGTTGGAACTGGATGATCTTTAAGGTCCCTTCCAGCCCAAACCATCCTGTGACTCTTATGATTCTTCACATCCATGGCTGGGAAATGAGTTGGCTCATCTTCAGAGGCTCACTTCAGTCTGCTGCTTGCATGTCTCTAACAACCCCCCCTGCCCTCAACATCCAGCTCTTTCCTGTCCTTCCACAAGGCCCACTGGTAGAAGGTGGAATCCAGCTCTGTCAGAGTTTCCATGCTCCTGTCAGTACTTCAAATGGACAAGCCTGGAGGGATTGCACTGGGGAGGGGAGCAGCGAAATCTCTCTTGGCCTTTGCAGGCTGCAGATAGCATCCTTCTATATAATATATTATTATCTGCCTCTGCTTCCCAATGTCCCATGAGAAACCTTACCACCTCATCTCACAGCTCACCAGTAGAGAACTAGGGATAAGGTATCTGGGGCATGTTGCTTGATTTTTAATTACCAGTAGGGCTATCAGCCCTTTTTAATCCTGTCCAGTTCAGGACAGCCTGTCCAGCAAGTGAGAGGTGTAATTTCTGGCACAAACTCATCCCAGATGGCGAATAACATCAGCAGTGAAGGCACAGCAACACAGCTTCCACCTTGTCTCCTCACCACACCCCATAGCAGGGCTGCCAGCAGTGGGTCCTCACTGCTGCTGTTATTCTGTCTAGACTGTGGTTACTCTGGGAAACTTTGGATATGCTCCCTGTGGGCACAGGGACACTGGTCAGCCCAAAGTGTGTTATACAAGACTCTCCATAGGGTGACTGCAGTGGTCCCCTTTTGACCTTGAAATCTAAGAGGCTGGCTCTGTTGCATTGCAGAGGTTTAACATCCCCCTGTGCAGCTGCATCCACCATGCCTACAAGGGAGAGAAGTCCATGTGCCATCGAACTCCAGAGAAGCATTAGCTTATTGGTCCACAATGAGGGGTGAGATTCACCCCAAAACTGAGCATTTTGATCTCAAATTCCTGCAGAAGGTGCTGTTCTACAGTAGCATTGCTTCCTGCGGAAGCTGCCAGTGCCAAACATTGTCTTTCTTCATTTAAAACGGGTGCTAGGAAGCAAATTCCGAAATTTGAGTGCTTTATCTTCTTCAACAAGGTTTTAAATAAGCTGATACACACAGACACAAACACTCACATGCACTTGTTCCATCTCTCTCGGTTTGCCTTCATGTGAAGTATTTCTAGCCTGAGGCGAAAGACACTCGGCTCATCAGTTCAGCTGTTGAGCAGATCCCTTGTTTTAGGACGAAGCCTTAGCTGAAATAATAAACATTCTCCAAGCAGACCATAAGCTATTCCAGATGCCTGTGGCAAGCCCAAGGTGGAACACAACCTGAGAAAATGGGAAAGGCTACAAGGATGCTGGACTTTACTGAGAAGTGGCTGCTGGAATAGATGCAACGTTTTCCCTTCCTCATGTGCCCTGTAACTCACATTGCCTTAGTTCTCCACAAGGGGAGCTCCCCAGCTCTCCCACCTTTTGTGCTGCATGCTGAACATGCTCAGCTCTGCAAATGAAATGATCCTGACACATGGCTTTGCTTCCTTTGGGAGTCTGTGAATTGGGATACAGCATCCATCTTAAATGAAAGCACCGTTGATTTTACCAGAAGGGGCAAAGCTGTAAAGAGCAGAGGATTTTAAAAGATCTGCATACACATGTTTGTCCTGCCTGAAAGTTTCTTGCCCCTATTAGCAACCTGAAAGCCATGACAAGGTTTCCAATTTTCATCTCAGTGGGAGAGGAAGGTTTGTAAAGTGATCCACCTCATCAAACTTTCTGTGCCTTCAACACCTCCTTTGGAGTCAACAGAGAGAACTAAACACTCTCAGGGTATGATTCTTCATATTTATTTAGACAAACACTTGCAAGGAGGTGGACCACACCTCCAACTCCCCTGTTATTAACTTGTTCTCAAAAGGAGCCCAAAGTGAAGACAGTGGAGGTGTGGGATGGCAGAGGTCCCTGCCACTGTACTGGGGCTCCCAACTGGGGGTCATGGTCCTAAGGGTCACCTACCAAGACAGGTCTGTTAAACCCCAAGTCACTGTCACTGTAAACAATGAAGTCCAGTGATAAAGAGTTGGAGGGGTTTCAGATATGCCTGATATACTGAATAGTTGCATGCATTTTTGGCAGCTGTTTTACTCTCGTTCCAGGGTTGGGTTTTTGCAGAATTTCTATCTGGGATGCAGGGAGAGGAGGAATGGGCCCTGGCAGATCGCTGTGCAGATCAGGGATGGGGCAGAAGACAACCAGCAACCAGCAGCAGAGATTGGAGCAGCTCTTCCCTACGACCCCTGCTTTAATTAACTTAATTAACTTTAATTAACTATTGAAACCTAAAGACAGCAGCTTTAGATGCTCTGTGTAGTCCAGCACTGCTCCTGAAGGGAGCCCAATAAATCAGATGCCTGCCCTGGGCTGTGGTACGAATCGTTAACATGAATCCAAACCGTGTTGATTCTATGTGTTGATACTGACACTGCCCTGCTAACACACTCTGCAGTAATTGTTCACCTGTTTGGTTTGGGTGTTTTTTATAGCCTGTCAGCCCTCTTCCCAGTAACAGATCCCACCCTTTTTCTAATATAAAAAAATAGCACGGTGTCACAGGCTTCCCCATGCCAGCTTCACAAGGAAGTGGAAAATCCAAGAGGTTCCTAGTTTGTTTCTTTAACTTCATGTTCCAGCTTCAATGTATTTTCCATCAAAAAATCAGCAGCTCAGCCCTTTGCACTCTCCTAGTTCACATAGCATGAAGGTAGAGGAAAAGTACCAGAGGGAAAAGGACAGGTTTTGCTATACTGGCTATTTTTCTCACTTTAATGTCTCAGTCCCTCCAATGCAGCATATCAGCCCAAATCTATTCACTAAGGTAGATCTGGGCAGTTCTGTTCCAACTGGGGCCACGTGCCCTTCTGGGCAATCAGAGCAGGAGGCTGGATGAACACAAGAATGGGATAAACATCTTTGGGAAGCTGGGGTCATTCTCTTACATCACACATTTCTTTCCCTGGTCTTTCTCTTTTCTTGCTTCATATCATTCCTCTGGTCACAAGGCAGTGTTTTGAAAAGCCATCAGCAGCTTTCCTAATCCTGCATCAGGGATAAACAGCAAGCCAGGAGGTGACAGTGAAGACTCTGACTTTTCCAACTCAGTAACAGCTTGCAGAGACCTGTCTCCATGCTGGGTGTATCCTCACACTGGGAGAGTCACTTCTTACATAGAGGCACCTTGCCTGCACCAGTGCAAAGGTCCTGCTGAGGCAGCAGCATTAAAAAATATGATTCATCCTGATTTATTGCACTGGTGCCTAGGGACCAACCCAGATCATCTTTCCTCTGTGCTAGGCATTGTATCAAGCGAGGCATGACACTCCCAGACAAAAGGGGAAAGTCAGAAAGCGAAAAGAGAAAAAGGGAGAGAGAACAAATACAGAAGATATTCTGGGTGGATCATTTTCCTCTCCTTTCTCCCCTGCTGACTGCCAGCTTTATCCCACTCACAAACTCCTTCCAGCTCTGGCTAGGCATACTCATCCAATTCTTGTCAAATTATTTCTTTAGCAAACAAATGCAATTTTAAAGGGACTGCAGCTATCTACACTGAAGTCTGTTTCTGCAAAATGGTTAAGAGAAAAGAAAGAAAAAAACCCATAAACCCCAGGCCATTCTCAGTGGGAGGACACTGTGCTTGATAGTCTTAGGGTACTTGTACTGTTTTTCCCCTTAAGTTTTGAGAGGCAAGCAATCACAGCTGTCCCTCCTGCCCTCATCGCTTCCTAATCAACAGTCTGGATCTCCGCAGTAGAGCACCCAAGGCATTAAAGGAGGAGGGGAGCGTGTGCTGCATCCCTCAGCACAGAGCAAAACATCTCACCTACCAGGAAATCAGCCAGTGTCCAGTCTTGCTGGATTAAAAACACAGAGACACCCTGTGCATCTTCCCTGCATGTGCAGCATCCTAACAGTGCTTCAGAGGATCAGCCTGAAGAAGGTAACATTCAGCTTTGGGGTGTGGGGAACAGACACAAGACAAACCCTCAGGATTCAGCTCCTTTGGGACAAGCCAGAAAACCAACCTCCTCATGGGATGAAGAATATGCCCTGGCCTTGGTAAATGGACCAGGAATGTCCTCAGTCCTGCAGGGATGTCTTCTCTGAGACTTCAGACAACAAACAAGGAGCAACAGGGCATTTTGTGCTTGATGTGCACAGGGTACGTCTAGATATGCCTATTTCTTATCCAACCACTGCCCACAGACAATCGCTGTTCACCTGCAAGTGCAGTTTCCACCAGTCCTCAGGCATATTGTCCGCTACTTGGCACCCAGCAAGAAGACAAACTTCTCACTTATCCCACCCTCAGAAGGCAGAAAGTGCTAGAGGGGCCTCGCTTACCTCTGGGGAGGGGAACTGGGATTTGTTTCCATCGACTGGGGCAACCAAGAGCATGTCCTGCAGGATCGTCGTCATGTGCTGAGCCATGACCTTCTGCTGGTCAACGCTGCAGTGGTTCTCCAGGGAGATGATGACAGGGTATGGCGAGGTCTAGAACAAGACAGAAACATACATAATCAGTGAAATTTCACTGATATAACAGCCGTGCTGTTCTCTCTGGAAATGAATGTGTCAACAGTAGGGTCCAGTATTCTGCTAAAATGAGTATTTGTTAAAAATGGACAAATTTACTATGCAGTAGCTACTCAGATCCCTGCTGATGCCTTCCAGAAAAGACGATCCAATGGACAGGGCACCAGGCTGGGTCAGGGTGCCTCCCCCAGACTTGCTGGGACACTTTGATGAGGCTCCCCGTGCCTCCGTTCTCCACTTGCACTGTGTATCAGAGCATCTTTCTACCTCAGAGGAAGGACTGGGAAAGGAGGCTTTGAAATCACTGAGCTTGCTCAAGTCCTTAGGTGACATGATGGACATGAAGGAGGACATCCTTCCTCCTTTCATCCATTGGCCTGATCTGGTTCCCTGTGCCTCCTCCTAGTCATTTTGTGTGCCAAAGGCATTGTCATTGTCACTGCTTTACAGCCCCAAAGCTCTGAAATGCACTTTAAGAAAATAGCAGAAAGCCCAGTGAGTCTGGACAGACCCAAGGGTTTTGAAAGACTGCTGGCCCAGTACTGCCATAGGAGATTCAAGACCTGCTCATTCCTTTTAAAGCAGAGTAGAAGCAGTCCTTCATATCAGTCCCTCCAAAATGCATGGACATGGGTTACTCTAAACTAGGACCGGACCCTCAGACATCAAAGCCACACAAATCATGGGCTTGTTTGTGTTTCCCACCAGGTATGCTCAAGATATTGGGCATCGTTTTCATTGCAGTGGGGTCCAGGATGCAGATGTGCCGGAGATAGTGCTCTCCCTGTTCAGCAACTACCAGGAATGCATCTCTGCAGAAAGCAGAACATGGATGCCCAGAAAGGACACATCCTGTACCCATGAGAAATGCTAAAGTGAAGTCTTCATTGTTTATGCTCTCTGCCGGTAGGGCAGAGACCTACTATCAGTCTTGGATTGTGCAATATGAGAAATCTTAGAGGGTCCCTCATCCTTACTTTGAAAGCATAGTTCTTGATGGCCTTAATGACATCACTGAAGAGGATCTTGGAGGTGAGAGTGTAGCCGTGATAAATGACAGGTTCCGAGTTAGGGCCATCCCAGCAATCCAGTTCCACACAGCGGCAGCCTTTGGTGAGGGCTCTGGAAACAAAGAAGGGACCTGGTTGGGTTCTAAACCTTCTGCTCCATCTCAAAGTGAGAGTGCATCAGGCACAGGTATTACCTGGGAAGGCTGATGGAAAGTTTAGGGAGCAAGGGAGAAATAAGGAGCTTGGAAAAACAGGAAAGAAGATGGAGAAAGGATGGGATCAGGGAAGCTGAGAGTCAGCAAAGAGAGCTCAAGGTTGAGCAAGGAAAGCACAGTGGGATCTGAGAAAGGAGGCAGTGAAAGTCCAAGGTAAGAATTATTCAAAGCAGACATAGTGTCAGATGAGAAAGGACATTCATGGCTGTGGCCTAAGTCTTTTCCCAAAGATGGTGAAGAGAGAAGAAAAATCGAAAGTGGCTGCATTGGAAGAAAGACAGTAAGACAGTCAGCCTTAGAAGCCAGCTCACAAAGCTTGGATGATGTGACTTCTTCATCTAGATCTGATAAGAAATGAGAAATGAATTCTCAGAGCTGTCAGGGAGGGAGCTATGGGAACTTCACCATAGCTGGGGACCATGGAATATTCTTTTTTACAACTGAAACACAGTTCTGTAATTTTAAGATACTCTAAGAATTCAGACAGCTACTGAAAAGGAACTTGTGCCACATTTCACTCTCCACTCTTTTGAGCTTGTGGCTCTAGACAGCCATTGTTCCCTGAGAATCAGATAAGCAATAAACAAAGACAGAATTGCAGTCATTGGCTTGCTTAGAAGGAAATGCTGTCTCAATTGATAAAAGTACACGTCATAGCAGAAATGATGTAAGGTGGCTGTGCAAGTTAGTAAAGGCCACTGCAAATGTCTGGCCGTGAGACGTCAGACAGCAGTCATTGTACAAGCAGAAGCAGGCAACACCTGATGTTCTGTCCAGGGATGCTATGGGAGAATCTGAGCTGCTAAAGAAGGACCAGGCTTGAGTCTCCACCCTGCTTCATCAGCTCACATCCCACCGCTTTTTTTAGACTTCTTCAACTAGGTCTCTCCACAATAACCCCCAGCATGGTTCTACGGATAGTCCATGCCGTGCAAAAGGCAGTACAGATCGTAAACATCATGACAATATGCACCACTTTGGCTCCTTCTAGTCCCTACACAGTCCTGCAGCTCTATTCCAGAAATCTCTGCACCTTGTAAGCTCCTTGCACACATGATCTCATGCCATATCCTGGGGAATGCAACACACTCCCTCAGCATCAGGCTTTGAAAACACCATGCTAGCAAGGGCTGCAATCCAGCTTCCACATGATTACAGATATTTTAAACTACTCCTAGATGTAGGTAATTATACACCTTACAGTCCAGTAGGGCTCACCAGAGACCCAGGTCAAAGCACTATCAAGAGGGAGGCATGGCCAACCTGGTTTAGAAACAGCTCACCCATGCAACATGGGCCAGCTTCTCAGTTCCCTGGCCATCTAGCAGTATAGATGCATCCTATGTCTTCTATGAGAAAAAGGTCAACCTCTCACACACACGTAAACACACACACACATAAATACACACACACATTACCTGATATAGGCTTCTGTACTGCTTGGACCTGTGAGCTGGTCTTCCATGAGATAGGTATTGTGTGAAGATGACACCAAGTAGTGACTGAGAGGTTGAGTCATGTCCTGGTAAACTTTACGGTGGGAGGAGTTGAATATATTCCCATCATCAGACAGCAGGTACATCAGGAAACCATCCTTGGTCATGGCGTTACCCCTCTTGGCTGCCAGATAAATAGACAGAAACCCCATACTGAAAGCCTGACCCACCAGGTTGTGCCATCATCTTCACCATGATCCCTGCTGCTCTCCACAGGATCTTAAAGGCAAAGTGTGCTCCCCAGGCACTCAGCTAATAGTAAAGTTATTGATGCTGTTCAGATGACGATGACAGCTTCATCTGCCTGAAAATGCTTTTAAAACCTCTTCTCAAGCATGGCTTTTTACAACCTTTGCTGACCTTGATAACACCTTAAAAGTGTCAAAGACAGCACTTACCTCATCTGTCACTAGAGATATACAGTACAGAAATCTCCATTTGAGCACTTTAAGCTTCCTTCATACCAACACAGAGAAGTTGTCAGATGTCTAAACACATCCAGATAAATCCTGTCTGGATTATCCAATGAATATATGATTTGCAAAGAGTAAATGCAAAATAACCCAACTTTGGGAAGAAACTGAGATCTCCATATCCTGAGGGACTGAGCCAGATCTCAGTCTAATCCCCAAGTCTGACATCTGCAAAGCATTTACCCCCTCCTGAAGGTATAACACGATAGTGCAAAAACAGCCTATGATCCTGTGTTCATTTCTTGAACATGTCCTCCAAAGTGCTCCAAGGTGGCTTTTCACTTAATTCCTGAGCAAGAAAGTTCTGTGATCGGGCTCCTAAACAGCTGTCACCTTCTTGGCCATCTACTCAGAGATATCATCACCTGATGGTTTTTCAGGTGCCCACATTCAAAAACATCTGCCTCCATTCCTGCTTCTGGAGAACAGAAATACTGCGACATTCTTAACCTTGCAAAGCCACGTGAGGTCTTGGCGTTTGAATAAGCCATCAGAGCCTTTCCCTTGGCCACCCTTCAGCCAACTCTGTATCAACTCCTCTCCAGCTGCTCAGTGTACCCAAGCCAAAACTGAAGAGAAATATTTCCCAGGCTCTCCTGTGCCCTCCTCTCCTAGAGCTGCTAATGTTCCCCTAGAAACCGGGTGTTTTAGAAGCAGCTGTGAGGAGAAAATGGCACACACGGCTACAGAGGAAAGCAGCAGCAAAGCAATTCATGGT
Organism: Pterocles orientalis; assembly: GCA_011057875.1. Taxonomy (NCBI): domain Eukaryota; kingdom Metazoa; phylum Chordata; class Aves; order Pterocliformes; family Pteroclidae; genus Pterocles; species Pterocles orientalis. Next base: position 696,367 of record WKFP01014335.1, read on the forward strand.
TGATCAAGAAAGCAAGATTTTGAACCAAACCAGCCAGGGTTTCCAACCTACCTCTTTCATTGGGCTCATATCTCTGAATTAAGGCAGGGGCAGCAACAACAGCATCTTCTTCTTGTTGCGTCTCATAGAGGAACCTCACCAGATTCTGGCAGGACATGAACCCTTCGGCATCTGAGTACTTTTGGAAGATGTTGTCTATTTCCTTCCTCTCTGTTAGTATCTTGTAAAACTCCTCTATCTCATCATCCTCCAGAGCCTCTGTTTTGGACTTGTCACAGTGCTGTAAACGTAGAGGGGAGAAGGAGTGAAAACCTTCTTTCCTTCTGGCATACGCCAGCCGTAATCTGCACCAGGGCTACACAACGCAGAACACAAAATAATTGGAAACAGTTACTGGTGAGAAGCACTTGGTCAATGACAATGGTTCTCATTGACAAGGCCAACAGTCACTTAACAGTTACAATTATTACTATTTACTCATACTATTAGTGTGCTGAAAAGCACTGGGCATGGCCTTGAGCTCCACCATGCAAATCACAAGTTAGAATCAAGACAATCTAAGTGCAAATCAAGCCTAAAGAGAAATGTAACTCTTGATTTCAGAGGTGTAGGAATATAGGAAACAACTCAATGCATCTTAAACTATTGATAGAGCTCATGGCCTAAAATCTGGTAAGTGAAGTGAAAATCACCTTCCCCTTGACCTTAGTGGGTCTGTGCTCAGGCCTCCAGAGACTGCCAAGGCTAGTAGTAGGGCTTTAAAAAATAATCCTGCTAAACATGTGTGTGTTTAGGTAAGAAAAAATCCCTCTTTCCGTGGAAATTTTTTGTTCTCATACAAACTCCACCAAATAACAAAAAATTTTTACAAAATTTCAGATCAGATATCAGCTTCTCAAGGAGCTGTAATTCAAATTCTTCATGGCCTCATGTTCCTCTGTGGTTTGAACCTCTCCACTAGATAACAGCTCTGACAGAGCACTACAGTCAAGGACTTGACTGGCCATGAAAGATGAGGAGTTTAAGATAGGTAAGTTAGTGTCTCCATGAAGAACAACACCTTTCAACAACAAATATTTCCAGTTTATTTAAAATATTCCTGGATTCAATTTTTCATCAGAAATTACATTTTTTCTGTAGCAAATCCTGATATTAATTTTGTTGCTTGTTCCTAGCAAAGTTCTTCGTGGAGAGGTGAACAACTACTTTTCAGTCATCTCTGGGATGTAAACCTCTACATTAAATATGGGCTGCGCAAAACAAGCTGCAATGGAAAGCAAGAGCCCATCTCAGAGGAACCATTTATGGCAGGGAGCATTATACTGCTTCCAAGTATTTTTTCCTGCAAATTTCAGCAATCAACCCACTCCTAGTTAATACCTTATTATTTTGATTCCCTCTTTCTCAATATCTAAAGCAAGCAAACAGCCCCTTAACAGTGGTGTCCTAATCTCACACAGCCCACTCACATCTTACATTTCAGGCAAATGTCATTTCTGGCACCGATGCCAAAACGCCTGCAGGACATGGCTTGCCTTATTTGGTCTTAGGTCTAAAAACTTATCTTCTTCAGGCATGAACTTGGAACAGAAAGTGTGCTCCAGGCCACTCAGAGGAGGTTGTGGTGCATTTCATTTCACCCTTGCTATGGACCAGTTGCTATCAGTTACTACAATTTAGTTGACAGATGGTAACTTGTCAAACCAGAGGAATTAAATTGCTTTCCATCCTTGATCAATTATGACAGACAATTGTCCTGGGTTGTATGACCAAAATGCACGACTCAGGCATCATACTAATCTCAACCTAACTGCTAATGATCTCAGTGATGGCCACAGTGGCTTCAGCAGTACCCCAAGGAAGATGACCATGAGGGACTTTCATCCCCTGCAAATCCTCCACTATCTGTTTATGGTGCACATATAAAACCAAACAAAATTATCATGACACACAGCATTTCACAAACTGAACCATGAGTTCTGAATGAACCTCGGTCTGCCAGAAAAAGTTAGGACCTTTCTGATGCAGCAGAATGAATACTGAGGTTGAAATGAAGTGAGCAATTAGAGGAGCTTTGCACAGTTTCGGGCTCAGGTCTACAACCTAGACAAGGATGCAGAGTTATGAGATGAAAAGCAAGAATAATGTGAGAACATGCCCTGTAGCTTTCTCTTCAATCCTTGATCACCCTTCCTTCCTGTGCCTAAATGAAGAAACACTCACCAGGACAGAAAAGATCACCCTTTTAATATGCTGCATGTCTCTGAGTCCATCTAAGTTTAGGCAGTATGTGAACTGAAAATGTAATTGCTTTAGGAGCAGGACTCTTCCTGGAGGCAAGAGACCTGAATTAACCTCCAAAGAGCCTCTCTTTCCAGTGGCTATACAGGAAATTTATAACAATTACATGCCTAATGAGGGTACTTCAACCAGATGCCTGCATTTAGATGTCCTGAATCAAGGTTTAGTAATTACTTGAGTCCTTAAGCAAAAAGAGAATTGAACTTCATCAAGTTTCCACTCCTAGAGCTCCTTTGTAACTATTGCAATAGCAAGAGGTTCATTGAACAAAAGGAGACTGTGCCTCTAAAAAAAATAATGTCTTTTCATATTTTTGATGTTTAAAGATGTAGGGAGTGATAGATCTGACATGTGTGATCTTTAGGATGAAGTGAATCACACTCCGGTCTCCATTATTGGCTTGACCTACACAGACTGCACCAGGAACTGTAAGTGTTGGTCACTCCTTCCAATGCAGATGTCTGGAGACATCTCACTCAACCAGAGGAACCCTAGCCTTATTGATATTCTTTAGTTTGTCCTGACCAGGGAATAAAGCATGGGATATGCCAACCTGAGCGGGTAGGACATCTGGAAGATTTTTTGCAAGCTGAAATTCTTTAAGATCTGCTGATGACCTTCTTGCAGTTACCAGAGAGAGGGAGACTCACATAAAGCAAGGATTAGGAAACTTGTACCTCCTTTAGGGGAAGGTCCTAGTAAGACCTTCTGCTAACTGCTTACAGGAAAGAGCAGGAGAACTACTACTGCCTGGTGCTCAAAACCACCCACATGTTTACCGCTGATCAGAAAAAGCATTTCTGAAACTCCAGACCCGTGAACTCAAATCCTGCTTCAGCCAGGACAGAAGTTTGGACATTATCCAAACAGTTTATCTCACCTCTGCAGGAAGGCTTCTTTAGGGAGAAATCAAAAGCTTAACAACTGAGAAATTGTCATCCCTTCCTTATCCTCTGATAGGCTCAGCCAGCAGGCCAAATCTTGAGAATTCAGAGTATATGTCCCTGACCAGATTAAATATGCCTTGGGCTATTAAATCAACCAGACTGGTCCAGGCTTGGGTGCAATGTTACATACTTATAATGAATCTGGGTTGTTTTTTTTCCTAATTTGCACTTTCTTTTTGTTTACACCTGTCACTTGGCACCCTCCTCCTCTGAGAAAGTGAGGATCTGAGTTCGTAATTGTAACCAAACCAATTTCATCCAGACTTGGTCATCGACATGTGGTTGTGGCACGCAGAATTCCTGAAACACCTGGGACTCAAAGACCACTTGAACTTTGCTTTTCCATGTTTACATCTCATCTGCTCCGAATCCTGGCAAAACTGGGCATCAATGGTAAAGACAAGCCTTAACACACCTTCATCAAAAGCACTGAGCTGGCCTAACTTCGTTGTTAGTGGGAACCTGCTGAGCATCAAAAACGAAGAGTCTTCTTTGGTACAAGAAAGGATGCTAGCAGTTCAACTTTAGCTTAGGTCTCCAATCAAAGCTTCGAGCTGTGGGAGACCTTGACCTCAGCCAACAGTGATTACTTTATCTGCTTGCTCTCATTACCTGGAAAATTTTCTTGGCATGATAGTCATCAACTTCGATGTTCACTTCTTTCAGGAAGTCCTTGAGCTCTTTCAAGCTCATTTTGTTGTCTTTGTTTTTATCAGCTTTCCGCAGGCAGGTATGAATCCAGCTGCAGGATGATGTAAGGAAATCTTTCCAGGTCAGTGCCTAGCCTAAATACCACCCTTCTGCTGCCCATGGTGGGCGGGAAATCTCTTCTAAAGACTCTGAACCAGCTCTCCAGCTGCTGCAAACCAGCGTGCTACCACTGAACAGCTTACATCATCTCACCTTCTGCTCTGAAAGAGCGAAATGGTGCCTTGGCAGAAGCAAAATGTGCTTGTACAACAAGTGATCATGACCCAGGAGAAGCTTTTCACCATCTGGCCAAGGCTGGATCAGCTCTCTTTACTCTGTAGGAGTTTCTGGCCACAGCCAGAAACAGTTTGATTTCTCTTTTATGACTGAAAGTGCATTCTGCTCGACTGTTAAAAGGGGTCAGAGGAAGGATGGAAAGAGCTCCCAAGTGGAGCTTGGTAAACACGTTACGGATTTGGTCAACATTCAGTATATCAAGGTGAACACTGAACAGAGATTCTCCAAAAAAAGCATTAATATTAATTTTTTGATTCACCTTCAGCTTCCATATTTTTTTAAGGATTTCTACCTACATGTCTTAAGAACTTTGTCATGAGCAGAATCAAACCAAAATTTGTGGGTCTTGGCTTCTCACGAAATGCACAGGGTCTATTACTGTATCATACTGGAATAATATTTCTAAGAGCTTGGTTTGTAATAACTTCAGTATGTCTATGGATCTGGAGCAATTACTACAAAAAATGAGCTTTTTTATGTGATGCCAGATCATCTGAACGGGGTCTCCCATGTTCTTTCAGTTTCTTGGGAAAATAATGTTAAATAGTTGAGATAACTCGCAGTTTTAGACAACAAAAAGCCATGATTTTTGCATCACAAAACTGACTCTCTCCAATTTGATTTACTATCATATAAGAAAGGTAATCCAGAAAAATATCCTACTTTCCAATAGAAAAATGATAAAAGTAACAGTTTGATCTCCCCGAATGCAACCTTCCACATCTTGCATAGGAAGCGTTCCTTCAAACACATTCTAAAAAAATCTTTTAAAAATGCCAAATCTGGCAAATACCAGCTGAGGATTGTGATACCGTAATATTTTAACAGAGCCTTTCAAAATAACCCCAAAAAAGGGCATTAACTGACAGCCTTACGAGCTGTAGACGTAATCCTAAAATAGCGTATTCACCACAGCTACCACTGCATTCAAATATTTCTGAGCTATGGAGATATGCGTAAACTGTTTGTAAGGATTGTTTGTCTCCTGGAAAGTTGAACTTTCTGTCTTTAAAAATCTTGGCAGGTGCTAAGCAATGACCTCACACCACATCCGTCTTAGCCTGGTAATATTAATATTCCCCTTCTTCAGACACAGAAACCAAAATAAAGACAGGCTGCATTTCCCCAGCTCTCAAAGACACTTCAGGTCCCTGAATCAGGGTCTGACTTGGACTAATTCTTCCCAGAAAGCCAAGTTCAAGTCACGAAGCTCCCATGTGCAGAGGATGCTCTGCTGGGAGGACACCCCCATCCAGCCCAGGGTGGAGAACACCCCCAAAGAGCATCTGCTCAGCATGTCAGCATGGTGTCAATGGTGGTGCCACCCATTCATACCTGACCCCAACACCTCAGGTTGCTTTTACAACCTTCCCTAAAAATAACAGTTTGTCACAGCCAGAGGTGAGTAGCAGGGTTGGATAACACTAACTGTCTGTAGAAACTGCTCTTTTTGCTCTGACCACTGCAAAACCCCACCTTTTTTGGCAAGTCTACAGTCATTCCCACTGATCATGAGCACCCAGAGGTCATGCACATATCCCAAGTCGACTCTGGAAGGCAACATGTGGGCGGTAAATTCATCTGCAAAAGATTATACTCGGGTCCTGCCTGCAGATGGAGGATGCTTTTCTCCTTTATCCCTTCCAGGGAGGCTGAGCAATGTAGGAGGGAAGTCAGAGAGTCCATTAAGAGCAGAGGCACACCAAGGGTCCTCTTGCTGCAAGGGCAAGTGGCAAAGAGAGAAAAAGGAGACTACAGACAACTGGAGCCTCAGTCCCCAAACCACCCAAACTCTCCATCCATTTGGATCCCCTCAGGTTTGAGAGAGCTTAGAGGAGCCGGATGAACCAAGCACTTCAACTGAAACTCTTCTCGTCTGATACAAACACCATTTTGCAGCCCTGGTTGCGGGTCTTCCTTTCACCTTAACACCCCTATTTGAGCCTGGGCAGGCAAGGAAAAAGCTGTTCCCATTCCTGTATACATCCGGAGAGAGCCTGCTTCCTGCCTCTTGTTTTTAAAGGATCTGCCAGCTTCAGGGCTACCAGCTTTCTATGAGAAACCAGAGAGGGATGACTGAAACCATCTGGCAGGCATCCCATGAATGTACTCAGAACAGAAATGCTGCAAAACTTCTGGTAAGTGATTTCCAACCAGAAGAAAAAGCTCATACATAAATCCCAGAATCGAAGCAGACGGTGCCACACTACTCAAATGAATAGTTCTCTGTATTTTCTGGTCTAAAGTCTTCCCTGCACACATACCTGCAATATCTGCTAAATAACCTATGCCAGCTTGTTGCAGGGTTGAATCTGAGGCTTCATAAAACAGCGCTGTGTGCATAAGAACATCAGTAGTTATCAAGCATGAGGGAGTTTTATCTCTGTAGGAATACAGGACAGAAAGGACACACGAGACACTAAATCAAGTTCCTTACTACCACAGGCAACTCCATCATCTTATAAACTGAACAAACCCCATCTGAAACGGAAAGGTTTTGGCTTTCAATACTTGTTTTCAAAATCTTGCTCATTCCTTACTTGCTTTGCAAGGTTTTAGAGGCTGGCAAAGGTACACAGCAAGGCAATCCTCCAGTCATGGGGGACAGGCAGGGGACCCAACACTTCTCCTCGTCTACTGACTCTTCCCCTTCTGTGCTCACAGATGCGGAGAACACTTCTGAGGCTTAAGGAAGATCTGAGTAAGCCCACGCTGCCAAGCAAACCCAGTGAAGACAGCCTAAATTTAAAATCCCAGGCTTTAATTAAACATCATCAAATTTCAAATGAGAAATCATGCTGTGCTGTAATTCCAGGTTACGTTAAACGGCTTGAGACAATCCCAGATTGGAAGCCAGCACTGCACAGTAATTACTCTTCCAGAAATACGGCTTGCCTACCCACCCTATTTAGCTTCAGATCTGCTTTCCAAAGACAGAGAGGCACTTTTCCACGCTGGAAATTTACAGCCTTCTTCCCTTGCAAATGTCATTGTTATTTTTCCCCCCTTAGCAATCTCATCTCTTCTTATGGGGAAGTTTTCCAGTAATATAGACAATTTGACGTGCTCCAGGGACAACTTTCTGTAGCCCAGATTTTCCCCACATACTGTAGGGTGGGGGAAGCCTTCACATTTAAAAGGAAAATTGCCAGGGTGCAACATTTCCTACAGCACCAAAGTTTCAAGATTTCAACTCGGCTAGGGACTGCTGCCTACCACCAGAGATACACAACTGATAACACTGCTGCAGAATGACCTTACAGCCTAGAGCTTGAAAAACCATCCAAATGTGCAGGAGATGAACACAGCATCCCATGCACAGCCTAACGGAGTGTGATTCCTTTAATCAAACAGCACTACGGTTGTGCAAGGGCTTATTAGACCCCAGAGAATCCACAGAAGAGTAAAGCCTGATGAAAGCTCAGCATTTAGTGCCACCTCCTTCACCATCAGTACATCACCTCGCAGCAGGGAACCCCCATGGAGTGCAGCCTTGTCTGAGGGCAAGACCCCCTGGTCCCTGCTCAGGCTGAGGCTCCAGCTTGGTGATGGTCCCCAGCTGAGGATTTTGCCTCTCCCCTCCTTTCCACAGATGATGAACAAGGCATGAAACTCACGCAGCCTTCTCTCACCGAGTACACTATCTGGTTTTCTCTCTGATAGCTGGATGCCTATTTTTGTGAAGCTTAAAGGAGCTTAATATTTTATGACTGCTGCGGCTCTGTCAAATCAGGGTAAAATCGGCCAACAGGTTCATACATCACGGTCAGGGCCTCAGACACACAGGGACTGCAGAAAATCCATCCACAACTGCACGCACAGATAGTCTCTCTTTTTATACGGATGCAAGACCTGTGTGTGTAAAGCAACTTATTGAGTGAAATACAGCCCTAGGGAAAATTCCCTGTGAATTCAGCAGAGCCAGGATTTCGCTCAATAACTCACTCACTCTCCATTTCACGACTAATTCACTCTCCTTTCCTGCTCTGATACTTTTCCTTTCCGATGTCTGCATTGTCACTAGAGCAACTGCAGATTCTTCCAGGGCAAAACTTCCTCCCATGCTGAGGCAAATAAGGAGTAATTTCACTAATGTCAGTGGAGCTCCCCCTCAGAGTAAATTTGGCAGTCAGAAGAGGAGAATCAGTTCCCTCGCCTTGTATTACTGAGAAACAAGATAAACAGTACAGGCTTTTCATGCCTTGCCAAGAAGTGCCTGTCCTGGAGTTTACTGCAATGCAAGTGAAACAGACCCCCGAAGAATATAAAAAATAATGATTGTTTTATCTGGAGCTCGCTGAAAGAGGCAATTCTTTGCTTAAGGAGCAATGTGAAGCCTGAATCCACTCTTGCTTGTATCACTGTAAAACAGGGGGAAAAAGTATTGGAAACCAGGGAGTTTGCCTGGGTGCAAAAATCAGTGCGAGAGAAAACTCAGTGCCCAGGGCCAATAGGAAAAAAGGAGGTTAGTCTACTATCTCCACCCGCAGGGAAAGACAAGTGCATCTTTGTGTGTGATTAATCATTTTATAAGGCAAAGGATACTGTTGGAGTTTCTGTTTCTGGTTCATGGAGTTGCTGTGGGCTATGATTTTCCCAAGACCGGAGATCCAGTGGTTGGCATCGTCCTCTGAACTTGCAATGAGGTCCAGGTTTTTCCGCTGGTCTTTGAAAATGATGGAAAAGCAGCGATACTCTGGGACATCCTTGGCGTATTTTTCCATACCTTCTGTTTTATGGCCTGACCTCACATCCCGAATATCTTCAATGGAGACTGTGGAAAGAAAGCAGAGCCTGCTGTCAGCAGCGGTTCAGTCAGCCTTATCTCTAATTTGTGAGGGATATTAAGAAATCACTCTTTCTCCTTTTCCTGCAACCTCTGGAGGAGTCCCTTCCCTTCTCCCCCTTCCCCAAACTTTGGTACTAAAGAAAGTTCGAAGCAAAAGGAACAGAAAAAGCAAGATTTTAAAAAGAAAAACTAAAAACATAAACCTCTTTCCCCATGTTCTTTTTTTAACAAAGAAGCAGAATATTCACGAGATGCCATACTGTGATACCATGTTTATGAGATACAAAGCACTGCCAAGAGTTTGGTTCCAGTCCTTGGCGCATCCCTGATTTGATCTCTGCCCCCATCCGAGAGCGAGGAGAGCAGAGCTGTGCCCCCTGCGACCATCACCCCACAGGAAAACGTGAGATGACTCCAGCAAGAGGAAGGCAGGGACCGAAACAGTCATTCTTTAATTTGCAGAAGAGTGAGATGATAAAATTTAAAATCTTGTATATTCTTCCCATTCTCACTAGTGCAAATCAGGGAGGCAAAGACCAAAGCTTCACAGCAGTCTGGTGTCACCCATACTCCATCCTCACCCCTGTCCAGGGTAGACTTGATCCTCTTTGCTGTAAGAAAGCAAAACGCTGCTTTCAAGACCATCCTTCCCCACTTCCATCTCTGCCCCTCAGCTAGTGGAAATGAGCCCCGACGTTGCACCAGGTTTGCAAAACGCAAACACGAGGCAGTCCAGAAAGAGCAGCGCATTCAAGAGACTACATTGTTAAACAAATGTAAGTAACTGAGACACCTCGGCATTGTCCCTGGGATCATGCAGGTGACCTCAAACCGAGCTGAAATGATGCAAGCTCCCAGCAGCACCCACAGCCTCTTTTTGTCTTTCATGGGCCACTTCATACATCTACAAAGGACCGAGAGGGAAAGGCAGAAACTACTTAATCACGTTTGACTGCTGCTACTTAACACCAAAGTAGGGATGGCACCTATTCACAATGAACAGCACAAATGTTCGTAAATAGTGTTGGAGTCCATAATCGAGAAAGTCTCATTGCATTTCCTCGGGTGGGAGACAGACCAGTTAACATTTTACAAACAGCTACCAATCCCATCCCAGGGCACGTACAGAAAAGATAACACACCTGAGAGATATTCAGCCCTCTTCTATAACAAGCATGCCAAAAAATAGAGGTAATCACAGGAATTTGGGAAAAAAAAAAAAAAGGCTTAACCTCTCCTTACTTCAAAATTACAGGTAAAAGTTATTTCCTGTGTGACAGATATGTGACACTGATTTTATTTGTGTTTATCTTGAAGAAGCTTTGTTGAAAAGTGGTACATGAGTGTAAAATATCCCCACTGTTTAGCTGAACAGGAGAAACTTGCCTTTAAACATCCATTTTAACCTCTCCTTCGTTTAAATTGGTGCAATTTCACCATTAAAGTGCACAGTTCATTCAAAGCCAGCACTGCAGAAAAACACAACTCAGCATCCACCCTGCAGGCTTTTAGCATGGCTGCCCTGGGATCATCCAAAATTCATCAGGTGCTCATTAGTGTTTGAAAACCTTCCTTTTTCCCAGGGCAGCCATAATGATACTCAGATGCTGGGAAAGAAAAAAAAAAAAAACAACACACACCACCCAAAATTTCATTCTTCAAAAAATCAGTGGCTTTCCAAAAACAACACTTGACAATTGCTTTAAATTCCCACCACATGTTGGGGTGGTCAAACATCTTCCACAGCACATTGCTGGTTTGGTTCCTATACAAGAACATACCATGAGGACCTTCCTGGAGCTGGCAGAGCTCCTCCCTGACAATTATGAGCAATTATCTT
>WKFP01014335.1:721620-789468 GCA_011057875.1 Pterocles orientalis
TGGGCTGGGCTGGGCTGGGCTGGGCTGGGCTGGGCTCCTGTGGAATTACGTTATCTGGCCAATTCACGGTCCAGTGAAAGTTTATGGTTTTTGGGTACTAAAACCATCTATGAAAGAAAAAGGCTGCAATTCCCTTGCAGCTGGGCTGCTCACGGAGAGCCTTGCTGGTGATTTTGCCCGTTAACTAGGACATTGGGCAAATGATAGTGATTGTGCCTTAGGTAGAGCTACACCCTTAGTGTAAAGGATGCTATCATATTTGGACGGATTCAGTTTAGTTAAGCTCCTTTTATAGTGAATTGGGGGAAAAAAAGAAACTTTTGGAACAGAAATCTTCTGTCCTATTTAGGCAAAAACTTTAGGGTAAGATAAATCACACCCTTAATCCATGGCTACAGTGGACCATCAACCAGAGAGGAAGCCCAGGCTGAGCATCTCCGAATCAGATGTGTGCCATGCAGGTAGTCCCTAAGTAGGTGACTCTTTTCCACTCCCAGTCTCTCCTGGTGACAGCAGGAAGGATCATCCTATTGCTCCTCATCACCTGCCAACTGCTCACCACTGCTTGGCTCGTCAGTTGTTGTCCCTTCAGGATGGCTAGTTAGCCTGCTTGTGCAATCAATCCCTCAACTTTGGGTTGGCAACGACCTAGTGTTTCCAAGACTAGAAAATCTGATGTTAAATATTGGAAATTTAGAATGGATTCTTTGGAAACCATTATCTGGCAAAGTGAATCCACTGGAAAAGAGAGCTGTGTGGGAGGAAAAAAAAAATTGAAGATCTGTGTCTGGAAGGACTGCCCTGATCTCTGTGGTGTGTGCTGAGGATGATAGAGGGCACAGAGCTACTCTATGCAGAAAAGGTACAAGGAAGGCTGAAGAACAGGATTGGTACCTACTGGAGTCAAGGAGAGAAACTATCAGCGCAGGAACAGTCTAAAAAGCAGAATAAGGGAGGACACTTTTTAGAGCTTTCCATAGCTTGGTTGTGAGTACTGCTTTCATCTATCAATAAAAAAACTTAAGCCAAAGGAGTCAGCCCAAGCCATCTGCTAATGTTATCTCTTTTCTGGAAAATCTTAACCCAGCATGAGTACATTATCAGCTGCTCCCGGACAGTGAGCGCACTGTATTAGCAGTCCTAAATTAACCGTGTGCTCAGCTGAGCTATCTGCAAGGAGAAATCAGAAAGAACTGGGGGACAGAGGCGTTTCACAGCAGAGGAACACTTACAGCAAACACCCATCAATCACGTATCCCTGCAGCCTCTCCGTCCCTTCCCCATCACGCCACGGCAGGGAGGTAACCACAAGCAGAAGAGAATCTGGAAAGTCTGCATCGACTTCTCCTGAGTGTTTACATCTGCTGAAGAGGTGGTTTGTGTAAAGCCCAAAACATGAAGCACAGCACAAGGATGCTTGTGTCCTTCCTTCAGTGCCACAGCCGTTGGCTCCCCGCTCACAGCAGGGTGGATGCCGATGAAATTACTCCTGTCTGAACTAGTCTCAGGGAAACCTGAGAACTCTCATTTTAATCCTCCTTTCAATTTTTATCACTGGATACTGCCCTGGTGCTCCTCCCTTGCTAATTCTCAGCCCGGTGCCCTTCTCCTTTCACCCAAGGCATTAGCAGGCAGGTGTGGGTCAGGCCCGCAGGATGCAGGAGGACAGTTCTGACAGCCAGGATGTTTTCAAGCAACCTACATGTACCTTTTGGGTGTCTCTTTCAATCTGGATTTCCCTCTTCATGGCTTTCAAGGAGCTTGCTGTTAGGATGATGAACACTGAGGTGCCTGTAACCAGACTTAAGAGAGTCTGCAAGTCCCCAAGTCCAAACCAGTGACCAACAAAGCCTTGCTGAGGGGTTGCAGAGCCTCACCTGTGCCTCTGCCTGATCCAAAAGCTCCCCCATGCCCCAGAAGTTAGTTTCTCCCTTCAAGTGGCCCTCTACAAAGGGCTCCCCACCTCCCTCCAGCAGGACCAGGCTGGATGAGGCTTTGAGGAACCTGGGTTAGTGGGAGGTGTCCCTGCCCATGGCAGGGGGTTGGAACTAGACAGTCTTTAAGATCCCTTCCAACCCAAACTATTCTATGATTCTGTGACCTAGCCTGGCGTGACCACCCTCCATGAGGTTCCCTCTAACACACCCCAGTGCAAGGCTTTCAGCCCTATGGTGGCCATTGGTGTGAGAGACATTCCTGCAGGATGCATTAGGGAGAGGGACACAAATTCAGTCTCTCCGTCACCCCACAAGCTGTAACCCCAGAGCTTTCAGGATTCAGGAGTGCATCCTAGTCACATGTATGTACTATGAGCCATTGGGCAGCCAAAAATACAAGTGTTAAAGAAGCAGAATCATAGAATCATAGAATGGCTTGGGTTGAAAAGGACTTTAAAGATCATCTAGTTTCAACTCCCCTGCTGTGCCTGACAAGTTGCATAATGATTAGATCATTTGTCCTAGAGATGAGTCCAGGCCATTGGCCTCTCCATCCCTTCTCCCACCACTGCTCCTCGGATGCAATGTCCAGACTGTGCAGGGAGCGTGGACAGGAAAACACTTTGGTAATCCTAAAGAATATAGGAAAAGGAGGCACAGAGCAATCACCCTTTGCCTTCCTCCTGCTTGGTAGGCAGCCCTTTCAAAGGAGATATTTTGTTCTACAGAAAAGAGAGAGAACAAGGAACTGAACCCGCATCACCCACGAAGCACTGAGCATGTGAAGCACAAGGACCAAAAGGTGCTTCTCCTTCCTTGTGCCTTTGCTGATAAAGAGGGACAGGAGGGTCAATGCATAGACACTTGGAGGCACTGCCGAAACAGCTGGCCTTGAGCTACTCATGGCGGGGGGGACAGGTTTTTCACTCTGGGGGAAATACTCCTCAGGTCCTTCCCTTTCCTTATCCTACCTCCCTGTCATTACCAAGTGATCTCTGCAATGTGGCATCCAGTCACGTTGCATTACTCCATCCTACTCTAATTGTTTCAGTAAGTCACTTCTGTTTACCGTCAGGAAATGCAGATGAGAAATGTGCTCAGCTGGTAATAGCTTGCACCGTATTTGCACACAAAACCGCACGTCTGCAGAGAGCTCAGACCTTCACCAGCTGCAGCTCAGCCGGGCTGGCTTAGCATCTTGTCCAGAACAGATGAAAGCTGCTACCTGACCCCAGGACTGCCCTGCCAGCCAGGATGGCTGCGGCGAGCCTACATGGATTTCACAGCATGCGGAGCATATGGGGCAAACTGGCACTGCGTGCTGCTTCTCTCTTTGGTTTCACCCCAGAAAAAGCAGTTCAGCTGATTTCAGTTTCACCCTAGGTGGCTGATGCTAATGGCCAAACGCAGTTGGGATCAGAACCTTTGTAATCAGCAGGAGCTGGAGCACTCTCAACTCCCTGGACTGGGCTATCCAAGGCTCTCCATCACCCTCATCACTGAGGGATGCTTTAACATCGTGATTCAAAGGTGGGTTTAGAAAAGTGGGGTTTAGCACCCCACTAAGTGCCTTCTTAGCCCTGACCGCATTGCTCACTCATCTCCTGGTGCGTGAATCACTGCAGGTCCCAGCTGCTGATTCCTCCTCTGTTCTCTTCTCCTCTCTCCCTCCGCTGACCTGCTCAGCACATTGTTTTAACGTGAGATCTGCTGCACAGCAGTCAGTCCTCATTGCTGGTGTGTGTCACCAGCTGACCACGGGTGATATAACGCACATGTCATTTTACAGGTTGTTTGGAAATACCTTTTAATGTCACATCTTTACCCAGTCTTGCTGTCTACCCACCACAGCCTGGGGCGTTGATGTAAATAGCGTGATCTCTATTTACATTCTATCCACACATCACAACCAGGGCCCTGCAAACTATTTCTGCAACTGGTTCCTACTTCTCTTGCCATTACAGTCCCGCTAAATTTGGATCTAAGGCTCTCGACACTTCTCTCTTTGCATTCAACATATGCTATGGAGAATAAGGTCAATATTTGTCAGCACGCTGACTGTGATGAAAGCTGTCCCAGCAACGCATGCGGTGGCCTGATTCAAAATTCAATCGAAAAACCAGGCAGCTCTGCATTTGAAATGACTTGTTTTATGGGTTGAGTGATTTTGATAAAAACTAATGAGACCCACAGACAGATGGTTTTGTTTTCACAGCTGACGGACGCCTTGCATAACACATTCACATCAGCAAATATTTTTTCCAGGGACAAATACATGTCTGACCGTGAAGTAATGATTCCTAAAGAAACTGCCTAACCAGAAGGAAGGTGTCGGTGCAGTCAGCTGCCTGCTGTGCATCTAGAGCTTGCTGAGAGTTTCTGTTGACTTTAGGCACTTATCAGGAACAATTTAAAGTTTTCACTTCTTGACTTGAGCAAGCACAGCGCAATATCATGTCCTTCCTGTTCTTTTACAAAAAAGTTCAGGGCATTAATTCAATGGAGACAATCATTCATTCCTCCACAGAAATGTTATGGTATGTTCACTACATGGCATTTTAAGGGTGTTCCCAAATTTCACAGGAACTCAAAAATGAAGGAAAAAGTTTTCTGCTGAATCCTGGTAGTGGGCTGTAAACATAAAGCTTTTGTACCACGTTTAAAACATGCAAAAAAAATCCTATAATTGGGCTGGAAGTCAGAGGAACTGGAAGAAATTCTGTGCATTTTTAACAGCAAGGGTAATTAACCATTAGATGAAATATCAACTTCATTACTTCAAATAATAATACAATCATCACTTGCAACTTTCAGTTGTGCAACTGAATTCAGCTCACCTCTGTAAATTTCTCCCAAAACTGACAATTTTAATCAAAATACAAAAAAAAACCAACGATAGTAGCTTTTAAGTAAAGCTTTTGGCCAGAAATTGAAGTATTTCATCCAAAACTCCTAAACTTCTTTCTTGACTGCTCGTGACTCACCGACACACCCCCAGTGAGTCACCCTTGGTGCTCTGTGCGAAGCTCACTCATGGCTGTCACGGGAAACGTCATCTCCCTGACCCTCCAGCAGAGACAGGGAGCAGGAGGCAGCAAAGCACCAGCTTCTCTGGGGCTCCACTCTAGCACCCCTAAATCTAAATGACTCATTCAGTCTTTTCTTTCTGGCTTTGAGCATTCTCTTTCTCCACCAAATGCTCAAAAGGATGTTTCACTGGAAAGTTTTCAACCATCCCTACAAATTCCCAAGTTCAGAGAGTTTTTAAAGGGACTGAGTCTGGCTTAAGTGAGCTCACGCTAGGGATTTCAGCTGGTTCAAGAAAAGACTTTTAAAAATCTATTTCACTGAAAGCAGCACATGCCTTTTTGCTCTTTTTTTCCAGGTAGATGAGACCTGATATTTGACTGCAGCTAAACAAGACAGCGTTACTGGCAGGCTGCTGCTCTTTGAACACACAGTGATGCTCAGGATCAAACTGCCTCTGACTCAACTGGCTGTTTACCAGCCCCCTTGCACAAACCTTTTCTTTGCCCCAAAACTGGTAATCCTGCCACTTGAACCCAGGAAGAAAGCTGTCTTATGTGAAAAAGCCTCACAGGACAAAGAAGCATCCACTCTGACCATGGCTCTACACAATATTTAAGATAACAGAGACCAGCTGTGTGTTTATGAGACCAGTATGCAGCTCAGACACGGGATGTAGCAGGCTATGGTGAAAAATGGATTTTTAAAGGTGCTTTTGTGCAGCCCTTCGTGCCCAGCACTCCTATCTTTCTGCGGAAGCCGAGCAGAGAGTAAGCACAGGTCACAACGTGTTTGTTGGAAAACTGACCACTTCAGATGCTTCAAGGGCTTTTGGAAAAAAAAAACCTGTTCCCTTGTGCCTAAATGGAACACACTGAAAAATAATGGATTATGGATGGTAAGGAAAAGATGGATTATGTTCTACTTGCATAAAAACCATATTGGAATGACAGCCTACCCCCAAAAAGCCCTGTGGGTAATACAGGTATCAAGACAGCATCCAATCTAAATTTCCAGTTGTTTAAAATAAAGACACCTGAGGAAGGTACTGGTTGTACCTCATGTATCCAATCCAGGCAACATCTGTGCCTGTGACAACCCTGATAAATTGGGGTTTTTTAACTTGAAACATCTGATTTTCTTCTGTCTATCCTTGGCAGTCCCTAGTTTTATCTACTAGACACCACCCAATGGTTTACAAATACCTTTTCTGCAGGAAAGAACAGTAACAGGAATAACAGGAAATTGTCCAAACAAAACCATAACCCTTCCCCTACCCAGGCTCTGCTCCTCTGAGGTGCCTCCATCTGCTTGCTCTCAGCAATGCTGCCGATAAGATTAGACCTGCTGCTAAAACCTCCCAGTTTCCATTCTGCTCATGCTTTTTCCTTCCTAAAAAAGGCAGCTTATCTGCAGTTTTAGAAAGGCTTTGTACTGGAGGGCAAAGTCACTGTCTGTTAATATGGAAGGGTGACCCTCTGGAGATACCCACCTTGAAGTCCCTGATTTTGAGTATCAAATCATGGCCCTGCACTCTTCCTCTGCTTTTTGACCGCCTACACACACTGGACCAAATGAGAAGGCAGCCACAGTGATAGAGCCCACCAGAGAAAACAACACTAACCAGGGGTCATCCTCTCTATACCTAAACCCAGGTAAGCCTGGTGAAGTTAAAAGCTCAAGACAGAAACTCAGAGCCAGTGAGAACTTGGGAGTGGAAGGTCTCAGAGGACCAACAGAGGAGAAAGCAGGGGAAAATGGATGTCCTTGAGGTTATGGCATGGGACTGAGCAGACATCAGTCCAGTACTCATCTTTCTTGTTGACTTCCAGTTTCAGGTGCATCCAGAGCACCTGTTGAAAGCAGCCTCGAGGTGGCCCTCCAACCCTCCCAAAAGCTTGTGCCACAGCTGCAGGTAGAGCCTCCCATCCTCCCAGGAGCATGTGGGATGCAGCCGACTCCACCACGCTTGGTAGGTCAGCCTGGCACCAGCCTTGCTTTCACAACCAGCTGGGTGTACGGGTGCAAAACCAGCCCAGCCAGAGCCCTGGCTCTGGAGGAATCTGTCTCTGGGGAAAGGTGTGCATGCACAGAGGTGTTACGGAGCATACGTGGGGGTGTAGGTTGGTAGGCAATGTTACTCCATCTTCACTTTGTGCTGAGGACACTCCCAGGGCTCAGCACCTTCTCCTTCCTGCAGTGGCACTGGGTCAGCCTCCAGCAATGTGGCAACATTGGTTGTACCCAGTTAGCAAAGAGTATCTTTGAGTGCTGTAAATCCACACCCATGCAGGCACACTCCCAGTCCATGCCCAACACCCAGCTCAAAGGATTTAATCTCGCTGCAGGGCTATTATTGCAGCTCGGTACATTAAAAAGTTACACTTGCGCCAGCTCTCTGTGCCACTGCCCCAGCGATGGAGGCAACGGGTCCAAGCAGACACCAAGATCCCTGAAGCCACAGCACGAAGACCCCCACCCGTTTACTTTGGAGGACCATTCAGGAATGTTGCTGGAGGTGCTCTCAGCCCCCATAGTTTGGAAACAGCTGGCTCAAAGAACAGGAAAGAAAGCTCTGACAGTCATTCATCTCAACTCATGTCCATATTTGTTTTATGGCAAGACATCATCCGGGAAAGGACTTTGCTTCTATATGGGACAGAGCTCAACAGAGCAGGCATTCCTGGGGAGCAAATGTTCACTGAGGTCTCTGCGTTTGTTGCTGTCAGGGGTTATTGCACTGGTACCTAAGCAGCCCAAGTGAGCTCAGCACCCTGCCATGCTGGGCACACATACGCAGCAGGGGACAGCCTCCACCCCAAAGCCTTTTATAGCTAAATAGAGGAGGAGAAAGGAAACGTGTGGGGAAGGACGCACCAAGAGCTGCTCGAGGTCCCATGAGAAGTGTGGCAGTCAAGGTTATAAACCAAACATATTTTGCCCTGCTACCTTACTCTTACTGAAAATCTTACCACTGTTTGTGGGATGGGGAGTAATTTGGAAAACCCACTCTTCATTCAGTTAGTTGTGATTGTTACCAAAAAAATAGTGTAAATAACACGGGCAGCACGTTCTACATTTCAACATGTAATGAAATATATTTCACATTATTAATTTACTTTATTTGGCTTTACAAGACTGTGATGATTAGTGACAGAGAAATATGTCAGAAAAATACAAAATGAGAAGAAAAAACATATATAAACAGATACACACTCTGCCTGATCCCATTTTGACTGCACAATTGGGCTCCTGGTCCCACTTACAACCCCAAGTGATGGGCGATGCTGGCACAGAATGGTTTTCCCTGTGTCCATACAATGATTACTGTTGTATCTGGACTTTTTACAATGGGGTGGATTCTGAGTTTCCAAGATAAGGTTGAGAACAGGCTTTCCTTCCCAGAGAGATCTCCTGCCAGCCCTTGGATCTCCATATCTCTGTGGCTCCGTTGTGAGGTTTAAATTCCAGCTTTCCCTGGGACTGCAGGCAGAAAAGTGTCCCAGCAGAGCCCAGACCGACAGCCCAAGCACACCATATGACACCACAGATGCTCAGGGCATGTCTCACACTGAGCATTAGGACTCAGCACATGAGTAACCTGAACTCTTGCTTTGGGGAGGAAACGAACCAGGCAGGACTGCTGAGACCAGCACCACCCACCCCACAACAATTTCAAGCAGTAGCTCATGAGATTGGGAAATGTGGCCATTCCCGACGTGGCAGCCGTCTCCGGAGCTGACGGCATCGCTCAGTTTGTGTGTTACAGGAGGTATGAAGGATCTGGTCTCATTACTCCAAGACGCAAGCATAATGGTCCTGGTTCACCCCAAGCACCTCTGCCCACAGCACCCCAAGCTGATGACGAAGCAAACTTTACTTACAGATCTGTGACTCTGGAGACCTCAGCATCTTCTTCGATTCCTGCCATATGGTTTTGCAGTCTTCCTGGAGCTTATAAAACCGCTCCTTTCTCCAAGAGCCCGACTTCACTTTTAGCAGCTGGCTGCCTTTCAGGAGGAACTTCAGATCCTTGTCATCCTTCAGGCCTGCGAAGAAGCAGTAGTGCAAATGTAAGAGTCAAGAAATGCACACAGGGTCACTAGGATGCACAGGACACTAACCACAGACATACATAGACCACTACAGCACAGACAAGTCTGGAGGACAGCAGAGCAGAGGCACCAGAGACACGCCTTGCCACACAAAAGAGGCTGGATGGAGCCTTGTAGATTCCTTAGACTGAGTCTAAAGTCTTTTGTACTACAATTCTCAAGTGGTTTCCAAACATAAAATATCTTCTTCCCAACAAACATAGTCTAATGTTAGGATGCAAAAACAACACAAAATTGACAACATAACAGTAAAAGCAGGGGAAAGAAAACTGTATAGCTTGTAATTGGAGTACTGTCAGGAACTTTCAAGTGATTTCAAATCTATTCTGCAAAAAATTTCCTTTGTGGAAACAGGAATACACAAAGATATCTCTCTTCCTTCCCGGGCAAGCAGTCTCTTCCTATCCGCATGGGAATTTTGAAGATCAGTGACGTGAAGCTTAGGACATATACAGATAAGTTTGGTGACAGGCAGGATCACATCAATAAAGTGGCAATAAGGCGGCAACCATGCTCTCCTTATTGCCCAGCTAGTATCTGAGAGGACCTTTATCTTTCTTACCCTACAAGGCCACCACAACGACAAGTAATAATAACCAGACCTGGTTCCAAAAACTTCAGATTTCACATCTTAGGTTAGATTCAGGAAGGTACTTAGACATCCAGAGGGGCAACAGGCATCTACTGAGACTGTGAAGACATAAATTTGGCATTCTACATGGCTTTGAATGTCTCAGCAGTATACGACTTCCACATACCAAAATACCTTGGAGAATCTGTCCCTCAAACCAACCATTAATTACAGATCTGGAGTGTGTGGGCTGGGGAGGGTTAGAGCACGAAACATGAGAAACACACCCTGGGCTTTCTGTAATAGGCACCTTGCATCTCTGACATTGCATGAAAGGCTGGTGCAAAGCTGGTGAACCAGCATTTAACCCTGCAGTACTGACCAAGCGCATCCCAGCTCACTGGGATTTTTGATAACCTTATCCTGATGGTGCAGATAACCACTTGGCCACCTGCAGACACCTGACACTCACATCACGGGGAATTTCCCAATGCTACGTAAACATAACACAGGGTCTCACAAAGCAGAAATCCAAGTTAAGTGATTTATGCAATAACATTTATATCGCAATGTGGCATTCCCCTGTGACAGCAGGTTTGTTCTTCTGTGGTAGATACAGCTGCCTTGAATTGTTGCTTTTTGAACAGAGGAAGGCAATAAAATATCAAGCATCATTTCAAGCCTGCTGAGAATGGCCAAAACCCCAGATTCCTGACAATTCATACAGGAAACTGAAGTGCCAGGTGCTGCAGACCACCATGGAGGGTCACAGTGGCAGCAGCAAAAAGCAGAACCATGTGTTTGTAGGTGGGATACGTTGGCCTAAAGAGAGCATTTTAGGTTGCCAAAGAAAAACTGAGACCTCCATCAGAGATAAATATTAGGGGTGTCCAGTGTCCACTCAGTGGGCTGTTCACACCACTTTACTGGTTTTGCAGATGCCGAGGAGCATGCCCGGAGCTGAGACATCCGGAGTTAAAAGCGTCACAGTGGGAGCTGAAGATCCTGAAAAGGTGGCTGTGGCCTCTCTCTTTTCTCGACATTCAGTGAGCTATCTCATTAATTGTCTTTCCATGCTACAGCATGCTCAAAAAGAAACTCATGGAGAGAAGAAAAAAATCCACCTCCTGCAAAGCACAGAAAGGTGAAAGATTGACCCCGGCTACAGGATCTGGAACATCTTCCTGGGTTTGCTGAGGTGCCAGCATACCCAAGGGTTGACAAGAGGCCAGAGCATCCAGAAGAAGGACAGACACCACAACAGCTTCACTTGTCCTTGGTCTCCTGAGTTGTGGTGTTAAGGCTTCCTCTCCAAGGCAAAGGTCTTCCAAGTGAAGAGGAGATGCCACAGACTTAGGCCTCCCTAACATCTCTGTGGCATCACTCAAGGTTCCTGGAGAGGAGACAAACCTCTTCCTTCTCTCTATTCACCCACAACATTTTGGCTCCCAGCCTCATTCCCTCCTTTTCTTCACATCCCAACCATGCAAGGCTTCATTGTGGGACTAGGAGGAGGACATGCCATCCTAGGGTGACATGAGGAGGAAAGCAGAAGAAACATCAATTCCTTTGGATGTCCATGTGCATAAGTGTGTAATGAGAAATTCCTGTTAACTGGGACATGTTGTGTGTATTATGCTACCTGGACATCTCAAAGGGCTGCACCAATGCAATACAGGCAAATCTGGATGGGCACAGGCAGTGGTCAAAGGCAGAGTCCTCTCCTCCATGCTTGATTCACACAGGTCAGACACATGCTGGAGCTCAGAGCCCTTCATCCTGCTCAGCAGCACAGGCCAGCCGTATGAGCGTGGGTCAAAACTCTCCTTCCTCTTCAGAGGATCTAACTATAGGTTGGGAGCAGCCCACCCAGCCCTCCTTGGCCACTGTGACATGCTTGCATCTAGGAGACAGCAGGTTTGTCCAGGAAAGGGCAAGAGGGCCTCTAACAGCTCTGTGTTCCTTAGATGTGAGAGGCCTTTCAGCTGGAGAGCAGTCACCCAGAGCTGACCCCTGCCAGTGGTGACCCCCAGTACTGACTGAGCCACCCAATGGTGGTCCCTCCCCATAACCAGGGGGGCACAGCCTGGTCCAGGCCTGCTCTGTGCCTCTCCAACAGCAGCTCACACTCAGAGACATAAACATGCCGGGAAAGAAGACTGGTGTTTTGGACCCTGCCACCTATGCCTGGTACAAGCACTGCCACTGACTCTTTAAATAACCTTGGGTGAGTCACTTAGCCTCGCTATTTCAATCTACAACGCACCAGCACTTTGTCAGGCCAGAGATGGAGCAGAAGATGCTCTGATCTGCCAGTACAGGAACCACAAACACAGCCCTGGTGTGCCAGTGCGACATCACTCTCAGCTGGTCATTTGAACTTCTTTCCAGAAAAAAAAAAAAGAAAAAAAAAGCCTTTTCCCAGCAGAAACCTCATCTCAGGTTTTATGCCCGAACCAGCTTCCGAGGATTTCTGCTTAACAACCCATGGAGCTAAGGAGGTTTGCGGTCCAGAGCTCCATCTCGCAGCAATGGAAACTTGTATGAAAGAAACCAGAGTCATCATAAACATACATCATGTAAAAATTGAAAAACACTGTGCAGCAGGACAAGGATATTCATTTCCAACTACATAACAACGTTAGGCATGAGAAGCACAATCACCACACTGAAATAAATGTCCAAATCCCGCCTGAAACATGTGTCAGCACTGTGTCTTGCTTAGCATCCTCCTTGAAATACCAAATACATACTTGGCATGCAAAACTGCAGAGTGCATTTTGAGGGTCAAGCCCCCTTCTTCGCAAAATATCCATCACACGCTTTCTAAACAGAATATATTTAGTGTGCAATAATGCTCAGAGTGAAAATCATGTTTGGCAAAGGTAGGAGCACCTCAAGGACACACAGCACTGCAATAACCATGAAGTTAATATACTGCACTATAAAGCTTTAGACACTAAGATATCAAAATATTAACCTTTGTATTATCCATTTCAGCTTTACAGCAAGCAGGAAACACAATAAAACAACAGCTGTCATGGTAGAAGCCAGGCTTTGAGATCACTAAGGGGGTAGTTAGAATGATGTCTATAGAAGATATTCCACAGTTCTGCATTGCTCACTCGCAAACCTGCTGATCTGATACAAACACGTTAATCACAACTCCTATAAAACAAGCCACCTCCTGCCTGCTCTCCCTCTCCTGCCTGGTTTAAGACCAGCCATAACTCAGGTTTGCCGATTTAAAAGGGCAGAACGCCTTTCTGATAAAATCCAAAGAACTCGGGTGGGTAAACAGTGATTTTCCATTTCCACCTGCCCTCTGTAGCCACGGAAACCAAGCGACTCACATCCACTTGGGCTGTATCTCTAGGGAGCAGGAACCAGAAATGAGTTCATAGCCAGCCACAGAAGTTATGAAACTCCCTGGGTTTCTTCTTTCTTTTCATCTGGTGAATACAGACCTCCGAGTGGTTCCTCGGGCTCTTATAGCAACTAACAATACACCACGAAGTCCTAAAATCAGGCAGGAAAAGGGCACTGCCTTCCCCAAACACCCTCAACCAGCGATCGTTCAGCAAGCCCAGCAAGAGATTTGGGAACCAACCCTCTGAAAGAGGTCCCTCTTTCTTTGATGCCTCAAACGAAGCGGTTTACACATCTGGCGGGCGGTTACAGGCAAAGGAAAGGAAGAAAAACCTCGGGAGTTTAAAAATAACCTTGGAGTTGCCTTTAGGGTGGAGCACTGCCTCTGCGCAGGGAAAAGAGGCAGAAATGAAGCGGCTGCCAGCCTGTGGAAGCGCTGAGGGTCTGGCCAACTTCTCCCTTACCCAGCCTCATGCCGTTCAACGCGGCCACTCTACGGCTCTGCTCCTGGAGGATGTTTTCCTGGGACACGCTGCGCTTGGGCTGCCTTCGGAAGCACTGCATGATCCAGCGTGGGGAACAGGAAGAGACGTCGGATGTCGGGAAGGATGGGGGGCCACGCCACCCCTGCGGGGATCCCTGCTCATCCAGGAGCCTCCGGCGTACGTCGTGTCAAAAGGGGCTCCAAGGAGGGTGCGGAGGCAACGGGAGAACGCAGGGAGACGAAGGCAGGGGAGGGCAGAGTCCAGCTGGGGGTGGGACTGGGGGAAGTCTCTCCTCCTGCTTTGCTCACCAGTACACACTGGATGTAAAATTACACTGAGTCGCCCGCCGGCAGCTGCCCAGGTAGAAGGAACAAGTTTTCCTACAGTCATACGCCAGTGGGTTTTTATGCATCATTTCCAGGGGCTGGAGGACTCCCAAATATTGTCTGTGGCTCGTAATCAGTGCCTGGGGCTTGTGAGCTTACCCTGCCCGCAAAGGCAGGGATCAGAGAAAGCCTGGCTCCACCCTTTCTGTTCTGTGCTGTTCCCACTGACACGCACTGAAGAGGAAGCTAAAAACATCTTTTAGCCAGGGCAGATGTAGCCTAAAAGCTGGTCGGAAACTGTGTTTTAATGCTCTTCTTTTTCCACGCAGAGAAGAACATTTTCCTAAGATTTCTTCTCTGCCACTGCCTTCCTGTGTGTCTTGGGTGAGTTGCTTACCCTGCCTTTCTGCATCGCTCTGGGTTTATTTTTGTAATTCAGATTTAGCTTGCAGTCTGGCACAGGAATAAGCCCCCATCAGTGGTTTAACAAGTCACTGATTACACAGAATCAGAGGCTAATTTTGCTTGGAATGGACCTCTGGAGCTCAAAGTGGGGTCACCTTCAAAGGTAGGTCAGGTTACTCACAGCCTTGTCCAGGAGAGTTTTAGATATCTCTAAGGATGGAGACTCCACACAGCCCATCTAGATCCCTGTTCAAGAGCTTAGATGTTCTTAGTGAAGAATTTGTTCATTATGACCAGTATAAATTTCTTTTGCTGAAATTCATGACCATTGTCCTGGCAATGGCTGGGACTAAAATCCATCCCTTCCCTAGCCATGATCCTTTCTGCGGTGAAATACAGCAGCTAGACTTATTAAGCTGTTCCCTCCTAGGTGAGTTTACAGACCTTGTTACAGACTGGGGGCTTTTTGTCATTGCTTTTGCTAGCTGCTGCCCTGCCAGGTGGGCCAAGGGTGAAGATACTGCAGGGAGATGGAGTCAAACTGGGATGAATGTCCTCGCTGCAGAACCAGCATATGCCAGAGAAACTTGTCAGGGAACCACATGTCACCGTTTTTCCTGGAAACCTCATCCAATGCTCTCCATCACCAGCCCCCCATCATATTCAACACAGGTTTTAGAAACATATGCTCTGTTTCTGGTGCCTGGCAATCCAGCCATCTTCCCCTTCTTTCTCTGCGCACAGGGACTGGGTTATTTGACCAGCACAAGGACAGGATCAGAGTCATTAATCGCTGCCATATGCCACATGTAAGAAACTCTCTGGGGACGAGGCAGAGCCATTACACAGCCTTGAGCAGCAGTACAACTAATAACGCCTTATTTACACACAGCAACTACTAATCACAGGCAGCAAAGGAGAATAGAGGCATTTTCTGGATGGGAAATTGCCGAACACGTTAGCCAGGCAGTCTGTGGGTGTTTGAGGAAAGACCTCCAGCCTTTTCTGAGCCCGTGGCACACACGGGGGGCTGGATGTCGGAGCCATAATCTCTGTCACACTCCCTTGGGAGCTTTGTTTTTGCTCTGGCTAGGAGGTGGGCACCATGATGTAACGGCTGGATGATATTTATCAGCTAGCAGTCTCTGAGCACTTCCCACTTTTCACATTGTACTGGAGAGGACTGATCTAATTAAAAGAGTGAGGAAGAAGATGGTCTCCCATACTTGCCTTAGTAAAATAATTTGCTTCTGTGCAGCAGCTCTCCTGTCCAGCAGCAGCTAGAGTCCCGTAGGGATCGATTTGGGAGCACAAAGAGACCCTCTGCTTCATTTTCTCATTAATTCCTAATAAGCAGTGCCAGCGGCAGCACTGCTTGGAGCTTTCCAGGCCCTCCGAAAACATTTCATTGTACTTATCCCTGAAGTTCGCACACAGACAAAACACAGGATCGGCATTCACCAAGTTTAGATATTTTTCCAGAACAGCAATGTGTGAGTCTTGCTGTTATGAGAGCTTCAGAGATGTAAGGCAGCTAAAATCTGTTTGTTTTTAAATGAAGATGAGAGCCAGAAATGCCCTGCTTTGGGAAACAACAGATGGGGATGTATTGTGGTCTTGAAGTCATTTAGAGACAATGTTACATCTTGTAGATGAAGCCTGACGGGTGAGTGTGACCCCGTGGGTTACACGACATTGCTTATTGATGTTACGTGATGCTGCGTCACGCTCCAGCGCTGGAGGAAGTGAGTCCTGCAAGTGGCTTAGGGACAAATTCTCCAACCTTTATTCACTGCAGGTAACACCTGACTGGGTCCGAAGCCTGCAAACACTCAAGCATGCAGTTGTACCCATATGACCTATCCCACTGAAATAAATGGCACTAGTCACATGAGTGAAGTCATTCGTGTCCCCGTGCTCAGGATCGGGGCTGTGCTAATGATCCTATCGATTCCTGCTGGATTACTCATGGAGCAAATGGAAATCGATGGGAACGCGGTCACAAAGTTAGCAAAGTGCTTTAATATCCAGGAAACAGGCACTTGGGATAGAAAGGATGTGGAGTCTGGTAGGAAATGGGCTATGGGAGAAAACTATTAACACACAGCCAGAGAATTTTCCAAAATGAATTAATCTCCGTCACATCTTTATACAAAGGAGCTAAAGAAGCACTATTACCACTTCACAGAGGAATGAGTAGGTTGGCTTTGAGCTCTTTGGGGCTGGACCTGTTTTCCCATCACCTCCACGTTTGGGCAACACCAAAAGTGTTGCAGCCCTAATACCGGTAAATAGTCTCTTTACAGCACACTGACACAAATGACAGGGCAGAAGGCAGCTGCTGATCTGCCCAGACTTGTGATAGTTCAGGGCTGGAATGAAAATAGCTGTGCTGGTGATGAGCTCACCACTGCACCATTGCATCATGCTCATGATGTAAATTACTCTATTATGACCAGTAATGCCTGTGGCAGTTACGTAACAAATAACAAATGTCACACTAAGGGGAGATTTTCCCACTAAAGAGGCCAAAGGTTGTGCCTTGCTCTGTATTTGTTACCAAGAAGGGAAAATCAGGTCTGTTTTCCATGATGCCATTCTTTGAAGAAACGCTGTAATTACATCTTCCCTCCCAGGCTCTCTCACAGTGAAATTGAATAGAATTCTTTTAATAAGGGTAATAGCACAATCAGAGTATCACTGCTCGTTAATGAACTGCAGTGTCCACCTCTCTGTATTCCTAGTCCTCAGCAAATGTGAGACCATTCAATCCAGGTAAACTCAGAATCAATGAGAGTTTGGAAAACCTGTAGTTCAGCTGGTCTGTAGTAACACAACAACTTTCCATTACTTGTTAGGGTGATGGAGCATTCAGAAACTGGAGTTCCTGATGGTAAATAAAGTTTGAGGATTGGTTTTGCACACCTAGTATGAGGAGTATTGTCAGGCTGCTTGGAAATTAGCACAACCTTTTGTCATCTGCCATCACCCCATGGTTATATCCAACCTCGCTTTTATAGCCTGTGCCTGGGCTCAGTGTGGTCCCAGCAATGGAAAGTTTTCTTCCAGCTGAGACCCTGCCAGGACAGGACAGCAAGGCTCCTGCCACGTCTGCAGGGTCCCACCTGCCCTGCCTTTCCCTCTGGAGTCCGTTCTTCACTTCATTCATACCCTCTCACATCCCACCCTCCCTCTTTCCTCCTTCCTGGCTGCCTCCAGGACACCACTCGCTGCTCCCAGCTTTATTCTCCCCAGTCACACCTCAACTCCTCGGAATGCCAGAGCCTGAGAACAGCCAGTTTTTCACCACCAACCAAAAATCCCAATGTCTCCTCTACACCAGGGCCCCCTTCTTGCTCCCTCCGAGGGAGTGGAGACTGGGAATAGGTGCTGAGACCATCAGCATCGGTGCATCTCTGGCCAAAGACGCTGCTGCTGGTTGACGGGGTTTATCTCCGGTGGATGTGCTATGTACCAAGTTCCACCTTGTGGTGACACTGAGAATGGGCTTCTCCACAAAGCCTGTGGCAGCAGGAGCAGCAAACCTTCTTCTTTTCCTTACATTGGCTTTTCTTGCCCCCTCTGCTTCCCTTCCAGGGTGCTCGAGAGATCCTGCTGAGCCTGTGTGACCCTAAAGTTTCATATAGAAGTTGTCCCAAGTATCATGTTGTGGCTGTCCTTCAAATCACTGCCTAAAACCTTCCTCACCTGGCATGCTGGCAAGAAGCCGTGTAACAGACAAGTTTCTGGTGCCCTGAGATCAGCAGCATCACTCTGCCCCGTATTTCTCAGCCCCACTTTCTCTCTGTACCCTTTGGCTGTCTCACCTTGTCTGCAAGGTCTCTGGGAGGAAAATGGTCCCGTTTCCAGCTCTGCTCTGATCAGCCCACACAGCTGTATTTCCCCAAAACAGGCTGGCCATATCCTGACTGCCTACTGGGAGGGACTGCAGGCCCATGCCATCACCCAGATCATGCTGTGTACTTGCTAAACCCATGGCGGGGAATGCGCTGGCCGTTAAACAGTGCAGAGCCCTGGCACTGGTTTGTATAGACAAAGCCAGGCTGCCTGCTCAGACATTTCACAGACAGTTCAAGTTGTGACCTGTATTTGTGAAAATCTTCATAAATATTTCTGCCCGTCTGGGTCACTCGAAGGGAGCCTGGATCCACGCACAGCACTAGCTGTGAATGATCAGAAGCTACTGCCCTCACTCTTGATGAAACCCAGGTAAAACACCTAAACAAATGTAATTGCATTTGGAAACTCAAAACCAGGCTGAAGGTTTGGTTCTGTCCTTCTGCTGGTCCCTCCATCACAGTGCACGTAGAGATTTGGCTGCAGAGTGACAGGCACTAAAACAAACCCTGGCTTGCAGTAAATTACAGCTGTTCCAGCAGCTGGTGTGAAAACAGTGGGAAGAAAGTAATTGAAAAGAAGGATATCAACTTGATGGATAGGACCAGCACCCACAGCCAGCAGCTCAGTTGCCCAACTCCCAAGTCACGTTTCTGGGCACACGCTGATGAAGATGGTCCCTTCATAAAACCAAAGGCAACTGTAAGTGGGTCCCAGCTTCATTTTTTTTTTTTTTAAGGCCACTTCACAGTGTTTCTCGACATTTTCTTCAGGAGCTGAAATGCCTTCCACAGACGAAATGCAGATCACTCTGACCATTTATAGCAGGGCAAAATTTGTGCAAGAATTACATTGCACAATTGAGTCATGAAAAACTAGGGACAAAAATTGTGGTTTTTTTTCCCCCAAGTGATTTATCTGAAATTTCAGCACTCTGTAATTTTAGCCAAAAACAGCCCATGAGACTTCTCTGGTATCTCAACACAGGGCTTTAAAAGATGTGAGGGGCAGCCTGAGGTGTGAGAATTCCCCCACACGCATTCACAGAATCACAGAATGTTAGGGATTGGAAGGGACCTCGAAAGATCATCTAGTCCAATCCCCCTGCCGGAGCAGGAACATTGCCTAAACTGGGTCATTGAAGGTGTGGAACTATCTCGATTTAGAAGAAACTGTGGCAAAATCTTCTCCACCTGCCTCCAAGTTCGACCAAGATCTGCAGCCTTCCATTCTGGTGGGCTGGACTAAGGACTGAGACCCTCCACCCATGGTAAGGACCTAGGAGACACAAGGGGCCAAAAGAAGGCAGGATAGAATTTACCTGACCAGATGCCTATAAGCCTAAAATTTCATGCAGATACCTACATTTAGCCAGCTGAATCCCACCCTGGATGATCAAATCACCAATATTTGTCTGCAGCTTTCCTTCACAATTACCTGTTTCTATATTTTGATCTCCCTGTAAAGGAAACTGTACAAATCATCACCACCTTTGGCTCACAGAGCTGTCTATCAAATTAGCTGAGTTTCTGGATCTTGCACAAACCATCTCTTCCCCACACACCTTTCCTTCTTCCTTTTCCCTGTTGTTGGCTGTATCTTTTCACCTCAGCTACCTGCAGCAGTTTTCTAAGTAACCCCATTTCCTTCTTCCTCCTCTTTCATTTCCTCATTAAAATCTCTTTCTCCCCAAGCATCTTCTTGCCCCAACTCACCTGCTTTTGGGGCTTTGCACACTGGCAACAATCTCAAAACTAACTGAGAGCTTTAGTTTTACTCAAAGACATTGCTCAGATTGGAAACTTAGCAGCTTTTGTGTCAAAATAATAAAAAAGACCCAAAATTAATTTTACTTGTCCTGTCTGAAAAAGAGACAAGCTGCATGTTTAACGTCCTGAGAAGTATCCATATTGCAAATTCTCCTGCACTACTAGAAATACTGGCTCAAAAAACTCCCATCTAACACATAAGGCATAACCTGCATCAGTTGGGCTGTGCTAGGAGCACTTCGTTTGTAGGAAAAGAGATCAAAGTTAGCAGCTGCTTCAGAGCAGATCCCTGCTGATCCCAAGTAGCATCATCTCCACCCATGGAGGTTGAAGCCCAGAAAGCGCCTCCTCCATGCTCCCGGCTAAGGACAGGTGGAGATGATTCACTGGGAAATTATATCTGGAAGTTAAACCTCAGGACTGGCTGACAGAAGAAAGGAGGAAATGGCCCGTTTTGCAGGATTTTACTGACCTTTCCCTGCTGATTCTCACCCTGGGCTGTGGCAGAGGGTGTTCCCATAGTGGGACTGTGGCATTCCCAGCACAAAGTACACAGTGTCTTGGATGAAGAAGTCAGTGCATAAGAATAAGGCATAGTACAAATTAGCTATTCTATAATCTGTGCGAGCACAAGCGCTCCCAGTTCAGAAACAAACCAACTTCATGAGGCAAGAGAAAGATTATTGATAGCCCCCAGAGTCTAGCAGATTCATTGTGTGCTAAATGTAGATGCCTCTTTATAAAATAAGCAACAAGAAGCCCATCCAGCTGAATTAAACACATTCAAAAATAAAAGGCACAGAGCACTAAATCACAGCTGCTGCTCTGGCTCTGTGGACAAGGGAGCATGCTGTTTGCTTCCCTGGACTCTCATCTCCATCCAAATGCAAAGTAAAGAAAACTCTACAAACTTTTCAGAAACTCATCTACAGTAATACCCGCTTCTGCTACCAGAAGATATCTCAGGTGTCTCCAACTGACTGTTATTTTGCTGAGACTAAACCACGTGCCTGTGGTTAATTCTGACATAGTAAATACAGCTGTTGGTGTAGCTATGTTGGGGGAAAAAAAAAAAAAGGAGATAAACTGAAAGAAACTGTGTTTCAACATACAGCCATAGACAAAACATATCTACAAGCCAGAGTATCTGAGAAATTTCTGACAAACTACATAGCACAAGTCTGATCCTGCAAACAAACCAACATGTGAGCAACTTTTCTTGTCTAAGTAGTCTGGCATTCAGAGTGACTTGGGCACTTGTGTGTGTTATGTGTTAAGGAATTTCAGTAAATACTTTTTTAAAAGCTTGGCTCATTCAACGCTTGTGTATTTTTCTGCCTGAGACAAGAAAATAGATTAACAAACAGCCACTGAATTATTCTTGGTTCCTAATCCCAGAAGTCTAAATAATATTCACTGAAAAATGACCCAGAGGCCAGAATAGGAACTATTTTAATAGTTCCAGATGTGTTTCTTAGCTTTCTTTCCCCAGTGGTTGCATAATGAATGGGATACCTACAAAAAGTATAACATTAACCTCTGTTTCACCTTCCTGTCAGACTTCTAGCATCTGGGAAAATCAGAGGGAATATTTCTTGAGCCTGGGGGAATCTTTTCACATTTCTCTCGGTAATGTTAAACTGATCACGTTTATGGTCAATCATTTACTTCTCTATTAGTTTATTTTTGTTTATAAGCTCATCTACAACAAGAAAGCATCTGTGTTATCAGATAAAAATAAGCTCTGTAGCTTTTTCCCATTTCTGTGGGATCACAATATCCCATTTCAATCTGTATCTACCACAGTCCTGGGTTGTTCCTGCTCATCAGAGTAAAACACAATGAAGAGGTAACAAATCAATATATTAAAGTCAGACCAGGGAATAAGGGATATTTCATTTCCCTGCCTGTCAGACAAGCCTCCCAGTCTCGGTACCAATTGAGACTTCTTAAATCTCACTTGCTGGAAGGGCAGAGAGGATCTCTTCTTTTTTATAAACATTACTTATTTTGTACTTAACATTTATAGAATCTTGGGGGGAGACCCAGAGCCAAGGTGATTTATCCTGGCCCTGCTGTCTTCACCAGAACCCAGCGAGTTTACTCAGTGGAGCACCTGTCCCGCTCTCAGTTTCACCATAAAGGGGAGGAGATTTGGAACAACTTTTCTGGACTTGCAAACACTTATCCAGCCAAGACACCCTTCCTACCAACACAGCTAACCCTATAAACAGAGAAAAATCTGTCATCTCTCTCTGTAACACTGATTAAATACTGCATTACTTCCAAATGAGAGAATGGGGAGGCAAAAGAGGGGGGAGAAAAGAGGAGGAAAAATAAAGCTCTTGGACAAGATAAGAGAGATGAAACACAAGGATATTTCTAACAGACTTACTGTTGCAAGCGAGGAAAGTGCCATTCGATTCCATTGCTGCAAAACAAGCCGATGCGCAGCAGCAGAACGGGCTCCGGGAAACAGCTGTGCCCAGATGTTAAACACTGGCCCGGGGTTGAAGCCAGCCCCACGAGACTCCCCGTTGCTCTCTGCTCCAGTAATCCCCAACGTCAGCTCCCTTCAGAGAGGCCTGCTCCTTCCCCTTGGCTGGAAATACCTCTTCGCTATGACTCCTCATTTATTTCTCTCCCGCATCCGCACGCCGCCGCCTGCCCAGCGCCTCGACTGAGGCCAAAGCGCCCGAACCCCAGCGCTGGCCCTGGCTCCTCCCCGCTCAAATCTGGCGTCTTCACCGCTGGCCCAGCCTCCTGCATTTTGCTACCGCTGCAGCTTGACAGCGATGCCTCTTTTCCTGTCGCTGGCACATTTTCGCGTTCCGCTCCTTTCCGGCAAGGCTTCCAGAAGATCTTGAAGTTCTGCAGATCTGGCTTCTGTGGTCCCCAAATCAAGGAAAGGGGCTTAAACAGATGCCAGCGGTCAGAGTTTAGGTCTAAAGAGTTTTTAGACGCTGGTGGGGGCATATTTTTTTCACTGGAGAAAAAAAAAAAAAACAGGTCAGAAATTGCCAGTGTAGAAATAGAAGCTGTAACCACAAACACTTGCGGAGGCACGAGCCTAAAGCAGAAGAAAAGTTAAAAGCTTTGCATTTGAGACAGTGAAGACAGACAGCAGAGGAACTGCACTGTCCTGAGGTTTTTACCGAGTGGAACTGGTTTCTGACACTCTGTTCTGAGCTCTTGGATTAGATATTTTTTTTAGGGTAGAAACGATGCTGACAAACAGGGAGGGGGAAAGAAAGGGAATCCAGTGTGGGAAAATAAAGTTTCCTTCTACTTGAATGTTTGGGTGAGGTTTTCAGTGGGTGTTTTGCTGTTGTTTATTTCTGGTTTTGGTTATTTAGGTTACCTTGATGCAAACAATTGACAGAGTTGTTGGCAGATCAAAGCCCTTGCTCCTCAGCGGCTGTAAATGCAGCAGCTCCACCGGCAGAAAGCAAAAGTCCTTTTCTGGCAGTGACAGATCTGGGAGGCACATGGTGAAAAATACTTTGGGATTAGGAGTGTTTGCCCTCCCTGCCAGGAACTGGGCTGTTCCTTTGAGAGCACAGAGGTTGCTCTCAGATGCTTTTACACTCTACAAATATAGGGCTGCTGCCGCCACCCAGGGAAAATTGCCCTAATAAAGCAAAACTCCTCTGTGCTAGTACAAAACTAACAAAACCAAACAAGTGGAGAAAATAAAGAGCAGAGGTTTCACCCCATACCTCCCCAAAACCCACCAGCATGGCATGGGGGGGCTCATCTCCCTCTAGACACTTCCCAAAGGACCCAGGAAGGAGCATCCCCTTTGCAAAACCACAGACAAAGTGACATGGACTCAGAGAGGGGCAAACTATTTGGCAGCAAGATTTGTTGCTGGCAGACAGGACAGCATCTGGAGGAACCCAAGAGATTCCTCGTACTGCCTTAAAAGCCTCAAGGCAGGGGGATTTCTGGAGAACACCAGTAAAACCCAGTCATCACCCTTTCAGCTGATGGAGAAGATTACTGGAGGGAGTGTACAAGAGGCTGGTGGATGAGTCAGACAGACTGGAAACTCCAGTAAAGCTGAGGTGATGAAGACATTATTGTTTTCACAAAGGAGGAAAAGTAGAGAAGGGCAGTTTGAAAGTGGTGATGGGAAAGGGTATTATAGTAACTCCTCTTTATATCACACCCCATTGCATCCTCACATTGCCTAACACGCCCCCCTCACTTAGGGACAGACCGGCCAGTATCCCCATGCCCTCTGTGGCAAAGAGGGGAGATGCAAGAGAGCTACATTAGTCCCAAAAGCATAAGGACCATATTCTTGACAAAACCCCTTCAGAGTAGTATAGGGCATGATGACACCAAGATGTGACCATTGCTCCCCTGCACCACTGTGAACACCACCGTGATTGCACTGACTGCCTCAGGCTGGGAGCATCACCAAGCACGTGAGACTGAGTTTCTCTGCCATTATCCCTTGAGATCTGAAGGTGATCGTCTACATTTACCCCTTCATGACAGCCCACTGTATCTTCATGCGCTTCCTTCTTGCCATGCTGCCTTCTCCATGACGGTAGCAGGAATGTTAGCAGAAGTGGTGCCTCTCAGGAGGATTCACAACACCTTGCCCAACTTTTCATTTTTCCCCATTACACTAACTCTCCCTGCTTCTGTACACATCACCCTTTAGGCTGCGCTGAGCACTTTGGGACCTTTCTGCCACCCTAAGCTAAGCCAGCACCATTCCTAAACCCTTGATGGGCTTAGTGTTGTATGTATGCACAGAGCAAGTCTGGCACTGGCAGACAGCCTTGCATTTCTTGTGTTCATCAGACAGTCCAGCGGTCACCATCAGAGCCGGTGATATCCTACAGCAAACACCCAGAAGCTGAGACCTCACAGCACAGGTCTCATCAGAGACTTGTTTCAGAAGGCAACAGTCCTTTTAGTGTCTTTCTGCATGCACACCATATGTGCTTGAATTCCCTTTCCTTTGCATTGCTGAAACCAATATATGTCCAGAATAACAATGAAACCAGAGTGATGTGAGGAGCTACTGGGCTCTAGCAAACAATATTCTAAGAATAATGCAGCAGTTCAATAGTGTTGTATGAATCAAGTCTCTGATCCTCATTTTGGATCACTGCACTTTCTGTATTCCTTCCTGGTTCGGGTTTTGGCAGGTCAGAAGGTGCAAGATACAAAGGGGGATTGTCCTCTGCCCAGTTAAACCAGCTTCACAGCTGAGTGGCAAGTTTAAAACTGGTGACAGAGCTGCAAAAAGTCAGCGTTCATCTGTAAGGTCTAAGAGAAGAATTAATTTTGTAACGAAATGTGTAGTTAAGATACGCTGCAGCCCACTGTTGCTGTATCTTTGCTTATTTTTTAAAAGCTGTCTGAATTTCTGATTGCTTCTTCCCTGTCCCAAGTACAGCTCATAAGCTCTATCCATTAACTTGCTTACAACCAGTTTTGTGGCTCTTGATCTTTGAGATCAAACCAGGATTTGAAGGGGAGAGTTCAGTATGATGAAAATTAAACAGCACTCCTTTGTGCATGTTGTCTCTCTTCACAGCAGCAATACTGTTGCTAAGGGTCAAAGTTATCTTCTTAGCAGATCAGTCCCGGCATCCGTCCCAACATTTTGATACCTTTTTTAGGCACTGCAGGTTTTTCTTCTCTGCTTTAAAAATTAACTTTCACAGTGAGATAACAACAGGACAGTAAAATCTTTTCTTTTATTGCAAGGTAACAGAGCAAGGTGATTGCATACTCTCTGCCCATGCTGACTTAGTTCTGTTTATTCCTTGATCAAATTGCCTCCTCCTGGATTTTATGGCAGGCTAGTTAACATGCACTGATTGTGGGGGAACACACCTTCTTCAGCAATGAAGACAAACCTAACAGGAAAACCTGCTTTCCTGAATTCCACCAATATATGATAGATCACAAGGAGGGCTGGATTTGTTCCCTCTGAACTCCTGTGTGCACCACCCACAAGCAGTGGCTTCACAGCTGAGCCCAGCTTGGTGTCTCCCAGTTTTTCACACACTGCAGGTTATTACATATAATGGGTCCCCAAGACTTAGGAAACCGCTTTATTTTCCTGCCTTTGTTGTCATGGATTTTAATATCCAAATCATCCTGTTGGGCTGAAGAGGAATGTGAGGAATTCCCTGTGGCGTCTCAGCCACACATGTTGTGTCGCAGGCAGCTCCTGTTCTCCACCTTTTTGGTGTTCCTTGAAGTCAGGATCCTGGCTACCCACGGCTGTACCTAGACCTAACCTCCTCATAACCTTCCCCAAAATGAAGGCAAGGTTGGGATGAAACGGTAGAATAGCGATAAAAATTGAAATGATGGGATAAGGACATGTAAATCAAGGAGAGGAGCAGGCAGTTGTTGTAGGGTCTTGGCCTCGATGCACAGGGTTTGTTCTCCTTGTTCACATGGGTAGGAGCCATAGGATGGGACCCATATGCAGAATAATGCATTAAAAGGAATATTTAGAAATACCAGTGCAGGAGGGAGAGGATAGGAAAGGACCCGAAGTCTACATCACTAAAATTTCTCAGGTGTGGAAAGAAACCTAGAACATGGAGGGGTTCAAGGCCAGGCTGGATGAGGCTTTGAGCAACCTGGGCTAGTGGGAGGTGTCCCTGCCCATGGCAGGGGAGTGGAACTGGATGATCTCTAAGGTCCTTTCCAACCCAAACCATTCTATGGTTCTATGATTTTATGGCAGTGACTCAAGAAATAAGCAACAGGCTATTTTTTGTTCCTTTCTCTTCAGTCTTTCCCCTCCAAGGCAAATTCTCCCTTGAGGCTCTGGCACCCAGGAGGGAGGGAAAGCACACTCCCTCCATCCTTCTCCCAGCCCTCTCCTTAGCTGCAGGAGATGGGTCTCAGGGCTGGAGGAGGGACCAGGGCTCCCATTTCTCAGTCACACCGGAGACGGGTGCATGGAGGATACATTTCCTGACCAGGAATCTCTGAACAGGAAGAGGCCAGAGGTGCTGTGAGATCCTCCTTGGGGCTTCTCTCTGGACTGTGTGCACATGGAATTGCTGGAATTGCTGCACAAACACACCTGTGCCAGCAGGAGCTAAGAAGCTCATGCTCCCAAGTTGCTCAGGGTGGGGAGATGAGGTTCCAGGAGGTGACATGGGGAAGACAGGACATGTCACAATACATGCATCATCCTCCCAGACTATCGTGAAAAGCCTTTTCTCAGTCCTGTGCTCCAGGCTTATGCCACTGACAACTCTGGTACCCCAGATCTTGATTAAAGGAGGCGCAAAAGCCTCCAAAAGCCCATTTTGCTCCACAGAGCCTTTAATTTGGCTCAGTCACAGCCCAGACTCAGGGTTAAAGACCTCCCAGCAAAGGCAGCAAGAACTGAGCCACACTCAGCTCTTTGCTGCAGCTGTTTAAGAGAGGCCCTTTCATTGCACCAATTCACCTTCCAGACAGAGACTCAATCAACAAAACACATACCATCAGACAAAGGAAATCACATTTCAAATAAATAGAAAACCCCCAAACCTGCTTTGGGCACCCTGCCTTTTTTTTTTTTCTTTTTTTTTTGTCCATACTGTAATTTTCTGAGCTCATCAAGAAGCAGAGTCAGGGCATTTCTAGGCCTGGAGACAGGCTGCAGGGTTGGCACAGCCTTCCCAAAGCAAAGCTGACACCTAAAGAGTACAAGGTCAGTGCCACGATGTTTTTAACTGAGGGAAAAGTCCTAAAGCCAGGTCACACCTTGATTACCCTACTTGCTCTCTAGCCATACAAGTGAGCGTGAAAGGAATTAAATGTCAGCCAGGCTGCCTCCCTCTGTAACCCACCCTCCAACGGGTCTACCCAGCTTGCCAAAATCATCAGCTGAACTGGAGTTGTGCAAAGTGAAGGAGAGGTCCCTTTTCTCGCACACCTACACCCCTTTGCTTTCTCCTCCTTTGTTTGCACACACGCAGCCCAGCCCAGGCAGCAAAAGAGCATTTGCGGTGTTCAAAGCCAAAAAATGTTCGCAGGGTTCAGTTCAACAGTGAACCATAAATCACAGCAAACCCAAAGCAAAGCAGTTTACCTGTCTCCTCTCTGAAAGCATGACTCAAGTGTTGGTTTAATTGTACACAGTGGAAGGAGTAGCTTTTCATCTCAGAGGAATGCTACACCGCCTGATCATCAAGTATTTCCTACGGAGAGGATGTCTCCTGGCTCCCTCTGCCTTTCAGACTCTCACACACACCCTCCTCATCACACAGAAATGTTCCCAACAGCCTCTCCCAAAGATAACAGCAAGGTGCTTTGTTTGCTTTGCAAAAAACGACTCAAGATTTCTGCTGCTGTGATACAGCAGGAGTGTGAGAAGCATTTGAGGGTTATATGGCCAGCAGGGAGCTTTGGTAGCCACATGTGGGTTTTTTGGTGGTTTGTTTTTTTTTTTGTCAGATGGAGAATTACTGGAACCAACACAAAAGAAAATGTCATATTAAATAGAGTTCATGTCAATGCAGAAGCGGGACTGGAATTTTTCAGATATTTCTGTTATGGTCTGGTTGTTCACTGAACTGTTTTTTCATGTCTTTTCCCCATCTGTTTACTGTTTTAGATGGGGTGTCTTACCGTGCTTGTATCTCTCGTTATCAGTACTGTCTTTCATTAGCTGGACATAGTTCTTGTTGATAACAGGTTGCACTCCCTGCTTATGCAAGATCTGGGATTCAAAGGACTGATCCTGCCAGTGAGTCTGCTCCACCCAGCATTTACCTATCGGTGAATTTTCTCAAGGCTCCCAGGTTTCTGGCAGCTGCTGGTCCTTCGCCTGCAAGAAACACGTTGCAGTGTGGGGAAGAGCAGCCTCGTGGCTCGGCACGAGCCAGCAGAGCTCAGCACCTCTGGAAATCAGGTTCCCTTGAGAGGTAAATTGGAAAAAGCTCAGGAGGCGAATTTACAGCTCTGCAAGAACAGTGAGATTATTGGGTTTGTGGACGACTCACTGGAGAAAGTAATTCACTGTAGTTTATAAACTAGGCTGGAATGGAGTGAACACAACACAGTATTATAAAGTTCAGAGAAGGGGTAGGGCAGCCAAATGCCTTGTTTGTCACCACGGGCAGCTGTGCCAAAATATCTTCAGACTGAAGGCTGTTGATGTATACATCTGCATTTAAACAATTTATTACAACAGTTGCTCCCATTCAGGAGAGCAGTACACAGCCACACACAAAAAAAAGCGACAGACGCTGGGATGTGTAAAGCCAAACCTGCTGCTGGCATAATCCTATACAAGTCCCATTAAAATTAATGAAGTATTTCTGCTTGAGCAGAAGAGAAATTTGATTTACTAAGCCAGAAATTCACCTACCTGATTCTGTATACCTTCAGTATTTGGAGGGGTTTACCTCCACCTAGTATGAGTAACCGAGAGCAGCTCTAACCACCAAACAAAGCAATAAAATAATCAAAAGACTGATCTATTACTGGATTGGCCACAAGCCGAGACTTAGAGTTACCAGCTCAACAAGTCCCAAGTTGATTTCAGACTGAAAAACTATACAAAATAGCGGACAAAGCAAGATTATGTATAAGATTTGAGAATAAAAGACCTAGATTTCTCTAGTTATTCCAAAAAGCTCATTATAGCTCTAGGAATTTCAGTATAAAGGAGACAGTCAAATAATTTGACCTCTGCCCAATAGTACTTGGTATGATACAGACATTTCATTAATTTTGTCTTCAGATTAATTTTAATCTGTATTAACATTTTTATTTCATATTTGTTTACCTAATTTCTGCATTACAAGACAAATTTCTGAGTGTATGAAAGTAATTTTTGCGCATTTCTATGCTTTAACAAATTTGTGTGAGCCCTCTGATGCTGAATTTCCTGATTTTAAATACTTCCGTTCTGGGATTATGAAAATGTCTTTACCAGAGAGCTGTGCAGAAAAGTACTTTTAGTCTTAAATACTTATTAGTAAGATTTTTTTGAGGAAGGAGACCCCAGAGACTTATTTTAAAGCTGTGAAAAGCTCATCTATTAACAGTGAATGAGAACCTCAAAGAAAATGTCATGCATCCATCTCATCAACTTCTCAATTCAGGGCAACAGTAAACAGCACAAATCAGCCACACAGTGTTAGACAACTCCCTATGATTTATAACTGTGTGAATGATTTAGTAAATCTGGCTATTAATATGAAATTAATGTCGTATGAATGAGAAGCAATAACTTAATTGGGGAAGCTAGTAACCTACAAGACTTAATGGTATGAAAATATTGACTTGGAGTGATTATCATTGTTAGGAAAGAAGAACAGTGGGAGATTGGTCCCAGGGTCCTGCCACTTTTCCCCTTTAATGGCTCCTTCTGATATATTCCAGATTAAAACAGAGCTGAGACCCCAAGCTTCACAACCACTAACACCCCGGTTAGCAAGCACGTTTCTAACCTTAAAAGCCCACAGTCATTAGGCCAAGTCATCTGCTGTTAGGAATGCTTGACACACATCTCTTCTCTCTTGCACTGTTGCTTCTTTCTAGCCCATAGCACTGGGTTATATAAGCTAAATATGGAGGAGGATTGATGATGAATGTCATAATGGTTCCTTTTAATAGACTTCATCTGTCAGCTTAATTCTCTGTAACTGGGATAATCACAATAATGAGATGCAATTGTTCATATCATTGCCTAATTGCCGTTTTTTTCAGTGTAGCCAATTCATATGAATTTTAAATGGACAGAAAATATGGAAAGGCTGAATTACACCTACATTTTTAAAAATCCTATAAGGTATAAATTGCCCCACAAGATTAAACCGCACGTGAGGATCTTGTGATTCCAGAGTGTGCAACACAGGTAATCAGTGATGTTACAAGTAAGGCATTTTTATTTCGGATCCCAAAGAGTTAAAACTACAATTCACACAAGTTTAACGACATCAAACTTCCCTCCACCCCCCTCTGAACAATTCATACTGAGTATTAAAATGTTCTTAAATTGCTAACATCTCCAGAGCAGATGTTTGTGCTGAAAGTATGCAAGGAATTCCTGTGTCTCCCGGAGCCCTAATGAATGGCCAGCATTTTTGGTGTTAATTTACAATCAGCCATGCTCTTTGAGTGAACCAGACATGAGTGAAGAGACAAACACATATGGAAATAATTTAGGACCTCAGAAAAAAGATCAGACAAGGTGACAATTTATTACTAGATTAATTTTTAGCTTAACATATTTCCAAAATGAATAAAAGGATGAACTTGTAAAATCTCATCAAATGTATTCAAAGAGAGTATTCATGACCTCTAATTTAGCTGCTTTTAGTATCTAGTTTCATTTAATAAGATGAAAGTTACCACAGTTCAATTAACCATCACTGAAGAG
The DNA here is from genome assembly GCA_011057875.1 of Pterocles orientalis. Lineage (NCBI taxonomy): Eukaryota > Metazoa > Chordata > Aves > Pterocliformes > Pteroclidae > Pterocles > Pterocles orientalis. The sequence goes on from WKFP01014335.1 coordinate 752,857, forward strand.
AGGGAAGCCTTTGAAAAGAATGAAGAGGACCGAATTAAGATGCTGAAGTATCTCAAAATAGAGTAAGCACCCTTCAGAGAGGTAGTGTTGTATGTCTGAGAGCATATGCTATATCTTTATTACAAAGGGAATAATGAACCTTTGCTTTAAGAGCAAAGGAGAACTCAAGTTTCTGTATAAAGGTGCAACTGCTACTTCCAAAACCATGCTCCTGATAGAATCACATGCAGCCACATTCCTCTGGCCGGTTGTGTTATTTAGATTTTTCAAAAGAAAACACCAAAGGGATGTCAGGGTGCAGAAAGAGCCGTACAAGTTGCCCATTGAGGAAGCATTTTATTATTTTTTGGTGCCTCCTCATCAGTTCTGCAAGCCTGGTACAGTCAAAGCAAAAAAGGCTCAATGACTCATTTCCTTCCTGCTCCTGCTGTAGGGCACCCAAACCAGCAAAACCTTCACACAGACACAGAGCCCCACTGATTGTAGGAGACATGATTTGTGCAACTGCGTGCAGACATGCCTGTGCGAACAATACCCGGAAACTAAAACACAGAGCTATCCGATTGCTATTAATATAGACTAGTGGGATCCCAGCTACGAGCCTGTGGGCCGTACAAGACACAGAGAAGAAAGCACTAAAGCTGTGGTCTGGGCTTTACCTTTGAGTTTGTGGCACTTCAGGCACCTCCTTAAGCTCCCCAGGGCTTCCCTCATCCACCTAATCCAAATTATGCCATCAGCTACACCTGTGCCCACCATGCAATCCTTTAATCCTGAAAACTTGACCCTCCCTAATCTCTCTGGTTACTTGCTTGCTGAAGCAGAAGGTGAGAATTCCCACAGTCATCTCTTTTTCTACAGAAATTGCGCTCGTAGCTGACACACTCCTGCTTATCTCAGCGGTGGATCTCCTTTAGACGAAAGGTAAAAAGGCTGCTCTGCCGAAAGAGAAGACAACCCAAAAAAACAGCTTTGGCTTTTGTTGAACAGTTTCACTTATAAGTGTTGCAACCATGTGGTGTCTCAGCACAAGAACACGCCAGCAGGACATGATGGGACGTGTTCTCGCTGTTTCATGTCTTATATTCTTCAACCCCAATGAAGATGCAGAGCCGATGCTTTTAATTCCAAGGTGCCAGCTGCAGCCAGGTTAAAATGGGCTTTTTGAGGGTTTTGCTCACTTTCTAATGCATCAAGGATAATTCTGGGCTGCACACTGGAGGTGCAAGAGTGTACATTTTTAAGGCCAGGTGCAATTAAAAAAAAAATCACCCACTCTGAATATGAAAAATATGATGAAGTCCCCAAAATGCAAGCATTTCTTCTTGCATCAGGAAACTGGTTGCTTACAGGTCAAAACTAACACTGTAGTAGATTCCATGCTGAACTGTAGCACTGAGAGGCCATACTTTGATTGATAATCTGTCACGGATAGTCTCTGGGTGCTCCTGTGGGGAAAAAGTGCTGCTCCTTGAACTTAAAGACTTTAAGAACAGTACTTGGCTGCCTAAACACAGAATTCTTCCTGAAATTTCAAGTACTGTGGGATGTCCCAGTCAGCCTTCTGCTCCAGAAGGCTGTCAATCCCCAATAGATCCTGCATCAATGTCTGCCAGTCCCTGGCAAATGCATTATGCATCCTTGGGCATCTTACATGACAGGCACCTAAATGTAGGCAAGCGTAAGCAATGCTGTCCTAAAAGCAAAACCTTCCCTTGGGAAACCTTTCCTTGCTCAGAACTCTAAGGAAGCTCCGATGATAGAAATAAAACCCAAAATAATCATATTACTAGCCCCTAGAATAGCCTGCCTAGCGATATTTTATAATACAAACAGAAGTAATAAGCTTACAAGAAGTTATTAGGCACAGTTCACAGGAGGGCATAATGGGGAGAAAAACAGACATTCTGAGACCTCCCCACTAGGACAATTCCTTACCCTTGTTTCAGTGCCTTAGGCGAAGGTCAATTAGATGGCAATAATAAAAGGGAAATTGTAACAACATATCCCTTGCTACATGATTTCTTGGGCACAAAGGCTACTACTGCATGTGTCCTGCTAGCCTGGGTAGAAAAGAAGACACTGATTTTGCAGGCAGGTACCAGTTCATCTGGCTGGTGGACCAAGCTGCCTCCTCACTTTCTTTGATCCACTGCAGGGCTCACGTAGAAAAGCTGGTTTGGCTGAGCTGGCCTTATCTTTCCCAACCAGGAAAAATGAAATAATACACTGGGAAAGCGAGGTGATAACACAGCTGTACATATTTCTGATGATACACTCTGCACACCCTTAGGACACCACCACCTTTCACATCCTCCCATACCAGTGGGACAGTTTTTCTTTCCTTCATACCGAGTTCCCCTGACCTTTCTCCTGCAGACACGATTTCCAGTGAGATTCCTCCCAGTCTGCAGGAATGAGGACACAGTTTGGAGCTGATTTGGGCAGCAAGAATAGAAAATGAGGCCTCGCTGTCCATAGGAAATCCAAGCCACTTTTTTTTGCATTTCTGGCACCAGTTTGCAGCAGGCTGTTTGTCTGGAAGATGGCAGTCTCAGACCTGTCTCCAACAGCACAACCTATGTCCTCTCCTCACACTCCATGTTGTGTTCTCTGTGATCGTTTTACTTACATCCCATCCTACCCTTGCCTGGGCTTTGGAGGTAGCTCTATCAATCCACTTCGTGTTGTCCCAAAGTGAACAGTCTCCTTGAGATGAGCTGTTGGGATGAAAGCAAGATGTTCTTGTTGAGCTCTGCAGCCCTAACTCATCTCGCCTTCTGGGTCATTTGTCTGTGCCCAAGTTCCTGAGGATAAGGGGACAAAATTACATTTAAACCCACCCCATTCACCACCCTGAAACAACATAGACAGGAAAGATACTGTTTGGAGCTTGGCCTAAATTAGCAGTTTTTGGGGAGGTGAAAATAACTCCCTGCTAAGGTAACATTTAAAAAGCGTTTCTCATGAGGTTCATCTTAGAAACTGCCTTCTCACCTAGCCTGACATTGCTATAGACTTCACCCCCAGTGCTCTCAAGTGGCTGCCTCCAGCCTTCAGCATGCTGACCAAGAGGGAATGCTGGATTCAACAGCTTACACTAAATGTAAACTGTTTGAATCTGGTCCTGTCAGGATCACCACCTACTTCAAACACATTTTTGCTCATTATTGAAGCAGAACCAAGAGCTGGGGACAAATCCAGATGAAAAATCCTAAATGTAGAGGTGTTTGGATTCCTTTTCCTTCTGAATTAGGTGGTGGTTCCTCACGGAACTGCACCATACAGGAGGAGTATGGTGGATCTTTTCTATCTTCTACTCCAAAGATTCAGACCTTGCCCCATCCTCTACCGGGACATGGTCTTGCTCAGCTCATCGTCACATTACGGACACCTAGAGTGCCGCCAGGCATGGAGGAATTATTTGCTTTTTTCCCTTTAACTAATTCAACCAATGCACAAACCAGGAGAGCAGGGGATTATGTGCAAACACATTCTGTCTGAAAGTTTGCTGACAGGAGGCTGAGAAAATCTTACCAGATAAAGTTAAGAAAAAAAGGTGTTTAATTTCTTGTGCAAAGGATTTAAAGACAAGGAGAGAAAGCCTGGTAAAGTACTCAGGCACTAGGACAGCACAAGATGGGCTCAAGTCGCGGTTTTCCTGACAGCTATGGCTCAGCTCAATGAGCCCAGCCAGATAAATCACAGGGGATGTAAAAAGTAAGTAGTAGGGTGATCTCAGACAGGAGTTCCCAAGGGCAGGGAGAAAAGTAGAAGGAATAGAGCCAAAGTTTCTCCTCTTCCAAGGCTTCTTTGCATCTATAGAAATCCACTGTGTAAGAAGGAGAACTTCCAAAAGGAATTGAAACCCAGAAGGGAATCAAGGGAAGAGAGAACCGTGTTTCCTATTAAAAAGAGGCAATCAGTGGGTTATTTCCAGCAGTGTAAATTAGCTGTTGTGGAGTTCTGCCATGCCATGCCAGATTGCTCCCAGGACAAAGAGGCTCACACCAAGCCAGTCCATGTATATATATGTCTGTGCAAACCTGGAATCTGCAGTGTAGGCATGGGGTACAGACAACTCACCAGTGATGTTCCTGAAGGGTAGAAGAACACTATCAAGCATCAGTTAAATCTTTTTGCTACTGTAAAGTCTTTAAGATCTGGAGAAAAGAAGGCTGTGGTCCACCACCATGTAGATGATGTGCCAAAAAAACAGAGTAATTTACCGAAAATAGTGCTGAGAAGAGCCTTTATGACCACAAGAAGGAAAAAAAAAAACACAACACCAAAAAATTGGAGTGTGAAAATGCTAACCTTATTCTTTAATTTGGGGAACAAAAGCATATCCAGAAGCAGAAGCCAAATATTGGGTTGTGAATCTAACCAGAGGCTGCTTTCCTTGTTAGCTTTCATAGACTCTTTACAAATAATCAGTGGACCCTCAGCCAGTCACGGAGCACAGAATGAAAACCACTACTTTTAACAAAACACATTAGTGGGTAAACTCTTTTGGGCTAATTATAATAGCTTTTGACAAAAAGAGGTCAGATGCTGTAGTACAATAATCCTCTCTGACCCAAGCACCTGTGAACATGTCAGTGGAGTATAAGCCCCTTGTTCTGCTCTGCTTGAGAGTCCCAGAGTCACACCAGCACCCTCCAGCTGGATCTCTCCAGCTTAATTAGAGAGCGACGTATCTGCCCAGACACTGTCAGAAGGGAATGACTGGCTCCTTTGTATACGCATTTTCCACATGCTTCTCCTACATGCTGGGTGTGTCTGGTTTGTAAGATCCCATGTGGCTTGAGTGAAATTACAGCGTAAGTGTTTCAGCAGAAGTATGGCAAAACCCAGTGACATGTTTTAGTGAGGGACAGGCTTGTAGATACAGGCGAGGCGTGTGGGAAACAAAGAAAAGCTTAGAGTCAGGAAGTGTAAACTGGAAGCAAGTGAAAGGGTTGACTCATGTCAGGAGACAGCCGCAAAATAACACCACACAAGATGTGAAGAGAGAAAATAATGAAGAATATCCAGGTGGAACTGCCAGTTGCAGGTAATTTCAAGCCTTCTCCAAGAGAACTGGAGATGACCTAAGCCTGGCCAGCAAGGCAAGATCTGTAGGAAATGGGTAGTCTTTAAACTAACTGGGACATTTGAAGAAAAAAATAACTTTGACAAGACAAGGAACCTTTCAGAAACTGAGCTGTTTGGCATTTTTCAACTGAAACTGAGAAGTTATTTCCCCATTTCCCATGTCTGCAAATCTTACTTCGGTTTTACAGTCAGACTGTAGATGCTGGTTTTAGTTCATCATCAAGATACACATGGTAACATGCAAAGGAGACGCGCATTCCAGTGATATCTGTTTGGCTGCCTCTGCAGTAATTATGGGATAATAAATAGTTTTGCCAGTGTAGTGAATAAACACACTTTACCTAATACACTGGTAAGAGAATATGTCAGACTAAGACGGAAGTATTTTTACCTGCTCAGTTGCCTGATGAGAATAGAGATTTAATGCAATGTTGGTTTTCAAAGGCTTTCCTGAATACATGGAAACTTAGGGCCACTGGAGGGCAGCAACGTCAAAGTGAATCGTTCATCACCGTAGTTTTGGGAATTGTTTCCTGAAAACCCAAACCCAAGAAGACCTTAGCAGAAAAAAAAAAAAAAAAAAAAAATAAATTTAATCCAGACTTTAGCAGAATTTATGATTCCTCTATGGTCTGTGACTTAGGCTACATCTACCTTAGCGAGTAGTTTGGTGCAGTAGGAGCAGAACTGCAGTGCAAAAAAGTCAGTGCACAGGAGACAATGTCCACTCTGGAGGCATTTGGGAATGTTTTATTTCAGACTAGCTTTTGCCTAGTGCTTGTAGCTTGAGAGCCCACTAGCCGACGGAGCACATCTTCTCCTCTCCTGGAGAGCTTGGTTTCAGATTAGTTTCCTCCCAGAGAAATGCCATTGTGCTCCACACTGCGTACACAAGCATTCAAAGGGAGGCACTCAGGAGTCTCTTCAGATCCACACACCCAACCCAGATCGAAAATGTCAGCATAAAATTCAACCTTACATGGTACAGAGGGGAAATACAAGGTGAAATGTCTGGTAGAAGTCATACATGGCAGTTAGAGAAAGAATCTACATTTGGACAAGTCATACCTATAAATGTAGACTAAAGTTTCTGATTTGTTTGGGGTTTTTTACCATTTCCTACATGCATGAGTCTCTCCAGCCTTTGGAAGTTAAGTATCTTAGAATGGTGATAAAGAGAATGATATATTGGCAAATTGTTCTTAATTTTTATAGTTAAGGGAAAGTAACGGAAGATTGGCTGGGAGGATTGTATCTGGGGTGTCAAAAAACACATACATCATACTAATTGCTGGCAAGTAGAACCTCTGTGCTTAGATAACACAGGCCTGTGATAGACTCAGGGGCACCCTATGGAATACACTTGAGATTCTTGCCTCACTGCAGAAAGGATCAAACATTGCCTGCAAAAAATCCTTGATATACAGGCGAAAGCAGCAGGCTCAAGCTATCTTTTTTCATTCTCTAACAAGGACTGGGCTTCGTGGTGCCTGCCCCCCCCGCTTGTGTCCCTCTGCCTGGGTGCTGCTTCAGAGATCCCCCAGTTTGCGAGGTAACGCGAATGAATTTACTCTTTGCATCTCACCTGTGGTTTGTGGTTGTTCCTGTGTCCTGCCTATGTCAGCTCACACATTAGTGTTCATATATAAATGTGAATACATATGTGAATTAAACAGCTTTACAATGGGAACAGTGGCATTTATTTTTTTAAAGTTTATATGAGTAAATGATGACAGCATAAAAATGGACATCTAACAAAAAATATACCAGGGTTATATGGGAAACAATTGTGTGTAGCTCTGGACCACCGTTTAAGCTCTCTCTTCTGCATTTGACTACTGGGCGGATGGATCTCACCTTCACTTCCAGATTTCAGCGTGGGTTTCTGGACTGCAGCCAGAAAAAAAACCCATCCAGCTTCTAAACTGAGATGATCTTCTTGGCAAGTTACTGAAAGGCAGTAAAGATTAAAGTACAGAAAGTTTTTTCCACAGTCCATTTTCATGTACATCTATACACTTTTTTAAACAAAAACATCTGCTTTACTGCCACTACTCTAAGGCTCTCTTAAAGTCTGGGAAAGAATTATTTCAAAAATGCTGGATTTTATTAACATTACAGTTAGCAAACAGATGTTATAATCAATTGTAATAGCACATGACGAGAAATGTTGGAACTCAGATATGGAAACTGGTCAAAATGTGGATGCTCCAACCTACTTTTAAAGGCAAGGACACACCTATGTGCCTGTACAGAAAGCAAGCTGTGAACCCTTTCTACTGGAAAACACGGGTACTTGGTCTTACCCTTGTCAGATGTCAGCGATTTCTCTGATTGCCTTTACCTTTGGAGCAGGACATTGCAGATTTGCCAAGCTTTCCTTTGGACAAGTTTCCCTTTTTCACAGGCAAGCTGAAAACACAGTGGTGTCTCCGAGTTTAATGTGGGGTATTATTCCAAAACCAGATTTCCATCAGCTGATGAACTAAAGCTTGTGACACCATGCCGTCACACGTGCCACATGCCTGCAAACACCAGTTTCTCAGCCACCCCCTACAGGCTGCCGTGACGGGGTTTGCACCCCACACCTTTTCCTTATTTGCTCGCGGAACAACGCGTGTTGGTGAATTATAATTATTATTGCATATTCTCCATGAAATACCATCAGAGGGCAGTAACACCACCCAGATCCACCTCCGGCCCCTACAGGAACCCCGATGGAGCCCAGTGACCCTGACAGCGATGGGGAAGCCCTGAGGCCCACAGTCAGGCTCCTTCACTCTGCGCAAGATATGAGAGGGAGAAAAAAAAAAAAAAAAAAAAAAAAGAAAAGGAAACAGGACAAGCAGAAAATGCTACACCAGGCTGGTTTCTAGGGAAAACATCACCCGCTTCAGCGGGAGCAGGCGGCTGTTGTTAGCAACCGGTGTACACAGCCAGGGCGCTCGGGCAGGCTGGGGGGGAAGATGGATGGTTTATTGGGCTGGTGATGAATTACCCCAGCTTCCAGCCCTCCCCAGCTTCCAGCCCTCGCAACCCCGCTGCAGCAGCAAGGACAATCCCTGTGGCAGCTGGGGAAGAGGGAGAGGGTTTGTCTCCTTCCCTCAGCTGCCAAACTCACGGCCTGCACTGGAGCCGGACCAAGCCAGGCCTCCTGGAAAGCCCAAATCCCCCCAAAAGTTTCAAGATTTTATTTCATTGTTTATTAATTCATACACCTCCACCGCTTTAAAAGGGCGCAAAAAGCACCTATTTTGAAAGCAGCAGGACAGATACTGGTACAGGGCTCCCACAGACACGGGGGGCTGCCCTCAGACCTGCCGCTACCGAGAGCACCGGTACCGGTGTGAGGGGTGCTGTGAGGGGCTGTGAGGGGGGAGAAAGTGGCGGAAGGGAGTGGGGGAGCTGCCCCAGTTATCCCGCTCCGGGGCGGCCTCGGAAGCAGCCCAGCCCCGGGTGCCTGCACCCCGCCCCCGGGCCGGCTCCCTCCACCGCCCACACACGGTCGCTCAGCAACGGCGGCGCTGCCGGGAGGTGGCGGAAGGCCGAGGGGCCGGAGGGAGGCTGAGGGGCCCGGGGAGACCCTCGCGGCGGGATTGCCATGGCTCGGCGGAGCCTGGGCCGAGGGACACAGGTAACGCGGGGCTGGGCCGCAGGGACACGCGGACACACCCCCACACACACACCCCCTGGGACACACAGACACAGAAGACTGGCCCACAGGCATATATCCAGCCCTTAAAGGGGCTACAGGAGAGATGGGGCAGCACTCTTCATCAGGGAGTGAAGTGTTAGGATGAGGAGTAACGCTTTTAAACTGAAATAGGGGAGATTTAGGTTAGATATGAAGAAGAAATGTTTTCCTGTGAGGGTGGTGAGGCAGTGGCCCAGGTTGCCCAGAGAAGCTGTGGATGCCCCATCCCTGGAGGGGTTCAAGGCCAGGCTGGATGAGGCTTTGAGCAACCTGGGCTAGTGGGAGGTGTCCCTGCCCATGGCAGGGGGGTGGAACTCGATGGTCTTTAAGGTCCCTTCCAACCCAAACCTTCTGTGATTCGGTGATACAGTGCTTGTATTCCCCTCACACACCCCCCCCACTCATATAGGCACAAACTGCCTGTGTACACACACACGCACACACACACACACATACACACGCACACATACTTACACACGCCTCCACACCTCAGTGTTCATGTGCGCACACGCAGCGTGTCCCCTTTCAGGCTCCTTCCCATGTATCTTTCCCTTCTCCATTCGCTAATTTCAGTCAGTTTCACACACCCTCAAATCTCACCCAGGGATCTCTTCTGATCCTGTCTCAGGCTTCAAGCACTAACATCCTGGTTTTCTTTCCTCAGGACATCTCCCACTTGCTGGCTAGCACCTTTGAGGACCTGTGCACTGGAGATGTTATCGGGGTGGACATGGAGACAAATTGGATCGAGTCTCGAGGAGGAGATGATATTTACCATGAGAGTTTTACGGAGGAGCTACAGAAGGTACAACTTGAAACCAAGTCAGAGCCTGGAGCTCTGTTCAGCTTTCATTGCTACTTCATAATTTCTACATCTTCTGTAAAATAAAAGAAAAAAGCAGGGGGGATCCTAGAACATTTTAATGGAAATTTACCTGAGCACAATTTTCCACAGAACCTTTCATATAAATGAATATTCACCACATGCTCCTTATTCCTCATATTCTCTTTGCTTTGGATGGCTTTTCAGACACAGACTAAAACCAGTAAGCCCTTTAAAGGCCTATTCTACTGGCTAACAACTCCCTGTAACTGCTGGTCAGTGTACTAGACTTCCTATCTTGCAATAAAGTATTCTCATGTGCTGCATTTTGAAACCAGATGTTGCAAATATTATTTGTATATGTGTACCTTAGAGGTGCACTATGACACCTAGTCTATTAGCATTTGCAACACTGTTTGGGCATCTTGGTTATTAAATCAACAGCAGAAATGCAAAACATTTGTGTTAATCATTGCTCTGATAGCTATTGTCAGTGTATAAAAGTAGAGGCTATTGCTGGATTATTTGAGCAACGGGTATTTTTTCCATTTTGTGTCATTATACCCTCTCAAAGGTTATCAGAGCTGAAAAAATCTGAAGTTTTGTATTTCTTTTGTATCATTGATGAATATATTGTTGAGCACAGTATGTTCTGAGTAATAAACATTAATACACACTCCCAAAATAGGCTGCTTGTATACGTTTCAGTTCAGCTGACAGTACATATCCGTAACATGTATGTTACAGCTGAACTAGTCACTAAAGGCTCTCTACATCATCAGAAAACAAAACAAAACAAAAAAAACCCACACAAACCCAGGCACTTTCAGGGCACAATCCATCTGATCCATTTTAGGTATCAACTTTGGCACAGGGTGGAATTGTATCCTGGGTTCCAGTGACAGCGGAAGGATCCCAGAACGAGCAGGACTTCATTTTAGCTGAGATGCATCCTATCCTTTCTATTTAAAAAATGAAATAGAACTACTTAATTCTATTAAATGAGCCAAAAGGTTAAACTTTGTTACATAAAAGTTCTACAGAAAGCTCAGTTAGGCTACAGATGCACTTGAGACCAATGTCTATTAGTTTCTCTTGGCATTGGTCTTGTATGTCTCTATGTCTCTGCTACATTCTTCTCTTTAACTTACACTGATACCCCTTTGAGACAGGATTTTTCTTTTTGAGCTGTGCTTGTAAAGCGCTTACCACACTCTACAGAGTGATTCAAAATATATCGGGGGGAGTGAAGTATCACTACTGGGATATTTTGGAGTTTCAGAAGCCTTCCTAGTAACTTAGGGGGGAAGGTTTACTTTAGATTTTTCCTACACTTATAGTCAAAATACAGTGCAGTAGCTATTGTCCACAGAAGATTTCAGACATTGCTCTTGTCCTGAGAGGGTTTCCTCATCTTTCACACATTTTTCTTGGGTAGTGCTTCTTACCCAGCACAAGTTGAATCTCATTTCTCTACATTCACCCATGCCCGTGACAGCTTCTTGCTGAGTATAAGCGCCGACTGACAGAAGCTGACATAGTAGAAGAGAACATCATTGAGGCTCAGGATCGAGAAAAAGCTGAAGAACAAAGGGTCCTAAATGTGCAGAAGGCAGATGCGGGGGAAGATTTCCACAAGATTATATTGCCACCAGGTGAGGATTCTGGAAATACTGTTTCTCCCCAGCACATCCTATGGTACCTGGAGACCAATGCAGTGTTTGTCTGAATCATTGGTATAACTGACACTAGATTCCATAAGCTTTTAGTTGGGCTTTACAGCAATAGAGCAGGTTTGAAGGATTTTGTGCAGAGATTCAGGTAGAGTAACATCTGTTTAACACTATAAGAAACTAAACGACCAGGTCATTTTCAAGGTATTAAATTTGTAATTAATGGCTTGCCACCTAACTTTATGGCAAGCATACACACCTTAGTATATAGCAGCAACAAACAGAGATTGAATGTTTCCCCACTGGCTGCATAGCTGGGTTTGAACGGAATTTAGAATTGTGGAGATGCACGTCCAAGTCTTGGGTTTAAAATACCAGACTGTTTCTCTATCCAAAAATATTACCTGACAGTGATGAGTTATAAAGACAAGGCAGTGTATCTTAAGGGGCTAAGCTTTTGCATTTCTTTTTGATTGTTTTGTTTTCTTTTGTTTTACTGTTGCAGTGCCATCCTCTTTTAGGTGGATTGTGGATAATGAACTTCTCAGAAAAAATAATTTAATCTGCCCTGATGATTACATCATTGATAAATTACCTGTTACTAGAGCACCAAAAGGTAACTTTTAAAGCAGAGAATAACTTTTTAGAACACTCTATAAGAATCAAAGCATTGGAGGATGTAGCAGATCTGAGTATATTTTTATAGTTTTCTGCCAAAGCAGAAGGAACTCTGGTATTACAATGATAAAATATCACTAAAGGGATATTGTCAAAATAAAAGTGATAAATTAAAATTTTGGAATTAATGAATAGAGGATTAAAAGTGTATTTTTACCACCAACAAGACTAAAATCAATTCATACACCTATGCTTAGAACAAATGCTTATAATTCATATTTCTCTCTTATAGAATTATTTTTTTGTTTGAATTGCAGGAAAATCAGAACCTGGCTATGTCAAAGAGACATTTTGTTTTAAACAGCATGTTTCTGCAGGCTCTCAGGACCAGATGCCTATAGAGATTGCACACCTATGGAAAATATCTGGTGGTCTGCCAAATGTGTCTTCAGGCACATTAACTCTGCCTTCAACTCCAGACTCTAGCCACCAAACTAAAAAGACAAGTAAGGTACATTTTACAGATTTATTTGGTTTAGCCTGTCAGAGCTGTAGGGCAAATTGCTGTTCCTGTAACAAAAGGTGAATATCAATGCATTGATGATTTGACTCCAGTGGTTATTTTACTTGATCTGTTAAGAAAAGAGAAATACAATATTTCTACATGAATTTTCAATGCTCTGTAGTTTTAATTAGACATGTACAGATACCTGTTTCATCATCCTCAGAATTGCTGTGTTTGATTTTGCACCATGGTCTCTTTGCTTTTTAAAGAAAACTAGCGCCTCACAGAAGCTAGCCTGGAAAGATAGTAAGTGCAAAGAAGAGGAAGAAAGTGAGCGTGCTTACCTTGCCAAACTTAAGAAAAGACAGAATTACTTGAAGAACCCCCGCTTTTTCCCACCAAATTCTCTTCATGGAGGCAAATCTCTTGTCATTTCTCAAGAAAAGGTGGACCAAATCATAGCCAGAAGAAAAGCAGAAGATAATAAAGGGTATGCAGTAGACACAGTTTCTTGATTTTGAGATGGAGCACACAGAGAGCTTTACTGTAGGATTGCTCTGGATTTGCTTGTAGATATTTTGAGGTTTCTTAGGAGACAAAGTATGTCTGTGTGGCATTTTGGTTTTGCCAATGGATACATTTTGCGATTTCTCATTTTATCACTATTTAAAGAACCAGGCAGTAAGATAATGTCTCGGGGGTTTTTTTGTCTTTTAGAGATACCTCATTTGTTCCTGCATTTCTTGCCAACCCACCTGTGGTTTTGTTTTCTGATTATGAAGTTGGCCAGGTTTATGAGGTGAGAACTTACTTGTTTGTAGAGGGTTAGTTCTACCACTGAGAGGCATTATGTCCTGCCATATTTCACTGAATCTTTTGGCTTTCTGAGGTTCTTCTTTATACTGAATTAATGACCCTTTAGCGTTCTTCAAGACACTCTTTCACACATGCCACTGACACACTGACCAGGGAAAACTAGTCAGACCCTTTCTAGTCTCTGCTTGGTTTTGGTTGTATCTGATTCAGCCTTTAGTGAATAAACTCGGGTTTTTAGACCAGTTGTGATGATAAATTAGCTACTACTAGAAGACTACTAGGGAACTGCAAACATTACAATGAGTGATGATAAATACAATGAAGTATTTTGTTTTCTTTTTAAATGAAGATGACTGTAGAGCTGCAGAACATCACTTCAACATGTCATCATGTAAGACTTATCCCCCCCTCTACTTCAGCATTTGCCATTGGGCCAGGTAAGGGTTCTTTTTTCTGCCTTTAAGATGTTAATGCATAAGAGATCTAATTTATCTGCTTGAGCCAAGATTTTTCAGAGACATTTTGTTTGGTTCTGCTATCCTAGTGCTTGGGGTAGGACAACTCAGTTCTTTAGAGGCTGAAGGTTGTCTTATGTGTCTAGAACCATTCACAAGAAACTCATAAGCAGATTCAAATAGTTTAATAAGGAATTCCAGAAGACTAACATTAAAATGTTTGAAGTTATATTGAAATATATCCATGGAATTCTGAGATTGAGTCTTAGCCAAATTTATCTAGGAACAGATGTAGTGTCCATTGAAATCAGTAGGGGGAAAGGGCAAGAAATAGCGTACTTCAATTGCCGCAAGGAAGATTAGTTTAGAGGAAAGGTAAGAAAAACATCTTTCCTTTAGAAGGACAGCCAGGCACTGGCATAGATTGCCTAAGGAGATTGTGGTATCTCAGTCACAGCATTGGAGGAATATTCAGACAAAGTTAGAACCCCCCACATAAACCTTGTCTTGTGGCAGAGGAAAACTGGGAAATGTCTCTAGGTTTCTCCTCACTCTGTTTTCTGTAGTTATGAGAAGCGTATTTCAGACAAAAAAATTCTTTGAGTTCAGTGAAGATACGCACATACACAGATTACACTGGCAGGCCTTTTGTGGTCATTCATTTTTATCAGCTTGACTTAGGCAATAAATGAGGAGAGTTTACAGGCACCTCTCCAAAGAGATATGATCATAAATACATATGCCAACTTTGGGAGGATTTAATTTTTTTAATTCCCTGAATTTTTTTTTTCCAAGGAAAATTTCCAGGAAAGGGAGGAATGATTGCTCCTGGGATGACATGCCAGTATACAGTCCAATTTATTCCTGAATGTCTAGGAGATTATGAAGATTGTATGTTAGTGGAGACTCAAGTATCAGAACCTCTTCTGGTCCCGATCCAAGCTAAAAGACCACCTCCAGTGTTAACATGTCAGTAATGCCTAATTCTTGAGTTTCTCTAAAGTTAAATGGATTTGTTGTTTTGTTTTGGTTTTTTAATTTGACTGTTTCCAATTTTATGTCACAAAACAAACATGGAGAAACGGCAGTGCTTTTTCTGCATGTTGGTATCTATCTCATTTTCACACATAACAGATTTATTAGTTATTAAAATATAATCCTGTCAAATTTTTCCTCGATTATTTTTGCTTGCCACATCAAGCTCTTTTTTTTCACTATATTAGAGGAGTGAGTGGGAGCCACCTTTCTAGGTTTGTGTCTTGTCGACTTCTGAACTACTAACTGTAATAACCAATCCTAAATATTAAGGAATTTGGTTATAAATATTTGATGCTATTAATGAATATTAATGGAACATCACATTAATTATATATGGCTATGACATATCTGCAGGATTCACCTCTCAGACATCTAGCCTCAACTGCAACAACCAGGATTACTGTTGCAGAAACTTGCTTGACTTTTTGTAAATTCACCTTTCCTCTTATAGTGAGCTTTTTTAAAAAAATCTTACTTTTTGTCATCATTCAATGGAGTCTTTAAGTAGGAAGCACCATTAAAATGTAAGATGAATATAGAAATACGCATCTAATACCGTATAACTTTCAAATGGAAAGAATTGAAGGGTTTTTTAGGATTGCAGCACCTAGCATATTCTTATGCAGTGATGTTGTCTTTAACAAGTTATTTCAGAACTGGCTTTGCCAGCTGCTAGCCTTCACTGTTTGTGTAGCCTGATTTTCTGTGTTAACTCCTTGCAGTGCCTCACGTTATAGACTGTGGTTCCTGCCTTGTTGGAGGAATAAAAGTAACAATGCTTTTGTGCAGAAATGAGGGATTTAGTGCTGGGAAGTTCTGTATAATGCCAAAGAAAGCCTGGCCACCTCCTAATTTTATGGTGAGTGATTAAAAGGGAAATACTGGCATGGTATGGTATAGATGCCCCAACACAAAGGCTAGTCATGGTATATTAGCACAGAAGTCATAAGGCCTTTCTGGGCACATCTGTATTGTTCCATTCCCTCAGGGATTCACATTTATCCTCAAAACCAATCTCACTGATATCTGTTTGTCCTGCTTGTGCTTTAGCTTGCCTCTGGAAGAAGGTGGTGAGGTAAACTCAGGCATAGATCAGGGAAAGGACAACTGACTTGAACCTTAATCTTAGCCTTAAAGCAAAGAGGCATGCAATCAGTTCTAGCATTGCTTGAGCTCATTTCCTTCCCTTCCCCACCAAAGATATCACTTGCTGACCTTGCTGCACCTGTACACCCTAGCAGTCCGCTCCAGTACTGCTGTCTTTAGCTTTCCATCACAAAACAGGGTCTAACTGATACCGACAAAGAACATAAGATGTGACTGGTAGATTGGCGTTTTACGTGCTGGTGAAAAGGGTAATGGGATAGCTTATATGGTAGGTTGTCCCTCCTGAAATGTTTTACAGTTCCAGCTCAAAGTGAGTCATAAGCATGGAGAAACAGAGAGAGCTCCTGTGGTCAGGCATAGCTGTTCTTCGTGAACATGAATATCAGGGCTTCTGACACTATCGTGTGTCTTAGAGACAGCACCTTCCTTCCTGCTTTCACCAAGGTAATTATAAAGTATGGAGCATTTCCTCTAATTAAGCCATACACACAAGGCACATACTTTCAAGGTATGTGAAAAAAAAAAATACAGTAAGAGGTAGAACAGTGATGTTGTAGTATACTGCCTGTTTCAGGTAACCCTGTATTTTAAAACCAACCACATGATTAATTTAATTAATCTTTCTCTGTTTTTCTTTCTTCTTTTTTTTTAACTACTTAGTCTGTTGCCACTGTTGGTTTTGTGATACAAGATCCTTTTGGGATCCAGCCTGCTGTTTTTCAGCTAGCTCCAGGGCAGAGTATAACAGTAGAGGTTAGTACTATAGAAAGTATTTGTTCTTTACTAAATACATTAGCAAATAAAATCATTTTAGAAGATCTTGGCTCAACCTTGCAAATTTGACTTTCTGTGAGCAAAAATGCTCAAATCCTTTTGTGCTGGAAGAATTGCAAATGTGAGTCTTACTGGAGAGTCTTTCATTGCAACTTGCAAGTCTTAGCCACTCAGAGACCAGTCAGATTTTCCCCATGCAAAGAATCCTGTTAGAGAAAACAGGAATCTGAGAACACAAGATTATTTCACTCCAGCTGGGGCATCAAGTCCAAGAAACTTTTCCTTTCTGAGCTTCCTTGGGGAAAAAAAAAAAGGACATCTGGGGAAAATAATTCTTTCATTATAGAGCAGCAGGTACAAATCCTTCACTTATGCTGTGCTCTTTCCTGAAGAAGATCCTGCAGTAGGTGTGCATTACTGGTTGCCACCGCTGCTTTCTCTGATGTGGGCCA
Organism: Pterocles orientalis; assembly: GCA_011057875.1. Classification (NCBI taxonomy): domain Eukaryota; kingdom Metazoa; phylum Chordata; class Aves; order Pterocliformes; family Pteroclidae; genus Pterocles; species Pterocles orientalis. Next base: position 769,909 of record WKFP01014335.1, read on the forward strand.
CATTTTACTACAGCATCACTATGGGGAGAGGAAGAGTGATACGGAGAGTATGGCCAGCCCCCAACTATTCCTTTCTCCAGTACCTCCTGGCTGTTGATGAGAGGAATGGGTCAGGCAGGTGTGGATAAAGGAGAAACATTTCTCCTCCTTTGTGTCTGTCTCAGTAAATGACTGAGGGCAGATTCGATTCTGAGGGTGCAATTCATAAAACTAACCCAGTAGACTGCCCACATCTCCAGTGACTAGAAAGGCAGCTTCTGGTGACCATCCAGATACACACATGTAAGTTTAGTGACCCAGAAAACACCTATTTCTTTCTGTTCTATATTCAGGGAAGGTGACACTCTCTGTTTCTTGCAAATGTAGGATTTAGTTACTAATCACTAGAACTGTCCTTTACTGAACATTTACAAATTGCAGTTTATTACTTCCGGAGAGAAATCAGTTACAGACACTGCTATTTCACTTCTCTCTTTCAGGTAATGTTTTTCCCTTCTGTTCCAGAAGTGTCACAGCAAACATACACCATTGTTTGTGACAATTGCCAAGTCAATGATATTACAGTCACAGGTTTGTTTCTAACACCTTTCAGAGATCGTGTTTCTAACACTGTAGATATTCAAATATGTGAGTGGCGGTTGATGGCTTGAACTGATGGTAAGATTTTATGTCATTGGATTAAAGAAATACTTTGTCCCCTGATGGTGTTAAATGCTAAGTAATAATAATAATAATAATAAATAAAAAATGCTACTCCATCCCAGTACATGATATGCATGGGATTCAGAAAGCACTGAGTACTTAACCCACTGCAGCCAAAAATCCAAATGTAAAATGTCAGCAAGTAGCAGAAAAGAACACCTGTAGTCAGGTGCAATTCATTTCTTCCGTTTTTGTATCAGTAAGACAACATGACAGACTATAAAACGTCAGCTTTAACAGGGCAGAAATACATTTGGGTATGAAGCAACTTTGAGGCACATCTTGGATTAAGGTATTCAGGAAGACAGGCAATCTCTGGATTAGCTATTGAAACTAGTCAAAATTCTTGTAAATGTTAGTGCTTGTCCTGTAATGTAACTGTGAGTGATATAACATGAGGCTTGACTTGTAGTCTATGTAATCACTTTATTACAGGTATTTCCTTTGGAAATTTTTTAATAGTACATTTGCTGCTTATTTTTATTTTCATATGCTGCTCAAAACATCTGGGAGCCACATTATCAACCACTGCAAATATTCTGTTCAATTCAGTGAAATGATGCTGATGTAAGTGAGCTGAGGTTGTGGCCCTGAAATCAAAGTCAGTTAAATTCATGAAGAGAAGATCTCTGTTGATATATATTGATGAACAAAGAACATCAGGAAAATATTGTGCAATTAACACATTGGAGTTCTGAAACTTGAGGAAACACCAGATATAAACAGTAATGGCCATTGCTGGCATTTGCTGTTAATGAGTAATATGAACAATGTTAATAGTTGAACAGTAATACCTACTTATTTCTTCAAGGGGTTGGACAGCTGATAGCTCTGGAGCTTTTGTTCGTCACTGGTGGAGAAAGCAAACCTCAACTCGGTGAAGTTACTGATGTAACAGCACAACACCTCATACGATTTGGCCCCCAAAATCCACACACCGCTGAGGAGAAGACATTGGTTATAAGGAACTCTACGTAGGTAGCTGCTATTAATAGAGTAATGCTCTGCAGTCTGGACATACTGGTAGGGATCTCATTTGTGATACTGTACTCTCTCAAGCTGGAGAAATCTTCATGCACTTGCAAAGCTTTGTGCAGAAACCTTGCTGCTTTTTTGCTCCATTGTTTAGTAATGAAGGTTCAAGGATATGCTTCTAAGAGCAGGAGTAGTATATATAGATCAAACATTTTGGCAACCGTTAGCCAAGGTCAATGTGTTTGCCTCAGTATAGATAAATCGATAACTCCAGAAGATTCATATGAATTGTTGCAGGAAATATTTAACAGTGTTATCCAGATGGGATTTATTTATCTAACTTTACATGCCTACAGTGTACACTTGTGCAGCTGGGCTAAGCACCCTATAGTCTTTTTCTATCATAGTGCAGGGAAATAGATGCTTCTGAGGATGCAGTTCTGACTGCAGGCATCTCCCATAGAACAAGACATAACACATCCTGGACTCCACTGGGTCCTCACTGATTAAAACTGGAGCCCAATGTAACCAGCTCATATTAAAACTTTCACAGGATTCCTACTATTGAGTCCTAATAGATACAAATTGTATTTGAACTCAAGGAATATGTCCCTATGTACGATTACATTGTACTGGACATAGTGGCATCCTGATTTTGCTTAAAATCAGTCAGGCAATAACAGAAATACACTAGTGTGCATGACTGCAATAGTGAGAGGCTGCAGACCATCAAAGCAGTGAGGAGGTCAGTGCTGGTTTTAGATATATTAATGTAAATTGCTGCTTGCTACAATCAATTTCTGGAAGTTTGTTCTCTGGCCTGGAAACCACACATGCATGATGCCAGAACAGAATGCTGTTTGGGTATAGAAATTGTGATTACTGTAAACTGACAAAGGATGTGATGATGCTAATTTTCACATTTTCTCTGTGTTATAATCACCATAGCAGTCCCTGCACGTCTGGTGTCAGCATTTGTGTGAAACAAAACTGGGAAAACTTCCTACTGCTATAGAAAGTGATACAAGTTCAGTTTTATGTCACTGATACTGACTTCGAATTTCCAGTGTCCTTCCCCCCCCTTAGTAAGGCAAAGTTTTTGAGGTCAGTAGGAGCAAGGTTTTAAAACCCATGAACACATTCCACTGAATACATTTCTGCTGAAGCAACCTAGTTAAGCAACCTTTTCTGGATTACAAAGAATATTGCAGAGCCATTGCTGTAATCTTAGCTGGAGCCCCCTGTGTTTGTTGACATGTTAAAGACCACAGCTTGCACTTGGATTAAATTCAGAATGTTCTGTGGATCAGCAGCAGAGATCCAATGGAAACATACTGATATCAGCAGGAAGGGTCCTGTTCATCTGATTCTTGAAAGAAGAATTGTCATTTCCTAAAAGATGCATTGCATAAGTTAAATAAGGCAAGAAAGTGTTAACATATCTTGCACATTTGTATAATTTATTTCCATATATTAGCATGTTCTATGCTGCCTCATTAGCTTTGTTGCTTGCAGAGACTTATAAGTCTAACCCTTTCATTTTTAAGATTTCCCTACACGGAAAAGGAACTGAAAATTTTCTCCCAATATCTTTCTCAAAAATGTCTGATTTTTTTAATCATAGCTTTTTGTTGTTGACTGATTTCTTTGCAGCCACATAGAACTTCCCTTCTACTGGCAGATAATAAAGCCTAATCTGAAACCATTAATACCTGAAGGAACTGCAGACTTTGTGAAGCTCAAATATGATCGAGACACAGAGTCAGCCTTCTCCCTAAATCCTCAACACGGAGTTTTGCTTCCCCATGCTGATCATGAGTTTATTCTCACTTACACTCCACGGGAGGTATGGCCTGTAATTCCTTCCTATCTACAAACTCCAGCTGTGTATTTTTATGCAAGTCATAAAATCCTTGCTGTGCAGCTTTCTGAATTAAATTTAATTAGCTGGTACTATGCTCTGATAAACAGTGTTCAAAATGTAGAAAGTTACTAAAAGAAAACATGTTTTGACTGCAAAATATGAGACACTTTCTGATCTCATGTCATTTTTGGTACTGATTGGGCACAATTAACTTTTCACTGAAAACTGTGGAGATATCCTCATAGCTGCAGCTGTGCTGGCTGGTAAAGTTACCACCCTCCCCACACTACCAGCTCCTCCACAATCTCCTGACCCTTCCCATCCGCTGAGTGAGCTGCTTTGGGGATGTGCCCCATACCTCCTGCAGCCTGAACAAGTTTGTTAGCAAACAGACATTATTTCAGCTCTTCCAACTGGAGCTTTTTGGTGCTGACACGGGTCCTATGAGCTGTGTGGTAAATTAAGGGGGCACTGGTAGCCTTTGGCTGGGAAAGGATGGTATGCAGCTGGGGGTGAAGAGGGGTGTGAGGATGGTTGCACACAGCTGTACCAGTGACCCTTGTCTTAGTTTCTCCTCCCCTGTCTGTATAAATAAGGAGCATGAGCTCACTGTATTTAAAGAAACTTGATCCAAAGTAAGCCTAAGAGCAGGAATATCCCATGCTGTGGTGATTAACCATCACAGAATGCCTTAAATAAGTAAGGAAATCAACTGGATTTTTAAAATATTTTAATTTGGTAATATAAAAATATATTCATGATGTTTTAAAGATTTTAATTTGTTAATAAAAAATATTGAATTAGGCTATACACTTGGATTCATATCTCTGCAAACAAATGAACCTTTTGCAAAGCCCTTCAGATTTAAGGTGTGCTTCTGTGGTTCCTTTTTCCCCCCTCCTTTAGAATATAGAAGGCATCCTCTTTGCCCATGATGGGAAAGTAGTTTTTCTTATTCAAAATCAGATTGATGGTCAATTAAGCTAAATGCCCTGGAGCAGTCAGAAGAAACTTTAAGTTAGTACAGCAGTATTGATCTTCATTTGATGAGCCTTTGCAGATGCTTGTGTGTAGTATGCAATATACTAGGGAAATAATAACAGGCCTGTCAAAAATGAGTATTTTTCTTGGAACCATACACCATGAGATCAGAATCTGGCTTAATATTTTGCAGTCAAACATGTTTTCTTTTAGTAACTCTAGAGTTTGAATATTGTTTATCAGAGCTTAGTACACTGATTATGATAGTTCATCCTTTAAATGTAAACTACTTTTTCATCTGTTTTTAAGCCTTTATATAACTGATTACTTGACATTAAAATCTCCTTCTTCATCTGTGTAGCTGAAGAGTTATCACAATGTGATTCAGATTGTACTGACGGACATCCCAGAACCACCTTGGTAAGCTGAGAAACAGTACTTCCCTGTAAGATGTGTAGCCATGTTTTAGCTATGCTGTTACATTAAGCTCCATCTTTCTGGTGATGATGGACTGACAATTATAAATCCTTTTATCTGCACAACTATAGGGGTAAAAAGAGCATCCCTGTGAACCTCCCTCATGTCTGAACACATGCCTTAGCCCTAGTGGGGGCTGCACCTCTCAGAAAAATATAATGCTGTCATTTTGTCTGTTTGTTTCCCAGGCTTTCTGCTGAGATTTCCAGCAGGTTTTCCTGTTATTACTGTTTGTCACAGCAGTCTATGACTTACATAGTTGTTCATTAACAGACTGGGATGACTAGAGTACTTTGAAGAACCACTGGAATTTTTCCAGTTTGTGCACTAGCAGACTGTAGCTGAGAAACTTCTGATTATTTTCAGCTTTGACCTGACAATTAAACAACAGTTTAAAATGCTTAATAATTCTACCATGTTTCCTCCCAAAGTTTAGTAAAAGAGGGGATGCTTCAAAACATCCCAGAATACAAAGTACAGGATGTAATAGCACTGGAAATAGAAGTTAAAGGATCAACAGAACCATTTCATCTTCTTCTGGAACCATACGCCATCATCATCCCTGGAGAAAACTTTATTGGTGTAAATGTCAGAAAAACATTTAAGGTTTGTTTGCTTTTCACTTCATTGTTACCATGTGCTTTGTGTCACTATTGCTTTTGACTTTGTTGTTATCATGTGCTTTGTATCACTAGGTGTCATAGGTATTCTTAGAAGATATCAGACAATCCATGTTATTTTAGTTTTTCTTACTGTTTTTAAAGGAGACCATGACTACAGGAGGGTCTGTACTAAAATCCCCTGGCAGGCTTCCTTACTCCCACACCCCAGGCAGCAGGCTTTGTTCTTTTTTCATCTCTCAAGTTTGATACCACAGAGTATTACCCTTGTAAATGTTTTTCTGGGTCACAAACCTGTTGCTTATCACTTTGTCGCTCCTGTAGTGTAGAAGTTTTCCAGTTGGGAGGAATAGCCAATGGATGATTTAATTACTTCATAACAGAAGCACTAGTTATTCCGAAGACTACAGGAAGCACAGAAAAGCTGCAAAAGTCACATATGCTGCAGTTTACTAGACCTTATTTTTCCCTGCAGGTTCTGATAATTTCTGTTTGACCATTACGGGACAGACTGCTGCTACAACTGTCCACTCACTCACCATCCTCTTCACTATAGATCAGGATCCTTTTGATCTTAGACTCACTTGGGAAAAATAGGCCTGTTAGCAAGAGCCAGGCAGGAAGACATTTTGTGCTTTCTCTTCCCAGAAGTTCTTTTTCAACTTAAGACAGCTATTTCACGCTTTCCAGTAATCTGGAATAGCTACTTGTGGAATAGGCAATTAAGTCACTTGCTGATAATACAATGACATTCTTTACAGTTTCCAATTTTTTTTTTCAGTCTTAAAAAAGTAAGGATTTGAACTGTGTTCAGAGATAATTGTGCTTCAGAGAACAAAGTTATTTGCTGTAATTAAGAAATAATGTCTGAATAGATCTGAAGAGCAGGCCAAAGATTTCAAGAGCTTACATCTCCCTCACAAACAAATCTTTTTGGAAAAAAAAAAAAAAAAAAAAAAAAGAGACTACTCTCAAAAGAAAGATTTGAAGTTTAAGCTTTGAAGATTTGTAACATTTTTGAAAAATGAGTAAAAAGTTTAAAAGGCTTGAAATATTATTAAGTTCTTTAATAGAATGGTTAATGGATTTTCTTTAAATTTTAGAAAACAGCTTCACTAGTGTGAAGGTAGCTGCTTAGTTCATCTGACTAAATATAGTGTTTTCAGCATAGATCTCCACATCTGAGCTACCTGCGCTAAGCTTTCCTTACAGTCCTTGGAGATCTCACTGGCAGCATCCAAGGGATGATTTGTCTCATCCTGTAGGGAAAAATATGTTGGAGGAATTGCTCTCAGCACTTTAGTTTTCTTTATTTTCAGTAGAGAGAATCCTAGGAAATGAGGTCAGATGTAGCTCTTGCATCTGTTTTGAACACATGAAATCCAGTCAGGTGAATCCCTCTTCTTGTCTTTATTTTACATCACAGGGGAGAAAGGAAAGGGAGGACACAGAATTATAACGAAAATAACAGTGGTTGGTGCGTGCCTGGGTTGCTACTGCTCAAGTCAGAGGTTGGATGAAGTTCTGTGTCTTTTCACTCTTACCATGGTCAGTTTATTTCGAGATTCGGGTGAGGATACAGTATGTTGTAGCTAGACCCAAGGTATATTAGTAGGTTATAATGTTTAGTGGTGATCAGGATACAGTTAGAGTTTGCAAAGTATGTTGTTGTCTAAGACTTGCAATACCTAGTTTGCAGTGCATCAGTACTCTCAGCAAATTAGCTTGTTGCTATGAAACCTTTAAGTGCATTAATTGTCTCATTGATTTTAATTGTTTTAGATGTGGAATAACAGCAAATCATTGGTCAAGTACACATGGGAGAAAATCATTGACTGTGACATCATGGAAGTCAAACCTCATACTGGTGTCATAGGTAAAGTTTCTGTGACTTTCAAGCATCAGTCAATGACAGAAATATTTAAATTGGTACAAGCAGGTGAGAAAAAGTCGTAGAGCACTATAATGCAAGTTGCAAAACAAGAACTGATCCCCAGCACACTGGAGCCAACAGGAGATTTAATTTGGTTCCAGGCCTTACACTAACAGGATTGCAGCAGGTGGTTTCTTTGCAAAATGGTGCGACAGGACCCTGAATTTTTCTTTTCTAGATATGAATACATGCTGTGAATTTGAACTGGTAATTACTGGAAGCAAACCTGGGAGCATCAGCCGTAACCTGCAGTGTAAAATTGAACACTGTCCAGAGCCAGTTGTGCTGCACGTTGAGGCTGCTTTTAAGGTAAGGAACAGTTCAGTGTTGGAGGATGACTAGCTGTGCGGCCTTGCCACCGTCCATATAAAGCTTGTTACACCTTTAAGAGGCAAAAAATCTAAAGTAGTTACAAACAGGAGGTATTTTTGCTGTCTAGTAACTATTGAGGCAATTTTGATACCCCCATGACAATAATTTTTTTTTCTGCATTACACTCAATGCATTTGCTTTCTGCTACTCTCTGTAAAATTGAATGTTAATCTTAGATAATGTACGCTTCTTAATTGGGCAGTTTTAGCAGAAGTGTCTGTTCTGACATCTGTTTCCTGGTGTCCTAGGGTCCACTTCTCTGTGTTGATGTTCCATCACTCTGGTTCGGTTTGACTAAGCAAGGTGAGACCGTGTTAAGAACCTTTGAGATTAAAAATCTGTGTCAGCTGCCAGCACAGTGGAGAATTCAAGAAAGCCAGGTTTGTCTAGCTGAAAGGAATGAAGAGGTAAGTCACTGCGATAGCTGGCTATGCTCCCTCTTTAGCTATTCCTTCCTTATGCTTAGGAATTGTAATATTCATTCCAGATATCCAGATATAAGTTCTAATTTCTGTGACTTCTTATGAAACTGGTTCTGCACAGTTCCCTAAGTGCACAAGTTCTTTCGAGATTAAATACTTCTTTGCAATTTTTCTCTACTTATATTTGTTGCAAATCCCCTGCCAGCATGAGCCAGAGAGACACAGAGTATTTCCTGTGACAGTGATTTCAGCTGCTGTTGATGTAAATAAGAGGGGAAAACTTTACCAGAACTGAGGCTGCTAAAAACTCCTCCCACACCCACCTCAGCATCTCAGATGAGAGTCTCAGCACCTACTGAATTGGGCCTTTTGGCTTTAAACAATAGCTTTGAAAGATGCAAGTGTGTCCCTAAATAACTTCTTACCACAATGAATACTAAAACTATTGTTTAGTATTATCTAGACTGTGTCAAATGCAGTCCATTCCAGTCTTTGACTTCAGATCTTATGCCACCATTTCATATGAAATAACTAAAGCATCTTGGAGGCAATACTGGTGGCAAAGAACTAAGTGACAGCTGCTATCTGAAGACCCTTGCACAATCCTAAAATTAAAAACAAAAAGGCAAAATACTTATTTTGATTATTTGTGGCACACAGTGGGCTTTGTAGCTAGGTTTCTCCTTGGTGTTATGCATTACAGGGAAGTGAGGAAATCCAGACTCTGGGGTAAGTGCTTTTTCTTGTCATGAAAAGCCAAATTCCGCCTGTAGGGCTCTTCACATAATTACCCATGCAAGGAATTAAGTTCACTTGTTTCATGGCAAAATTGATCTAAACATTGTTCAGATGTTCTGTTTTTCTGAACAGACTGTCAGTTTTGCAATGGAGAGAGGAACATGTTAAGCAGGGACTTTCTATTGACTATCAGGAGACAGAAGCCTGTGGGAAGTTGTCCTCTATCCCCTTGAGTTCTTGAGCTTTGTTTTCTTTGTATCATGTAGACATCTCACCAACTCTGTTGGTGGCAAAGTTGCTGGCAAAAGGAAAGATTTATGAGTGGTGGTTATGGCAGCCTTGCAAAAGAGGGTATGTGTGTATGTGTGTCTATCCCTTTTGCCCCAGAACAATTAAAATCAGAAGTGCCTGATTAGGGATAGAGGTGCCCTGGAGAAGACCCTGTCCTCACAGTCCATAGAAGCAAAGTCCTGCCTCCTTGTCTAGATGGGTTTTCACAAAGCTAGCACTGTGCTTACTAAAATCAACCCAGGTGGGACTCCAGGGGCAGAGAGAAAGGACATGTCTGAGGGAAAACTAGACCCATGCAAGTCCTAATCAGATTGTGTGGCTTCAGCATTCTACACTTGCTTTGCAGGCATCAAATAAAATTCTGTTTCCTCTCTCCTCTCCTAGGTATCTCCCTTTACCATTCAACCGTCTGCTGGAGAAATACCTCCTTTGGGTACGTGCAGTGTGTCAGTTCAGTTCACATCATTGCTGTGCCAGCGTCTCCAGACAGTGTTAGAACTAGAGGTACAAAATGGAGAAGGAAGGTAAGGGGGAAAAGTGGCATTCCACTTTGTTTTGTCCCCAAGATTCATGTGTGCTTTTCACTTTAGGAAGTTTTATCTCATAAAACAAAACTATGTAGCAGGAACTCAGAATAGGGTTGTGTAACCTATCAATGAACTATCAAATCACTAATATTGCTAAATAAACATCATCATTCTTTCCAGCATGCTGTTGTATGTCTAGCACATTTCATTAACGATAACAATAGACCATCTGTGTGTTTATTTCCAGTCATCTTCCTGTTTTTGTTGAAGTTCAGACCCCCCAAGCGTGCCTGATATCTAGTCATCTAGTACTCACTGAAATTTATACTGGAGTTCCTGCCAAAGCAACCAGCAAACTTTTTAACCAGAAACAGCTGCCAGCTAAATACTTATGGGGAAAGGTAAATGTGCTTCTAATGGATGAAGAATACAGCAGGGATGGAAATTGTAATTTTAAAGTTTTTCTGATGTGTCCTTTGAGTAGTGATTCCTGTTTACTGGCTTATGAGCAAGACTCCAACTTGAGACCAGCTTTGAAAAGATTAACTACCAGTTGATGTTAATATGTTCTTACTGTCTGTGGATCATACCTGGGTGGGCAGAGATGTGGGGGGAAATAGGATGTAAGCTATGAGTGTTTAAGTACCATGGCAATTCAAGGTTTGCATTTAATTCAGTAGAGCAAAGAAACAATGGTGCTTTTGAATTTTGTCTAAATTTTGCTTAAATTTTATATTCTGGGTGGGATTCAGCTCACAGATTAGGACCCCTAAATTTAATGTCAGTTTGTAAACTAGAGTCTGAACTCTCTTTTCAGTCAAAGGAAATCTGAACAGAAAGTCAGTCACTAGGATATATGTGTCTAGTGCCAGTGTGGGTGCTGTAGAGTGTTCCTCCTCACCTCCAGACGTCACTCAAGAAGCATGGTCTCTTATAAGTCCTGTCACACCAGCCAGCCATGCTTGTATGGCTTGGCTACCCTATGTGTCTGTGGTTAGGCGAGTCCTACCCCATCTGTACAGTCAATGGGGTCAGTGCTGTGGTCATTCAGATCTACTCTGACATCCAGGGTGCAGCTCAGTTGCCTACATAAAAGCACTCAGTGCCATGCGAGATGTCCTTAGGTGCCCAAGACATTCAAACTGAGCATGTGGGTGATATAGGACCTGTGTTAAAGTGTTCTGGAACAGCTGGAGCCTACGAGGGATATCCACAGCATTTACATGGTATCTGATGCTCGTATGCGAGCAACCAAGCCGAACCCCTGGATTCACGCCACATGCATTTAGTCAACCAGGGAAGGTGCCAACAGCAGGATTGTCTCTGTAGGCCACCTCTGTAGGATTCTGCTCCAATATCAGACTGGTTGCCTTAACCCTGGAAAGGCTTGTGACTGTAAAAGGGATGACAGTGACTGCTCCCAGCCCAGATGCCTCAGTTGGGCACCTGAAGTCATTTGGAATAAATGTAACATGAGGATCTTATCAACTGTAGGGGAACTGTAAAGCAAGCCTCATCTCAACAAACTGTATGTGTTGCTACCTGAAAGTGTCCTAAACCTTAGAATAACTCTTCTTTTTTTATATTCTTCTTTGATCTGAAGAGAAAATGTGAAAGATTGGTCTTAATGAATTAGGAGAGTTAACTGAATGTCTGTTCTTTCTGCTCAACAGCTCATTGGAAGTCAGGCAGCTTTCTGCTCTGCCACTGTCTCCCCGGCCAGTGGCACCTTAGGCCCAAATGAAGAAAAAGAATTCTGCATAGAGCTGTCAGCTAACATCACGGTAAGTTTAAAAACTGTTGCAGTTTTATCGAAATAGCAACACTGGCATTCTCATCTCACCTCCATCTGGCAGAAAGAAGGATTTTATATGCAAAATATCATGTTCTTTTTTCTGTATAATATCTCTGAAATTGCTTTGCCATTCAACCATGGTTGAAGGCAAGAATTAAAGCAGTCCACATGGTGTGCAATCTTCTGCCCTGCCTTTTTGTTTCCCAACTGTTCTTGTTTTCTTTCTTTCTTGAATGCCTATTCAATTACACTTAATGCTTATCGCTTTTCTTAGAGCATACAGATCCTCACTCTGGATTATCCCAAATGAAGTGTAGCAGACTGGCACATACAGCACACGTTTGGTTTTCTGAATGCAACTGAGCTCATGACATAATGAATCAGTGGAGGTATTTAGAGCTCATATTTGGAGTTCACCTTCACAGATGAACTCAAGGGCTCACATTTAGGGAGTTACATTTAGGAATCTGAATCTGGAGCTGAATCCCGGTCTATTATTTTATGCAAGATGCACCGATTCGTGCATTGATAAGGCAGAAAAGAATAATAGTGTTGAATTAGCCAGAGTACTGGTGTAACTGGGCCATAGAACTCATCCTACAAGTTCTGCTTTAAACCCAGGTAGAAATAAAACACTGCTTTTGGAAGATCGTTTAAGCAGGACTAGAAGTGATTAATGCTTCGAACTTCAACACTTGCAGTATAGTAAGTGTGTCAAAAATCACTAATGGAGCAGGTTTAGGCTTGTAGACTTATGTGGGCACAAAGCCAAGAAACAGCCACAAATTTTTACCTTGGTACTGCCTTCTAAGTAAATCTGATGCTGTCAGAAAATGCACTTAAAAGAATTCAGTAAAACTTTTCATGATTCTGTTGTAGTTCTGGTTTTAATCCAGTGAAGTTTATCCACATTTTCTAAATAATTTTCTTAATGAGGCTGCCTTTCCTCTGCGATGTCTGGTTCATTCACAAGGAAACTTGACTCTTCTCCTTTCAGGGTGAGCTGAAAGACCTTGTCCTTTCCTGTAGCATAGAAGACATGCTTGAGCCCCTGTTCCTGAGCATTTCTGGAGAAGTGAAAGGACTGCATGTCACCTACTCCGTACCATGTGACAGTGGAGTTGCCAGGTAAAGCAAAGGTTTACCCCAAACTGAACAAAAATTACTTATTCCCAAAGCAAAAATACAATAAATAGGGGGAAGAAAAAACAATTATCAATGTAAACTTCATTCCTCCTGCTGCTGTAGGCAGCAAGGACAGTAAACTGTGCTAGGACAATTCACTGAAGGTGCCTATGTGAAGAAAAGGTACTGGGTTTACACCCAAGACAAATTCAGCATCTTCTAAGCCCAAGAGAAGACTGAGAAGAGCACTACTCCACTCCCACTATTGTTTAGCTTAAACAAATTAAATTAACAACTGTGAATTCATTAATTCATTAATAATAAATTGGTGTGAAGTGAACTGCACATTAGTGAAACTTGTGGTCATGTGCTGTGTCTGTTCCCCTTCATGCTCCTGGCACTTGTAACCTGCTGGTTGCCTTGATGCATTTGTGTGTAGAGAGCATGAAAAACTACCTTCTTCCCTGGTAACCAAAGTGTGGGACCTCTGCAGTATAGAGAGTAACAACTATTTTCTGGAATGCTGAAAATTTGCAAAGTCAGCTCTTAAATGTGAATTTACAATTACAGAGTTATACCCAGGATCCTGTATTTTGGACCATTAAGTTTTGTTGCTGCACTGTGAGATATGAAGTTACAGTTTAATGTACTTCTCTTTGGCTTGGTAGATCTAGCTGATTTTTTTTTCATTTTTCTGATATGTAGCATGATTACTCTCTTTTAGAATATGCTTATCTTTATATATTTTTATATAAGTAAAAATGGCTTTACTTTGGTGGGTCAGCATGTTATACGTGATAAAAATTTTACCCAAAATAAAACCTTAAGTGGATAGAACTGAAAATGAGAAGCAGTAAATGCTGATGGCAAAAATTATAGGCTGCGTGGTCCTTTTACACTCATCATCACAACCACATTGCATATTGCACATTTTAAAATCTACTGAAATTATCTGTGGCATAAGAAAACAAGGCTGATGTTTTAATACTAGTGTAAGTTTTTCTGACAGTAATGAAAGACAAATGTTACAAAGCCCGTGTGACCTTCTTTTGGACTTTGGATCTGAAGTTGCATTCAAAGATATAGTCAAGCGTCAGCTAATTCTTACCAATCACACTGGAATCAGTGCTCCATTCAAACTGGAAGCTGAGTATTTTACTGGCTACTCACTTATTCCAGAACAAGGAACCTGCCTGTAAGTCTTGCTTTTCTGCATAATGACTCAAATACTAATTCAGACCTGGGTTAAATCTGAAATCAGGACGGAGTGCTGTTGCCTCTGCCACGAGACGCCCTTTCTGCAGTGCTCTGGTGGGTTTTTTTCAGCTCTTACTCCAACTGTGGTAATGAAACCTGCTGGTGAGGTTTCCTGCAGAAACAGGTAGCTGGTAATGCAAGGACGGATGATTTAGCTGGTGTAAATGGCAAAACTCTCTTGTCTCCAGTGGACATAAGCTGGTTTACACTGGCCAAAGCTTTGTTATATTAGATTATACAGAGTCCTACAACTCTCAAATTGATTCACTCTTAAGGATGTTACTTTCAAAAAATGCTTTGTAGGCAGTCCTTCTTTAAATTATAATGGCTACTAATTTAGGAGTCAGGCAGAGCTGTTACTTTAGCAAGACTCTTGCTCATTTCACAGAAATATTATTGTTTTTTTTTTCTCAAGCTACCCGGTGAAAAGAAGAGGGCCCATCACAAAACATGCAACCAGAAGAGCACAATCAGGTACGTAATAGATATTAGGAAGAAATACTTTCCTGTGAGGGTGGTGAGACACTGGCCCAGGTTGTCCAGAGAAGCTGTGGATGCCCCATCCCTGGAGGGGTTCAAGGTCAGGCTGGATGAGGCTTTGAGCAACCTGGGCTGGTGGAAGCTGTCCCTGCCAGCAGCAGGAGGGTTGGAACTGTATGATCCTAAGGTCCTTTCCAGCCCAAACCATTCTATGATTCTATGAGAATAGCTGTCAATCTCTGCAGCAGAGAGAAGGCAAAAGCCAACTGACTACCATATTCAGCATTAAATGTGCCAGTCAGGCACATTATTTCATTCTTGGAGTATCTGCTAAGTGTACACTGTGAAATGACTTAGTCTTGAGTTTGAAAGCTCACATTGCATAAGCATTATGTCAATCTCTCTCTTCTCCCCTAGCTTCTTTTTTTCTCTCCCTCTTCTTTCTCCCTTCCCCTCCCTTTCTTTCTCTCTCTCTTTCCTCTTCTTTTCCTGGAAACCAACAGTCTGAAACAGGTGGTTCTGGTGACCACTCCCAGGATCACTCCCAGCACACAGTATGGATGACATGCATAATATTTGGCTATTTCCCTCCTAAACAGTCTTCCAATACCACTGCAGCAGGCTTTTCTCCCTCAAACCCTTTTATTAACCCTCCTCACTGTGAGAGGTTACAGCACAGCCCATCCATCATTTCTGATGTGTTGTACTGAAAAATAAGAATATTTGGAGCCACATGAGACCCAGGGAGGGAGGAAATGGGAGCAAAATGCCGTAAAGTGTGGATATGTCTTCTGTATCCAAAATAAAACTTGGACATATTGGTACCTTGCCATAGCGTTTGGTATCTGTTACAAAGACAGAGCTTTTCAGCTGTTGAATTAGTACTTAAGATTGGAAAAACGCTGTTCTGACAAATTCCATGCAAACTTATGGATTTAGAAGGCCAGGTGACTCAGAATGTGGAAAGGCTTTGCTCTTTGTAATTCAGTCTTTGTGTTGAAAATCACACAGAGGTAAACAGACAGCTGCTAATAGAATGATAACCAGGTACCACAAATTCCAGCTTATTTTTCTCAAACTGAGGGTGTGCTTTCATGTAACCAGTTAGTGCCTTGCATATCCCAGAGTCCTGGATCAGGTTGTTGGAAATGTGTCCTTCTATGAAATAATCTCTGAAAAAAACTAACTCTCAAAAAACAGATTAAGACCCACTGCAGAAGAGAACTTGGGTAAAGTGGTGTAATATGGGTTGTGTAAATGATCCCAGGTCTTTTTTAAGCCAGTGAGGTTAGGCTGATAAACACCAGCTAAAAATATGGTCCTACATATTCTTTGAAAGACCAACTTTGTTCCATTTCCTCAAAATGTATCAAATGCTTCTTTGCTGTGCTCCTTCAGAGTTTGCAGCAGCAGTGCTGTCTCATGGGAAGGGAGTAGCTTTCCATGTACAACCTTCCACAGGAACTCTGAAAGCCTTCCAGCAGCTAATCGTAGAAATAACAGCTTACAACAACATGTGGGGAGAGTACCGGGATGATCTTGTCTGTAAGGTAGGTGGGGCTTTGGTTTTAAACTATGTATTGCTGTGGTGGATTTTACACCAGTTATATTGCTTAGATTCCTTCCCGTTAAAAATACTTTTTCAGTTTGTTAAGACTTCTGCAAAAATTCAGGGTAGATATTGCTACACCACTACCTCCAACAACATGTAAGCAACTTGTTTGCTCTTAGACAGCGTGGTTTAGTTTTGGGGTATCATGTTTATCCCTTGGGAGGTTTTCATGTGCCTTTAAAATCACTGGAGCAGTTTTGATTTATAAAATCTGTTTGGTAGCTGGCCAGTGCACTCCTCTGCTCTACCAATACAATATATTGTGTTGTATGGAAAAGTCACAGGAAAGCTGATGAATGTGTGAGGTATTGCATTCTCCTGCTGAGAAGAGCTTTTGTTAGCATATGAATTAGATACTGTCAAAAGAAACCAGTCAAAAATATTTGAAAATCCAATCAGTTTTCAAAACATAATTTTGTAACCCAGAGAACTAGTTTTATCTTGTTTCTAATAGCAAAAAAATCATTTTTAATAGGTGGGAGACTTGCAACCTAAATTAATTCCTATGCAAATGACTGTGAAAGGCTGTCCAATCTTCCTACAGATGACAGGACCACAGACAGAGCAACCCATAATCAGGTATAGTGCAAAATACTGCCAGAGAAGTCAGAGAATTAAATACCATTGGACTATAGCCAACATACACACCTGTTCCCAGCTTTTTGTGTTATAATGAGAAGGTCAGCAAAGTGACTGTCAAAAGTGTAGTATCTGCTTCTGTGACACCAATACATCTGTCTCTGCCAGCATAATTAGAGAAGAATCTGCGTAGAAGCCCTCTCGAGTTTACCAACAATCACCATTGTAAGCTTACACTCGTAGAATTTCACCCATTCCAGTCTCATCTGATCCTGTGAAGGTACAAACTGGTGCAAGGTGGCAGGTCTCATTGTCATCTGCAGTTCATTTCTCCCTGTCCATTTACCTGGACTGGGAGAAATGCAGCCCCAAGGTCACTCGGGGCAGGGGAAGGTTTAAGCCCTCTCATACCGTGAGTCACATCTGGGTAAGGTTTGGTTTACGGGGACCAGGGCACTCCACACTCAGCCAGCTGCTACACAGCACGGCTGCTTCTTTCTGCTTTCAGAGGAATTAGCATCGTGCGTCATACTGCAGCCAAGAGCATTTGCAATGTCAGCTCTGCAGTGGGGCATAGAAAATGGATTTAGTTATCCACCATAAAACACTCTTCTGCACCTGGAAATCTGTGCCTGACATGGGTCACTCTGCCGCTGTGTAGCTATTTGCTGCAGCTGCCAGAGTCTTTTACAAAAGCTGACTTCACATATTTACCCTGAAATGTCTGAGACAAGTCAGAAAACTGGAAAAAAGAGACTGATTAAATAAAGCAATATTGTACTTCACAGTGTAGGCCATGCTTCACCTGACAGCCACTCTTAACAGGCTGCCCGTGCAGCCAGATATGTTTCCACTTTTCAATGATTCTTTAATGAAAAATCATTTCAGACATTCATTTTTATTTTCTGCATTTGCTGACAGCAAGGTTTCCTCCCCCAGGTTTGGCACTCATGTCTCTGGAGGGTCCCCTGTCTTTTGGAGGGTCCAGCTCAATAACCCCTCTCCCTTTGGTAAGACTGACTTCTGTACAACATCGACACTTGCATCACACTTCTTAGGATAGTAAAAATAGAATAATCCATTAGCATGTTAATTAACAGGCCTATTGTTTCCTAATCAAGATGGTTTTTGTAAAAATAATAAAAGTACATAAGAGAGTGTCTAAGATGGTTTTTAACCTACCTAGTGAAGAACAATAACACATGTCGATAGGTCTTTATAAGCATAGTGGTGTTTATGGCATTACTGCTTTCTGCAACAATAAAGCAGGTAAGCTCCAGCAGGAGTGTAGTATCTGACTTAATGTGTTATTACTCTGAAACACATCCCATCCTGGTGTGTTTGGGATTTCACTCATTGAAATGATGGGAATTCAGGCTTTTCCATCCTATTTTTGTGAATCTCTCACAGCAGTAACCCTGTTCAATCAGACGTGCTACCTGCTTCTTAGTGCCATCATCTGGCTCTTCTCTGTTTAGTCTTTTTATCTCAAATGAGATTTTAAGCTTTTCAGAATGAAGGTCAGTCTTGGGTTTGTTTTGGTTTGTTTTTTTTTTAATGCCACCAAACACATTTGCTTAACAAACAAAATACTCGTAGTACTTAAGATGTGCTTTAATACAAATCTAGTTGCTAGGCATAAATTTGTTACTTGATACTCTGGTTCTCCGGTACCAAATAAGCTTTGAGTCTTCTCAATGACCAGGAGTAATGGTCCTTTCTCCTTTTCAACTCAGACATCCGCCTGGACTGGAAAATTTACAACCACGAGGAAGACGATAAAAAGCTGGTGGACCTGTTGATGTTCTTTGGAGACCCTTTTCCTCTTAAGGGCATGGATGAAAATGAGACTGCATCAATTGGTAGCAACTCAGAGTCAGAGATCACGTTAAAGTTGGATCAAACTGCCATTCCCTGCGGAAGCATTTATCCAGCTTTGCAAACCACAGATGAGGTCAGTTGTTAGTCTGTTTTTCATACTGCTGCTGAGATACATGATGGGCTTCTTGGCATGAAAGGTTGAAAACAATAACATGCGATAAACTTGTAACTAAGAGGTGGATTGTTAAAAGAAACGTCAGCTCCTATCATAGTCAAAAAAGCAATACGTGGGTAGGTGGCTATTGGTGTCAGCAATCAACTTCCAGAATGAGCTGTAAACAAATAGGTCTTCAGCTTCTCCTTTTCATAATATGGCAATTTACTGTCTTGAAGGGCAGTGACAGGGAGAAGGTATCATACAGGTCATGTCTGTTTCTCCAGCAAAAGCTTTAGACAAGATATTTAAATCACCTTTTCTCTGTTTCAGCTCGGAAGGCATAATTGTTTTGAATACACACCTCTCAACTTTCTTGTGCAACAAGGGAAAGTTATTGCCCTAGAGCGCTGGTTTGCATAGCGGGCCAGAGATGTTACGTTTGAGCGCATCTCTTGGCAGAACAGGACCCAAGCACACACTTGTTCCAAAGGGCTTGGGAGGAGTTTCAGGAGAGCAAACCTATGCATGAAAAAATTCATGTACAGGACACATCCACATGGCCAGCTTTTGTGCCAGAAAGAAAGAAACTGGAGCTGGCCGTGCTTCCTGACTAGTGCAGCAGATCCCTGTACACTTCACTTGCATTCCTCCTTTGCAGCGTAACAGTTTTAACCATTCCCCGCCCCTGTGTCCCTGCAGCCTCCAGACTCTGACAGCAAAAGGGAGGAAATCGTCACTCAAGAACCTGCAATACAGGAAATCGTCTCTCTACTTATACGACCTCATGAAGGGGTTCCTGCAGACAACCCCTACTCCATTACTCCAAGACAGA
>WKFP01014335.1:789488-812226 GCA_011057875.1 Pterocles orientalis
GTTTGTTTTGGTTTGTTTTTTTTTTAATGCCACCAAACACATTTGCTTAACAAACAAAATACTCGTAGTACTTAAGATGTGCTTTAATACAAATCTAGTTGCTAGGCATAAATTTGTTACTTGATACTCTGGTTCTCCGGTACCAAATAAGCTTTGAGTCTTCTCAATGACCAGGAGTAATGGTCCTTTCTCCTTTTCAACTCAGACATCCGCCTGGACTGGAAAATTTACAACCACGAGGAAGACGATAAAAAGCTGGTGGACCTGTTGATGTTCTTTGGAGACCCTTTTCCTCTTAAGGACATGGATGAAAATGAGACTGCATCAATTGGTAGCAACTCAGAGTCAGAGAGCACGTTAAAGTTGGATCAAACTGCCATTCCCTGCGGAAGCATTTATCCAGCTTTGCAAACCACAGATGAGGTCAGTTGTTAGTCTGTTTTTCATACTGCTGCTGAGATACATGATGGGCTTCTTGGCATGAAAGGTTGAAAACAATAACACGCGATAAACTTGTAACTAAGAGGTGGATTGTTAAAAGAAACGTCAGCTCCTCTCATAGTCAAAAAAGCAATACGTGGGTAGGTGGCTATTGGTGTCAGCAATCAGCTTCCAGAATGAGCTGTAAACAAATAGGTCTTCAGCTTCTCCTTTTCTTAAAATTGTTAAAGTTGATGAGATACTTTTTAAAATACTGTCATTAAAAAGCTAATGCCGTTTTTACATGAAAGTGTTACGATAACTAAAACTCCTCAGTTTGGGTCTGCTTTTCTCATGCGTCCTTTATGGTGTTGCAGAATCTAACCTGCAAGTTCAAATTGTTTTGGAGGTACTTATCCCAGTGCCAAACTTAAGATTGGTTGCTCTGTTCGAATATAACACCTATTACACATGCAGTTTGATCATAATATGGCAATTTACTGTCTCGAAGGGCAGTGACAGGGAGAAGGTATCATACAGGGCATGTCTGTTTCTCCAGCAAAAGCTTTACAGAAAAGATATTAAAATCACCTTTTCTCTGTTTCAGCTCGGAAGGCATAATTGTTTTGAATACACACCTCTAAACTTTCTTGTGCAACAAGGGAAAGTTATTGCCCTAGAGCGCTGGTTTGCATAGCGGGCCAGAGATGTTACGTTTGAGCGCGTCTCTTGGCAGAACAGGACCCAAGCACACACTTGTTCCAAAGGGCTTGGGAGGAGTTTCAGGAGAGCAAACCTATGCATGAAAAAATTCATGTACAGGACACATCCACATGGCCAGCTTTTGTGCCAGAAAGAAAGAAACTGGAGCTGGATGTGCTTCCTGACTAGTGCAGCAGATCCCTGTACACTTCACTTGCATTCCTCCTTTGCAGCGTAACAGTTTTAACCATTCCCCGCCCTTGTGTCCCTGCAGCCTTCAAACTCTGACAGCAAAAGGGAGGAAATCGTCACTCAAGAACCTGCAATACAGGAAATCGTCTCTCTACTTATACGACCTCATGAAGGGGTTCCTGCAGACAACCCCTACTCCATTACTCCAAGACAGATAGTAAGCTTTTACTTTTTTTTTTTTTATGCTTAGATTTAGCATATTTTCTGCAGGACAGGAGATGGAGGAGGAGGTACGTGGGGGTAAAGACTACTAAACAGTGAAACAGTAGGCTGGGAGGCTTTGGGAGCTTAAATATGACCATGAGAAGAGTTTTCAAAGTCAACAGAAAAAAAGACAGTGTCCCACCTGCATTTGAGCAGTTCACTGATGACTGGAATTAGGTGTCCAGTCTAGAGTGACATCTCAGGTCTTCTCACCTTGGTGAAATGTGTGGCATTAGGTGGGACGCATCCAGCCTGAAGCTTTGGAAGCATGTTATTGAACTGGAGTAGATTTGCTAAGGAGATGTGGCAGAGCTGGAAAGCAGGCTGCTGCAAAAGGGGTGCTGTGCAGACAACTCTTTTGGACACACAGTTGTAACCCACAGTACTTCAAAAGTAACTGGTGCAAATAGGGGTCATAGTGTCACAATTCCTTAAATATGAGCTAAAGCAAAGACAGCACTGGGAAGATCTCACTATGAGTGACAGGGTTGCCCAAAACACCAGTGTGTCAATTATGATTCTTAAATATTAGGTTTTGGGGGGGGGTTTGTTGTTTTTTATTTTTTTCCAAAGGGTTTCAGTTACAAGTTAGAATGAGCTAAAGATTACATAAAAGAAAAAATTACAGAAATGGCATCTCAAAGAAATGAAGCCTCCAGTCAGCCCAGGGATGACTGAGGCTGAGATAGTTCAGCTAAACAAGTGTCTCATTGTGGAGGCAGCCTCTGTCGTGTGTAGCCAGCAGAGAGCTCGGCCCATGTGGAATAGAGTTGATACCATGGAGCCATTCAGGTAGTCCTCTGCAGAAATGCTCTCCGTGTTTCTGCTATTGCTCCAGGAAGGTCTGTTAGCTCAGGTGTTGTGCAGCGCAGCTGGCCAGACCTGGCTTACATCCATGTCTAACAGCTAAGCCCTCTATGACCACAATGCACAGACAGTGTTGCAGGACGTGACAAGAGATTTCCCAGTTCTGCTCTGGCCTTCCTAGACCTTAGGAAGAGCTTTTCTCTTCTGCTCCTCACCACTCTGAGCAGGGGAATGCAGTGCAAGGAGAGCTGAGCTAGTTTTGCCTCTACTTTGGTCCAGCGAGACCAAACACCTCACCCTGTGATCACATGAAACAGGAGTTTGTGTCTGTGCAGCAGCCTAAAAGCAGTGTACGCCACATGGCCCCTGAGCTTGCAAACTCAGCTAGACATGAACTGGCTCTGTAGGGAGATGGGAAAGGTTTTTCTGCAGGAATAGCAGGATTTAATCATAACCTGCATATGTTTCTGCAGCAACAGCAGGATTTAACCATAATGTGTATAATGCACCTAAAGAAAGCAGAATCGATTCAACCTGTAAATCCCAGAAAATCCTCTGGAGCTGGCTAGTGTATTTGATTACATTCCCTGCTCATGTAAAATAAAAAAAATAGCCAAGAGTAAACTGGTAAAATACTCTTCATTCACACTTGTAACTCTTCAAAAAATGTTTCTCGTCTCTGTGAGTGCTGTCAGTTGTGGGAGAATTATCCGTGTTAGCATGGAGCAGGAGCTGGCAGAACTGGGTATTTTTAAAAACAAACAAGCAGGTATGTACGTATGTTTGTGTACTTAGAGAGTTGTGACTGTGCTTAAATTCTGACGCTGGAGTGGCTACACTGGTATTTGCAGCTGAAATAAACGCCAGTTTTGTTGTCACATGGTGTCATTTTAGTGCAAGCCTGAGCGTAGCCCATCCCCAGGAGATTTCATGCTGCTTGTGCACCAGTTTTCGCAGCTGAGCGCTGAAGATGTTTGTGCAATCCCAGCTCCCTGCGCTGCTAACAGTTGTCTCTCGACTGCAGGTGGTTCCAGGAGGTGGCAGCATCTCCGTTTGCATCTCCTTCACCCCACGGGTCCTGCCAGAGGCTGTGCCTGAAGTGCAGTGTGAAGGGTTTGTGCTGGGTTTCATGAGCCTAGACGACAAGGTGAGCTGACTAGCACAGCAAGGCTAAAGATGACCAGAAAATAATCATTTTCCTTCCTGTAATTTCATGTGCAGGCTGCTGCATATCTGGCCAGTCTGTATAAACAGAGCTGTTCCTGCTACCCTGTACATCCTTCCTTAACTAGGATTGATCATTTGTTGCATTTGCCTTTTCGCTTGGAAGCACTCTGGGGTGGGAATGTCACCATCTTCTTACATTGTCCGGTGCAGCAGACCCCAGACAAAAGCCCAGGATTTGAAATGCTATCACAACATCAGGTTTTATTGATAACAATAGTTAACAATGGAACCGAGACTCAGGACTGCTGAGTTCTGTTCCTGGCTCTGCATCCACCTTCCTGTGTGAATTTGGACAGCGTATCTCTCCGCTGGGAAACTTCCTCTTCAACAACTGCAAGTGCAGCTCACAGGCTAACGTGAAGCTTGAACAGTGCTTTATGAATTGCTCTGTGATTCTCTGCCATGAATCATTGCAAAGATGCAAGGTATAATGAATGAATGATAACAGAATATTTACTAAAAACACCCGTAATGTTCCTGATTCCTGGAGGAAGAACCATGAGCGTCTGTATTAACCACAGAGTTCATCTACCACTTAGCTTTTCCTGTTCCTTGCATGTTGCCATCATGTCTTACAAACCCCTCTGGGGCTAGAAGTAGGGTTTCAGGTTTTAGTGCTATCTTTTTATATATGATTTCTGTTTTCCTTTCGTTATCAGCTTGCCAAGACAGTGCCTAACAAAGTGCAGCGCAGACACGGCTATGAAGCCCCACCGCTACGAATAGACTTGCAGGCTTTCACAAGGCATGCTCTGTAAGTACCAGCACACTGACGGCCCGTCCGACAGGAGAATGATTCAGCCGGGAGGGAAGGGCTCTGACCAGCTCTGATTCTTTACACTCAGGTTAAGAGTAGACGTGGATCATGAGGAAGGAATGGTGTTTCACTCAGTGGCAAGTGATCTCATAGCAGACCAGCCTCTGTTAGGAGTAAGTGTTTATAATATATATTTATATACAATACTGATGTATCCAGCTGGTGCTGTGCTACTGTAAGAATTCAGAGCTGTACACACATGGTTTTTAAAATGCATCTTTATCGCCAATAGCCTCATGTTGCAATTTTCCATACTGCACAGAACAAGATAAGTAAAACAAAAGGACTACAAGTACTTATTATGCAGGAATAAGCGAAGCTGAGCTCAGACAAAGCCTATTTCATACATGTTTTTCTTTGTAGAAGAGTTCATAAGTAGAAAATTAAGTACTTATTTTCAGGACATAAAGGTCTGATAGCAGCATGAGCCACTTAAAGCGGTGCAGTCAGTTTCTGTGACCCTTGACTTTCAAAGACTTTTAAGCTTCATCACATTATTTGTATTTTCGTTTTTTTTACTCAAGAAATTTTGCAAAACACAAGTGGAAAATACTGGGCTGCTCTGGGGTAAAGTCCCTCATATCCCTGGTGGTGCTGAATAACCAGACAGACCAGCACAAACCTCTCAAGGGAGTTAAAGCTGACCAGTTTTGAATCATTTCTCCACCAGGTTTTGACAGATTCGGTTCTGACTCAGAGTTTGAAACTCACCAATTGCACTAAGGTTCCTCTGTACTTCAGGCTCCTTCTGTCTACGCCCTTCAGCCTGTCCAGCACAGATCCCAAAAAGAGCACCAAAACATCCCACAGCAAGAAGGAGGAAAAAGAACAGCAACCGCAACTTGTACTTTATCCACAGCAAAACATGCTGGTAGGCTCAAAAATAATAATCCTGTGCCAGAATAGATAGTTTAGTAATTGGTGTGTTGGCATGACCCAGATGAACCACAGGAAAAACACAACCAGTGCAGAAATTGCCCAATTTCAGGGCAAACAGTGGTATATTAGCAAATGCTAATTATTGCAATTTTGCTGGCTATATTGTGGGTACAAAATATTTTTCTACAGTGGCCCCAATGTGCTTTTCTCATCAACTCTCACCTGTTGCAAACTCCTGCAGAAAACCCTGTGGTTTTTAGAGCTTGCCTGTATCAATAGGCATATATATGCTAGATAAATTAAGATTTCCAAACACTGCTGTCCCTCATTTTCTTAAATTAGATGCAGTCAGTGCAAACACAGAAAAATTTGGTTTGGTCTGGGTATACACAATGACACTAAGGGAAACAAAGTCCTGGAGTCAAGAATTAATTATGGTGCAAAGAATGAGTAACAGTTGGGTTTCTGAAGTGTGCTTCTCATTTTTTCAGTGTTCATTTTGACACAGAGACACGTCTTAATTCTGCGTGTGCAGGACGAAGACGACACAGGTGTTTAAGACAGCGTTGGGAATATGGTATTTGTAACCTCAGGAATTTAGAGCCTTTGTCTTGCTAGAGACTCTTTCTCCCCTGTGGTTCAGGGATTAGCTGTTCACTTTTACACTCCATCTCTGTGTACTGGACTCGTAGGAAATAGCTGTGTTTTTTCTTTAATTATAATGTTTTGCTCCAATGGGAATTTGGTTGCTGGCATGACACCTCTGGGTTCCAGTGGGAAAATGCGTGTCTGGGCCTTTGAGCAGTGTTTACTTTGGATTTCCTGCACACCGTGTCTTCTTATGTGATGGTCATCTGAATTCCTTTTCCCACAGGTGAAAGTGTCATTCCACACAACTCTGGAGTTACTTAGGTATCAACATTTGCCAGACACCCAGCTGCTTCCTGGATTCCAAGTGGTCGAGTTTGAGAACGGAGAGAGAAAGCTGAAGTTTAATCAAAATCTCGTCATTGAACATAGTAACCACACTAACCAGGTAAGATCAGAACAAGATCTCTAGGCCCTGAGAAAGGGCTGTTTGATCAGCATCTCTGGCTCAGGATGAACGTGCTTTAGGATTTACTTGGCTTTGGAATACAGCCACCTCCAGAGTAAATTGTGTCATCCAGTAAGAGCAAATGGCCATGGATAGAGGGTAGATTTAGATTAGATATTAGGAAGAAATATTTTCCTGTGAGGGTGGTGAGACACTGGCCCAGGTCACCCAGAGAAGCTGTGGATGCCCCATCCCTGGAGGGGTTCAAGGCCAGGCTGGATGAGGCATTGGGCAACCTGGGCTAGTGGGAGGTGTCCCTGCCCATGGCAGGGGGTTGGAACTCAATGATCTTTAAGGTCCCTTCCAACCCAAACCACTCTGTGATTTGCAAAAGGAGACAGCTCTGTTAACAGAGACTGCAGGTGACTCTCAGATGGACAGAGTGGGTTTGGGTCAGCACCCTGGTGCTCCTACCCCAGCTCTTTGCCCAGTGTGACAGCCTCTGTGCTATGGCTCAATCAAAGGGAGTCACAGTGTGACACTCAGTGTCCCTCTGAGCCATGGGGTCAGGACTGTCTCAGCGAACATGCCAGCCACTGAGTCACCAAACATTGCCTCCTGCAGAACCCAAGTGCTGCTTCAAAGTCTCCTGAGTCTAACTCGTGTGGTGTGGTCACAGCCCACACACATTTAAAGACTGATCTCTTCCAGATGGAAAGCTATAAACCCCCCAAGTCTTCAGCAGTTCCAGTACACTGCAGGCACTTTTTGTCTTTCATACCAGGTATTTCGGAGGCCTGATCAGTAAGATCCAAGCACCATATCTAAGATACAGGCAATTTAGTAATAATATTGAGCAATCAGCACAAATGGAATGACTCACAGTGGGCCATATACAGTCCTAAGGGATGGTGAGATGCTGTAATGTCTGCATCTCCTCAGAAAACCCGAATAACAAATCAGAATGTTCACTCCGTGTTACTTCATTAAGACCACAGTGTCTGGTTTGGAAACTTATCCCAAAACAGTAAAACAAGCAACACTTCAATTCACTCAAAGCTGTAGGATGGGGAATTGACTCTATTACAAAAGGACACAGAACAACTACTCTTGATTCAGTACAAGAGGTTAAGAAAGATCCAGCTGTAGCAGATATTGTTAAAGCACTACAAAAATAAGCTGGGTTTTTTCTCCTTTCCCTTTTCTCTGTTTTGCAGCTGGTCCCAGTGACTGCGTACCTCAGTGTCCCAGCTCTGGAGCTCTCTTGCGACACGGTTGATTTCAAGACCTGCTTTGTTGCACAGACCAAGACTGAACATGTCTTCCTGTGTAACAGGAGCGGCTGTAGAAGTTACTGGACTGCTTTGCTGGGTATTCTGGTTTTGCAATTGGATTTCCTTGTTATATAGTTTAGCTATTGTGTTTTTATTTAGTAAGACTGCATGCACTCACTCAATATGTAGCCAATATATCATGATGTTTGCTGCAAACATCAGGTCTGCTTCTGTTCTCACTTTTGTGGTTTTGTTTAGTTTGTTTTTTTTTTTTTTTTTTAATATATCAGTGGTGTATTTCTGCTGATTTCAGCAGCTACTCCAAATTCAACCAAAAGATCGAATCACAGCCCTCACAGGTAGTGGACACACTTTGTTCATTTATAACACAATCCCAAGAGGCAAGCAGAAGCAGCAGCTCTT
The DNA here is from genome assembly GCA_011057875.1 of Pterocles orientalis. NCBI lineage: Eukaryota > Metazoa > Chordata > Aves > Pterocliformes > Pteroclidae > Pterocles > Pterocles orientalis. Next base: position 797,530 of record WKFP01014335.1, read on the forward strand.
CATGTGTTTGGTTTGAGCTTGTGCCTAATGATGTTAACAACAGATGGCCTTCAAAGGACAGAAGATCGGGACCTTATTATTTTGAAATTAAGGCCATTGATCACTCCCCTTGATTAGAGGCTGAAAACAGAAACTGGCCATGTGCACAGAAAGTCTCTGACAGTGCAGGACATGATTTATTAGTTGGCGAGCACGGAGGTGCATTGTTTGGAGTGCTACACGCTGTACAAACTCACACAAAGGGTCTCGTATTGCTTTGTTTGATATTTGCCCCTTTCGCTGCAGATGAACAGGAGAGGCACAGCAACCTGGAAGTATTTTCTGTCTTTCCCACTAATGGCGTTTTGGAGGCACGTGAAGGGGATGCACCTACCAAAGAGATTTTGCAGATCAGCTTTACTGCAAGGTACAGTTAACAGGACTGAAATCTTGCTGTTATTCCCTGTCAAGCCCAGAGTTACAGTCTGAGTAGTTGCTGAAAGCAAAGAGGAATTCTGCTACTTCTTTATCGTTTATGTGGCTTCTCTCTAAAAGGGACTGTTTGAAGACCTTTAGTTCCCTACGTACATTCAGAGTACTTCCTGATGAAGCAAATAATCGAGCAAAATGTTGTTCTAGCGCATTGATACAATTTGTTTTACTCTTGTTTAGCCTGGTGCAATGTTTAGTGTTACAATCATGTTGATGTTTGAGAAAGAAAAGAATCAATGTATTTTTGCTGCCTCTAGTTCAAAGGTTTTCTACACAACAAAGACAATGACAGGAGAGAAAAGAGAGCAGATGAAAGTTACATTCTTTGTCCTATAAACATCTAGTATTGTCCTAATTGTATCATAATCTTTGTCAGAGCTAGGAATTAGGGTTGTGACCCAGAGCCTTTAATTTCTTTGCTCTCATTAGGCAGATGCAACTCCTCTAAGACAATTTAGCTTACATGACAAATTATTTTCTTGGAAGTTATCACAAGGTGGCAGAAAGTTTAAGTAAGACAAGTCCATCCTAGTGATTTCAGTGAACTCTGAACACTGCCAGCAGGGAAGTTTCAAGCAGCAAACAATAGGTGACATGAGTTATTGTCAAAAGTTTGATTTCCCTGGAGCATGCTGTGAGCTCTCCATCACTGCAGCTACTGAAATCTCTGCGGGATGAAGCCTCGAGCAGCTGCTCTGCGCTGTCCCCGCTCCAAGCTGTCCCTGCTCCGAGCAGCACGGTGGACCAGAGACCTCCCCAGGCTCCTGACGGCTTACATTTTTCTGGAGTGCTTCTGAATCTGCCTGAAGCACTGGTTTTTGTCTGACAAGAGACAGACACTCAACAGCATGCCTGAAAGTGCCTGAAAATACCAGAAAGCAAAGATGTTGCTGTGGGGCAGACAGCTTGTCTGTTCAGCTCCAGATGAAGAATTCCCAGCACAGCAGAGCTCGGGACCATCATGACATTAGTAAATAATTATATGCAAGGTGTGAGGTGATTTTAATAATTCACCTCCCTAAATCAGTGCTCTTCCTGCAGGGAAATTTTGTATGAGAAGGAAAAAACTAGAATTTGCCTGGCAGAACAGGCTCTTGCCTGGGGCCTTTACAACAGCTGTCTCTCAGAGCAGTCCTTCAGATGAGCATCCCAGGAGCGCTGGGCAGCGTTAGCCTCAGGAAATTCTGCTGTAAGACTGCCACTTAGCACAAAGCTACAGTTGCTGTAAGCTTTCTGATGTTCATTTACAACCTGGACGCCATTGACTGTCCCTTGTCTTAGGAGAGTTGATAGAAACTTCTCCATTTCAAACTTTGTCACAGGGATGAGTTTCCACATCAAGGCAGTTATGGGCATTTGCTCCCAAACACCAGCCACCCTTCATGTGATTTATTTAACCAAAATAGAATTTCACAAGTAGGAAGATACTCCTTTTTTCGAACGTGAAGTTAATAATCCAATGTCTTTACTTCAGGTGACGACTGGACCATTATTTTCACACATCCTGTATGTAGCTGTGGGATGGAACACTCTGGAGTGAGATTTGCCACCTGCAGCCTCCACGCTAACCCTAGAGACTGGTGCTTGTGACTACAGTTTATGTCTCTGGGCACCATTCTCCCCTTTTTCCTCCACGAAGTAACTCATCTCATCCTCGAACACAGAATTGCATCTGGCTCTAACTGAACTCTCTCTTCCATTTCAGGAGTGACATTGGATATGAAACTACTGTGACCATTACCGGAATGCTGGGAGAGAAGCCGTGCAAGGTACGGATCAGGGGACAAGGAACGTACGATGGAAGTACGAAGACCTGTATTTAATTTAAGCAAGACGATGTGGGACAAATGTCAAGGTAACAGGTTGCACGCAGATGTGCCATCAGCTGAGCCTGGATTTTTGTTTACTTCAGTTGTTTTAATATAGACTGGAATTTTAGCAGAATGAAATTCTAAGTTAAGAGGAGAAACAGCTCATGGAATTTAAAAAAATCCTAATCTCATTCTGTAACTTTTATTGCTGTGATAACCCACAGAACCAGGCTCTGCAAAATAATCAGTTTTAAATCGCAAAGCAGCAATGGTAACAGTCAGGCCAAACCCCTTTGCATATCAGTGTGCCTCAAATGACAATTAAAGACCATTCGTACCTCAAAAAGCAGCTTTTGTTTTGCCTTGTTTATTTGTTTGACATTCAAATGGTCATTGACACATAATAAAAGCAAGAATTAGTGCACAGGCCAGTATTCTCCTGACTGTTTTCTCAGTGCCTTTAACGAAAAGAAGAGGAGCCAACTTTCCCTGGACTCCTTGGAAAATTCCCAACCTGCATGTTTCATCGTGCTTGGGTACTGAGAACATCCCCTCCAGCTACACGGGGAGGAACCCTTCTTCCTTTTAATTCCTTCCCCCACATGGTTCCCATTTACTCACACTTCTCTTTAAATGTTTTTAATATTACTTTAGCTAAAGGTCACTGAAATTCCCACTTCTGAGCCCGTTAAGTTTTCCATTCCCATCACAGAAAAGGTTTTTGTTAAAGGCAGCGTGTGTGGTGAGGAAGGGGCTGTGATCCACACTGGAGGAGAACAAAAGAAGCAGAAAACTGCCTTCTGCCCGGGTTAAACCAGACTTGTACTAGCACCGAGAACTCACTTCACACACAGGAACCTCAGCGAGCAAGAAGGGCCCTTGAAGATGCTCATGCCTCCCTGCCCCCTCTAAATAACTTCATATTTTTCCTCTAAACTACAGCATGTGTGACTGCTGAGTGAGCGAGACAGGCTGCAGCACAGGACTGTGAGAATATCACAGAGCTTCAACTAATCATGACCTGCAACTAATAATCATCATAAAAATAAAACAAATCTATTGCAAGGACCCAGCTGTATTATTAAGTGCAAAAACAAGAGCCTGGACTAAGACCTTCCGTCTGCGTTACACATTTAAACTTTTCAAATGTGTCAAAGATGATGAGTACTTTTATTTTTCAAGCCCTTAGCTCTGAGTTTCAGTCATCTTTCTGCTCCTAAGAGGAAGAACAGGTAAGGGAGAACTTTCCAAGATGAAATTTGTACTAGCACTGAAGTAGTGACATGTCATTGATTGTCATGTAGTGCTGGCAGTGAGAGTAATGCTGAAATTTGGTTTATGTTAGGCAAGAAAATATTATCAAGCATAAGCCTGTCTTCCAAGTTAGAGCCACACAAGCTGATGATTAGAAAAGTGCTGTAAAAGATGGAACAGCCGCTTTTAAACTCCTGGCTTCTTGCAGTGCAGCAGAACCTTTCTATTCAGGCACCGCAAGAGTTTGCTCGCTCCTGTGTAAATTACATTCTCATCCTTCCACTGTCCTCCACTGGAGGCGTCAGAGCAGCTTGGTTAAAAGCAGAAAGCTACAGCCCATCCTCCAGCATAAGACACAGCCAACTGGTGACATGGACCAGCCAGAGAGAGCGGTGAGGGAAACGATGTTGAGTCTTTGCACTGCTTTCAGAACAAGCTGTTCTAGACTTCTTGCAACACGGTGAAATCCTTTTAGGAAAACCCTTGAAAAACCTTTTCACGTGCACTGATGTTTTTGAGCAACCCTTTTAGACAATTTGTCATACAAAAAATAATGAGCTACTTCTCTCTGATAATATTCAGCAAATAAAGGGATTGATTAAATTAGAAATATTAATTCATAACCACCACACAAGGGCCTGTTGTTAAACCTCAGCTGTACTAATTTCTTATATCAGGATGTTTTTTAACTCTGAAGCAAATGCCAGTTTTGCATTTTCCCAGTTGCTTAGTAGATCTGTACGATTTATTCTCCTTTGCAATTTGTGCCTGAAGTTTGTAGATCTAGTGACAAATCCCTGAATCCACTTGATTTCACAGTGCAAATCACTTGCTACTACTAGAGAAGGCAGAGAATTAGCTGTTGTGTTGTTTTGTCACTACACTGGAGTTCAGTTCCCTGGGTACTCGAATACAGCTGCAGCGCCCATGCCGGTTCCAATGCACATCGATACCACACCGTATGCTCTGAAACGAGAGAACACACAGAAGTAAGACAAATCAGGTTTAGATTATCTTGGGGAAAAAAAAATACAATAAATTTCAGTGCTCTCCTGTGTCACCAAGAGATTCTAACTCTGGAGCAGGTCCTGGTGCCCTGGAGTTCTCACAGGGTGTTTGCAGAGCACGTGGACACACGTTTTTCTGCTTTCTGGACAGGAGCAAGTGCACCAGAAGCTCCCCAGCCACCTGCCTCAGACTTACTAGCAGTGAGGCTGAGCTAGAACTGCTTTGATTCACTTGGGCTGAGAAAGAAACTCTTCCTTTCCTGCCTCCTAGCAAAGCCACGTGAACGGCAGTGCTCTGTAAAAGTTCAAGGTAAATTTGGATAGTCAGATGTAGGAGTTGTGGAAAAACAGAGCAGAAAGCCTGATCTCAGAGCAAGTTCTTCCCCTTCAGTTTAATCTTTTTGCCCAATTTGCTTAGAATTGAACAGCTTGCCAGCGCTGGTACCCTCTCCTCTCGGCAGGGGCACAGCTCAGCCCAAGGCGCCCAAGTTACTTACGTACACGTAAGGCGTTAAGGTTAATACCTCACCTCTTCCCTCGGCGCTTCAATTCATTGAGCAAAGTGACAACTTGACGAGCGCCAGTACAGCCCAGGGGGTGCCCCAGTGCTATTGCTCCTCCCAGGGGGTTGACCTTCTCCATGGGAATGCCCAGCTTTTCCACACAGTACAGAGCCTGGAAAGACACAGGGAATGGTTTCATGGAGATGCTTTAAACAGTCACTACTCAGAGGCCTGAGCCCAGCTAAACCATCTCTCCCAGCGGAAAGGAGTGGGACTGTGTTACAAATCCAGAGCACAGAAAGTGAGCTCAGCCTATCGACTTCACATCGAACAGAGCCCAGGTGCTTTCTGACAGGCATGTCACAGATTTGTGGAAGACACAGTAGTGGAGTTTCTATCTTTCATAAGGACCTCCAAATTAGCAAGCGCAAAACATTCAGACTGACACCATCCGATAACAATTTACAGCCCTTGGGAAAAAGATTTTGCAAGCTGGTACGAGGATACAATAGCAAAGATTACATTCTTATTAATATGTCCATGTCTTATGGGCACATTTTTCTTCTTTGTTTTTTAATATTAAGCTGTATAAGCAATGCCCTGCTCATTTTTATTTGAAGGAAAGGGAGAACAGTCTGCGCATGTTGTTAACATTTGGCTGAAGATGCAGTATGTAGAGCAAGTTCAAATCTTAATCTGGAGACCAAGCTGAAATACACTCAGCCACCAAGCAATGTAGCAAACTCCAAGAGGACAATCACTCACCTGGCTTGCAAAGGCTTCATTAATTTCAAATACATCGATGTCATCCAGAGTCAGACCTGTGGTTCAGAAAAGTCAGGATTTAAAAGGAGATATTTTTGCCTTATATCAAAGAGAATAATTCTCTCACAGTTATGAATTCTAGTTCTACTTACTAATGACAAAAAGAGGGGGACCTTGGCTCCACGTGGGATATCTACACTTGTACACGTGTTTATGTGTAACGATGTCACCAGACTGCAATACGTAGGTGAGCATGCGACCACAGCAATGACAGGCAGGCACAACAATAATTGCCAGCTATAAAAGCTATTTAACCTGGTAAGCACGGTAAGAACCCTGAGGAAAGCCTGTTCCACTGGTCAGATGCCAGAATTGTAAAGAAAAAAAAACCCCAAACCCCACAAAACCAACCCACTCACATGTTCGTCATATTAAGAAAGAGAAAACAGCACTAAATGAACACTGAACACTTGCCACATGTTAAACGTTTGTTGAGACTGTGCAGGGATCTAATCCTGAGCTTCCCAAAGGCGAGGGAACAACAACTGATACATGAGTACCAGTAAACACCATTACGATAACCAGGGGCAGGATCTCTTTTAAGGTTTTGAATTAAAGTTCAGTTCCTATGGCTGAGAGCTGCACATGCCAGAATATAATCTTAAATTTCAGTCTGCAGAGTGCGATGGGCCCTGTGCTGAACGCTGTACGAATGACGAGTGGTTCTCACCTGCCTTCTCCACAGCTACAGGGATGGCGTAGGCTGGTCCTATGCCCATGACATCGGGTGGGACCCCAACCACGGCGAAGGACCGGAGCACCCCCAGGACGGGGAGTCCCAGTTGTGCTGCTTTTGAGCGTTTTGCCAGGAGAACAGCGGCTGCTCCGTCGCTGACCTGGCTGGCATTACCTGTTGGAAGAGATCGATTAACACCTTTTTTGTCTAAGCGCATTCTATTACAAGGCAGGTAAACCACAGGAACACCACAAATTTAACACCAGGGCTGACCTGCTGTAGTGCTGCCACCCTCTTTGAAGGCAGGTTTCAGCTTTGCCAAGCCTTCCAGGGTCGTGGAGGCCCTAATCCCTTCATCTTGGTGCACGGTGACTGTTTTTTGGTTGCCCTGATTGTCTAGAACAGTGGTCTTCACCGGAACAATCTCCGCTTTAAACAGTCCCATCTGCTGAGCTTTTGCTGCTCTGTTAAAGAAGAGGATGAAAGGTTAAAATATTCTGGGGGTGAACTCACGTCAAGGAAACCAGTTAGTAAAAGACTTAACTAAGATGTGACTTGGTATACGGGTGCACCATCACTGAGTAGTGGATGGGAAGACAAGATGAATATTTATTTCCATTCATGGGAAGACAAAATTCTTACCTCTGCATCATGGGAAACACATCACTAACATAACGGGCATTCTCCCCAAACCCAGGCCGCAGGATCACACGCTTCTGAGCGAGATCCCTGTTCTGTTCCCATCGACACCCTTGTGACTGACTGCCCACCACCAGCCCACAGGGTCAAGCTGTGCTCAGCCAGTGGTACAATCCCATCGTAACTGTAAGAAAATAAATGAATCTTGATGTTCAAACATCAGTTCTTATATCTGAGTTTAAACAGGGCAAGTGGGCTGAGCCTCTATATAATGCTCATAATTTCCAACAAGCTGAGGAATGGCTGAAGTTTCACTTATTCCTGGTTGTGTCCTACCAAAGACAGAGGAGCTTTAGACCACAGACTTCAGGTGTAATCTGGCACTTAAATGCTACCTTTCAACCCAAAGTTATTGCCATTTATGTTGCATAGTTGACCATGTAGAAGGGTATCATTTAATTTAGCAGTAAAGGTGCAGCAAAGACAGACAGGGTCTGGTCCCTGAGACTGCAGCATTAGCAGAAGGGATCAACTGACATGACCAGACTGACAGAAGTAGGCAAAATGCAATTAGCTAAATTAGAATTAGCTCAGGGCACAGTTTTAATCTGTTATATCAACAAGGTATTTAAAAGCCTCCACCGTAGAGCTGATTTAGATGATTTACCTTCCAGCAGCAGAGCACCCTTTGCAGGGAGCACAAATTGGAGACTGAAAGCTTGTTCTACCCCCTCATCACTTTACGCTTTTACAAATAAAATATTTAATACTCCCAGGTAAGCAGGAGTCAGAGTGAAGCGCTGAAGGACAGATCAGTAACTCCACAGACATCCTGAGCCCGAGGCCAGAAAATCCCCCCTTTCCTCATGCGAGAGGCGAGGATCGCGTTCACATACCCTTTCGCGTTATCAGTTCAATGTCAGTGAGAAAGGCTGGCATGCCAAGTTCCCTAAGGAGCGGGGCCAGAATTTAAAGGTTAACTGGCCTGTGCAGTGGCTTCCTGTATTAGATAAATAATTGGACCGGGGCGATGCTTAAACAGAGCTCTGAAAGTTAGTTTAACTCTTTGACGGCAGCAACCATGACACATCACCTGCCACTGGACTGCCAGTACTGCCCCACGGATTCCAGGGGTCAGGTTAAATCACTGCCAAAGGAAACTAAGAGGAAGGTTATCAGAGGTAGAATTGGACTCGCTTGGAGCCAAACACCTGCAGTGAAGACAAGCCGCTCTTCTCATAAGCTCAGCAGTTCTCTAGTAACAGCTACGGTTAAATATTCCCCCCTTCGGAAAGGCTCCTTCTGCTGCCACCCTCGTGTTGTTTCAAAGGAGACTGAGCCAAAGCCACACTGAAAATATTGATCCATACATTCACTTCAGAAACCTCGGCCGTTGGATGCTGGAAACACAGGGGCTCTCGGTGCGCAGGGCTCACATGCCTGGTGACATGTGCGTACGATCGGTCACAATCCCCTGTACAGCTCTGGGCTCAGCGTTCCTTATTGAAAAACCAGGGACACACACTGGTCTCCGCTCTCACCATCTCAAGCTGCTTTACTCACTATTACGTTTTCAAAGGCAGCGTGAAGGCTGCACTTAACCACTCTTGGGAAGCAGCAAAGCTTTTTTTGTCTGTATTTATACTTTAATTAAAAAAAAATAAAAATTTATTTACTTTTGTTGGGAAGCCAAGGCGAAGGCATCTTGCTTCTTTCGGGAAACTCCAAACTTCTCTGCCACATTTTCTGAGGTTATTCTGGGGAAAACAAAAATCACAGAATTAATCAATGACACAACTAATGGAGCTGCAGTTGCCTTCTACTAATAAGTCTCCAAGCTAACTGCTGCCTTCACTACCTAGAACCACTTGGCAGAAGCAAATCCTGAATCAAATCCAGAATGAAAACACGAAGTCACTGAGCTTAAGACATGAGACAAGGAAATCCTTCATCAGAGTTGCTGATCTTCCCGTCATCTCACACAATGAATCTTCCACTGCAACAAAGCTCTCTGTGTTCAGGTTGATTTCAAACAGTACAGTCACCGAGACAGACATCTAGAAACCCCTGAAACTTTGGGAAAAGGAAACACTTACCCCATAGGAATAAGGCAATCTCGAGCCTTGCTGTTCTCCATCATACTGGAACCGATGTCACCCGGGTTACTTGCATCTCTGAGGGACATTGTTTCCACACTAAACACAAGGAAAAAACTGAATTTGCTACCCGTGTTTTCATACTTTATTTGTGGTGATTGCTCAATTAAGACTGATCAGAACTCAGTATCCTTCCTATCACCCTACAGAAACACAGCTGATAATGACCAGCTGGCTGAAGCAGAAGCATCAATATAAGAATTACCACGGAACGGAAACATTGCCAGAGAAAACTGATCCTTGTTTCATTAAGGATAGGGCACCAATGTCAACAGTGACTTTCTCATGTTTCCACACCTATGAAGGAATTGATAATGATTGTGGCACTTTTGTCCTCAAGCAGAACGAGAAATCTGAGGTTCTAGGACCAGACTTTCCAGCGAGATTGTCAACAGCCATAAAAATACCATTTACAGCTGAAGAATTGGTTGGTAGTATAAGTGTTAAGCAAACCATGACAAAGAGATTTTCAGTGAGTTACACCATTTGTATTTCACAACACGGAGAATTTAAGACTTGGATCCCAGAGGCTGCAGCCTTTCACCTAGAAATGAGTTAACACATCGAAGATACCCAATTTTACTGCATAAATATGCGGCCATCGCTTAAGACTAAATTTTTGTGAAGTCTGTCTAAACCATGAAGCCTAAGATGGGAAGAGGGTTGGAATTCTACTCTGCACCACATAAATACATTAATCAAGAGTAAGTAACAAAGAAAACACTCCCAGAAAATGCAAGGCAAGCAAAAAAAGTTACAGCTTTTCCCCAACCAGCTTACAGTAAGTGTTAGCAGGAATTTAAACCAAGTCTAATATGGCACGCTGCGTTACTTGACTTCAGCGGCATCTACTCCCAGACGGAAAGCACCGAACGAGGCTTTAAGAGCAAACCACAGCTCTGCACTGTTGCGGTGAAGGGCATCCAGTACCTTCCCACCAACAGAGTGGGTGAGTCTGCGCAGGGTGGGGAGCATGACTTGGGATGAACCCAGCTCACCAATGCCATTTGTCACGTATGGATTTTATGTCTTCATGAAGAGCGCGATGGCTTGCGCATCCAAAGGCGGGATCCCAAACCCTCTGAGCCTATGGGTACCTTTAAGTGTACCATTTTGGTGGACATGCTGAGCAACGTCTTGAAACAAGCGAACACCAAGTGCTCAGCCTACATCAGAGGAACAGGCCTGTCCTGCTGAGCTGTTTATTTCACAGCAGCCTCAGAAGGGCATTCTCAGCATCAGATCTTGCTCAACCAAGTGCATGCAGGTGTTGAGAAGTGGTAAATATATTTTCCTAAGGGCTACCAGATGACTGTGTACAGTAATAATTCAAGAAAGACTTAGAGTTACCAAGGTAAAGAAAAAGAGAAACCCAATATTTCAGCCTCAAGATTACTGAATTTTTTTTTTTAATTCATTCTTCTGAAGTGAATGTGTATGTGGTTACTAGTATTTCTCCAAAGCCAACCTAACATTTACGTAATGCTCTAAAAAATAAACACTTCTTGTCATGTTAGGACTGAAGCAAAGAACAGCATGCCCATCCACTGCAAAAGAACATCTGCTGTAAGTCTGTAGAACAGTTATTCACAGGGGTAGGGCATTAATTTCTTTACCCAAGATAGCTGCTGGTCTTCTAAGACACTAGTTAATTGGAGATGAGTTAAAAAGCTAACTATGGCAGGCACTTGAAGGCTGTCAGAGCTCTGCACACAAATGGTATCCTACAGCAGGGCCAGGGGACCCAAATACAACAGCTTTTCATATGCTTGTAAGAGACACTCGGGCTCTTATTGCAACCCCAGCAGATATGTCACCAAGACCAAGACTTCTAGGGAATTACAGGACTTCCAAGCACGCTCTCTCAGACCCTATAACATGAACCGATCTTCTGTGAAAGTACTCAGCAGCCTCTGGACATACTCAAATTGCACCTGCAGCCACCACATAAATTCATGTCCTAATTTTTGAGTTTATTCATTTGTTAAATGAGGACAGCATCTATTTCTTTGTGGGGAACAGATCTCATTGGAAGGGATTTCTTATTCCTCACACAAGAGCTACTGCAGAGGGACAGAGTGCGACCTTCAGGCAGCATAAGGAAGGACCACAAAAAATAAATTCTTACCCACAGGCCAAGCCAATGTCATACGAGCCATTTCGGATGCCACCTGTAACAGCAGTGCACGAACATTCTTACTATCACCAGGAGCAAAAGCATTTCCATCCCAGCTGCTGTTTCATGAACACCTGAGATACCCAGTACAGCCAAATGGCTCATTTCCTCTGCCCTCCCGCCTGCCAGAACGTGAGCGAGGCCAAGGAGCTGATAGGGCTGAAGAGTAAACACGAGCTGACACACACCCAAAGAAGACAGGAGGGACCCTTCTAGAAGGCACCCAACGTGAAAGCGATGGTAGAACTTATCCTCAGAAAAACAAGTTACTTCTCTAGGGGTAAACTCAGCCACTCAAGAAAAAGTTCACCTAATACCACACTGAAAATTACCAACAGAAGACATCATCACTTTTTTTACTGCTCAGAGAGACTGGAGGGCAGGAGAGATGAGCACATGGGGTGGGGCAGGCATTGACTCAGCTCCAAGTACCCATAACACTCACCTGCTATATTGATAATGGCCTGTAGCCCAGAGGAGCACTGCCGGTTCACGCTCGAGCATGGCACCGTCTCTGGAATACCACTAAGAAATAAGGCAGCATTGGCAAAAAACTCAGCGGTGAAAAACAGCAACAAACCAAACCTCTAAACAGAGCATTATGCCACTTAATTAAACATTAACCCTGAAGTTCAAGACAGATGCCTTTATATATTCATTGACCTATTTGATCCTGCACCAAAAGAAAGCAAAGTTCATAGATAATTGCCACACTTGATTTGCAAGCAGCTCTGAGGGCTGTTTCCCCACAGGTCTCTCTTCAGAAGGTCCTCTGTAAGCAAGGCCCTCTCGTGTGCCTAGTTCCCAAGCTCTGATCAAGGCAAGAAATCCTGAAAGGCTCTGCAATATTCCTAATTACTGGGGGGCTGTGTCTGCACCTCTCCAAAGTGGTGGCTGCACGCTGATTTACAGGAGCAGACATAACTTGGCAACAGACACTGGCTGAAACACTTGGAAGCAGGGATCCAGCTCAATATGAGCCATCGAAATGAACAGACTGCAAACAACTCCGTGGTTGTGGGGTCACACTGAGCAGAGAGTACAGCTCGCTGTACGGAAAAGCCGCAGGTGCAGCTGGGAGCCCAGCAGACAAGATCTCCCATTCACAGCCTCAACACAGGCAGCACACACAGACTAAACAGCCTCGCCCCTGCCCCTTTGCCATTGGGGTTCTCTAAACACTCAATCCAAGCCTAATTTCTAGGCAAAAGGTCATTTGCTGTAATTTACTAGGAGCGTAGGTGTCTCATCGCAACCTCTAACCTAGTGCTGCTGTGAAGACAAGGCCCAAGAAAGAGAGGATGAACCTCGATCTGGTTGAGGTTTTACCTTAGAAACTGTGCAACTCTTGCAATCAAAGCGCCAGCTCCAGGCTGCAGCACGTTTCCTGAGTGCAAAGATACGATTCCAGTCAATCAGTTGCATTTCCCTCGCTATTTGCTGCAGGCATCAAAGGGATGTTAACGTCACCATGGCCTGGTACTGTCCGGCACCCAGATCAGAGCCCCACCACTTGACACAACAGTCACAAAGGGCGTAAACCTAATGCTATGCACTAACCCCTTCCAACCCCTTGATACTTCCAATTACCCCATGGGACACCAGGAGCAGCCAGTCCCAGAGAGCTATCCAGACTGGGAATCTCAAGTCTGGATGGAGGTTCACTCACCCACACAGATGTCTCCCAGGACCTCAGGACGAAGATTGACATCTTGAAGGACAGCTGTCATAACAGCAGACAGCAGTTCATCGGGTGTAGTATCCTAAGAGCACAGAGGATTAGCGCTACTCAGGGAACACCAGTAACCGCCTTGTCACCAGTTCACCCTCAGACTGCTTCCGAGGGTTACTGCACCCCGCTTAGCTTTACTTCAGCTCAAGACAGTTGTCATTTTCCTATAAAAGCTGAATTATTCTGCATCGTTTTTACCTGCATATCTTCCAAGCACTGTAACACACGCTGCTTTCTCATCTAACTTGGTTTTATATGAGGGCCTTCGAAGATCAATGCCTACAGTGACTTATATCACAAAACTTACCAAGCAGAGCCTCTGAATTAATTTTATGAAAGAAACGAGGGTGTCCCCTCAACTGGTGGCAAGCGCTGCACGCTGACAAGACCCATTCTGAGGGATGGCAGCAACACACGTTCTTTGGGGCCATCCCAGCACCATGCTCTTGCCTCACTCAGAGCCCCAGGACTCTGTGCTTGCCACCCAGCGAGGAAAAGGGCCGTTCCAGGAGAAGGGTGGCAGTACTGCCCGTACCCACAAAGCCAGGCAGGCGTGGCAGCCGCTGCTTCTCCAGGTGGTTGGTGTTTAATCCTCGTGTATAAAGGGTAGACACAGCCTTTAAGGGGAGCCAGGAAACGCAGCACCTCAGCCAGCTTCTCTGGGGGATGCTGGTGATCCTGCCGCACTGGCCCCACACGCCCCCCAGCACTAAAACCCTCAGAAAATTTTATCTTTTAGACCTTTACAAAGCAGAGGCCTGCTCCTAGGCCACGGCGGGGTCCCAGCACCCCGGATGCGGGGAGGGGAGGCAAGGGGGGGACCCCAATTCCCCCCAGGGCACTTCTGGGGGGCCTCAACGCCTGGGGGCTCCCCGGCCCAGCACCCTGAGGGGGTCTCAGCAGGCGGGGTGAGGCAGGAGGCGGGAAGAACCCCCCGGGCCGTACCTTGAAGCCGCCCCGCTTGGCGCGGCTGATGGCGGTCCTCCGCCCGTGCACCACCACCACATCGTCAGGGCTGGCGACTCCCGGCGAGGCCCCGGTGTGGCTCCCGCACGGCGCGGCCTGTACCCCGGTCCTGGTGCCCGGGGGAGAGCCGCCGAGGTGCCCCAGCACCAGCTGCACCCGCCGCATCGCTCCGCCGCCCGGCACCGCCGCCATCTTGTCAACACCGCCTCCGGGGGCGGGGGCGCGGCGGGACACTCCCCTCATTTGCATGGCCACGCCCCCACGGGTTAGCGCGGGGTCCGGGCACGGAGGGGGAATAAAACATTAAATAACGATGTAAAAGAAAAAAAAAAATAAAACAACGGATTTAAAATAAACACACAAATAAATATGCAAATAAGTAAATTTAAAATATATAAAATATAAATTGATAAAGATAAATAAAAAATTGAAACTAAAATAATAAAAGGAAATGGGAAAAAATGGAAAATGGAAAAAGAAA
>WKFP01014335.1:812246-860638 GCA_011057875.1 Pterocles orientalis
AAAAAAAGAAAGAAAGAAAGAAAGAAAGAAAGAAAGAAAGGTAAAAAAAAGTAAAATAAAAATAAGTTTAAAACCCCTTTAAAATAAAAATAAATAAAAGAAATTAAAAGGAAACACATTTCAAATGTGCTCCAGTGTGTTTGGAGCATCTGAACACAGCGGGACACTGGGACAGAGGGACACGCAGAGCCATGGGGTCTGAAAGCTGCCCAGATCCATTACTGCGAGTAACCCCATGACCCATCAGCTCTGTCCCTGCCCTGTCACCCCCCAGCCCTGCTGCCACCTGGGTTCGGTCACACCAGGTGGTCCCCCACCCACCCACAGCCACTGCCCACTGGGACCTGTCCTACTGGGAATGGTCTGTACCGGTGTGCAGGGGACAGGTGACGTCCTGCTCCAGCCTCACCCCCAAAGACAATCATTTCTCGATGGATACGTGATGATGTGGTGTGTAGGGAAAGCCCCCGGGACCACTACGGGTAAAATAAATTTAAAAAAAGAAAAACAACCCAAACCAACTTTACATGGCATAATATTACATTCTCTTTTCCTATTTTCATTTTGTACATCAGAACACTGCAAGGGTTTTAAAAAATGAAAAGGCAAAGGCACCTGAGGAGCGAGTCGCGCACACGCACGCGGCACACACACGCGCACACACACACACCAGCCGCATCCGTCCACGGGAGGATTTGGGTGGTTTGGGGGCTCTGGGAGCGTTGTGGGGCAGCCTCAGCCCAGGGAAGCTGGGAACTGCCTTTTTCTCTCGAGGTTTTGAAAAGAAAAACACCCACCCAGCTACCGAAGGGCTGAAAAAATCAAAACCAAACAGATTCAATGAAAGAGGAGAAAACTGCTTAAAAACAGGAGGGGTTTTTTTTAGCTTTGGTGAAAACACTTTGCTACCCTTGTTTTTTCTTGTGTTTTTTCCCATCCATCCCCTATTACTGAAGAGACTGATGGATTTGGTCCTATTCACAGAATAAAATTCTTCATTCCCACCTGGAGGCAGGGGATGACTTTATCCCCCTCCAGAGGAGAGGTGCCCGTCACCACCGTGGTCCAGCGGCACAAACCCCCGGTGCTGCCACGCCGCAGCCCCCCCGGCTTCACCAGAGCCCACCCTGGGTAATGACTGGTCTCCGCAGCTTTGCAGGCAAATTTATAGGGAATTATTTTAGCTAGTTCTTTTAATTTCCCCTAACACTACCAGTGTTTTTTTGTGTTTTTTTTTAAACTGAAATAACTAATTTTTGCTTCTCTTTTTGGAGCCCCGGACAAGGAAATGCTCCCCCACGGGCGGTGCAAAGGCTCTGTCTCTTCCACATGGAAGAATTAAGGGATGTGCAAAGTCACACCAACAACCATTTCCCCTTCATGCCAAGGAACATCTTTCATTTTCAATTAAAAAAAAAAATATATATATATATATAAAGCTGTGTTTGACACACTGGCCTGAAGCTCCCTCTAACTGTTTATTTAACCCTTTGCTGAGATGGGTAGAAATAGACAACGCAGCAGGGAAAGGGGAGATGGGGTGGTGCAATTAATTTGCCCAAAATAACCATGACCTGGTTAATTAATTAGCTTTCAGGGACTCTGTGCTTGCTCCCTGTCTGGGTTTTCCAGCAGAGTGGTGCTGGCCAAAGAGGCTGTAGCACAACTGTGCTTTCAAGTGCCCCTGTTTCTCCTACAACTTCAAATACACTGCAGGAAGAAACCTGCTTCCAGCTGCCCTCGACCAATGTAGCTCTGCTCTCCTGGTCTGAGGCTTCGTGGTCTTGCACCACCATGGAGGCGACGTCCCCCTTTCCTGCACCCAGGGCTGGTCCCCTGAGACACAGAGGGGAAGGCAGCCAGCCCTCGGCAGGCCAGATCTGCAGGCACCAGTTCTCTCCATCGAATTTTAGGCACCTGCTTGGGTCTTACAGCTGGGCTCATCCTGCAGCTCCACTTCCAAAACGGGTCAGCATCACTCCAGCCCCAGGGCAGCAACACAGGCATGGGTTAGCAGGGCTGTGGCTATGAGTAGAGAGCTGCCCTTGCTAAGACCCCCTCCAGCCCCCACCTGAACCCTGATGGTTCCCAGCACGAACAGGCTGGTGCTCAGCCCTGCCCACCGCAGGCATCGTCAGCATCTAAACATCCCTCTGCATGGCCCGTGGCAGAGGTCCCAGGCATCCGTCCGTGGGTGTACCCCGCAGAGACCTCCTGCGCCCCGAGAAGACCCCTTTTTCCAAGACTCACACACACACACGCACAGGCACACACACACAAAGGCAAAGTCAACACGGCTGCTGCAACCTTGCGCCCGACTCCATTGTGCCAAGTCGAGCGTCACTCCTTGATTGTAACCGCTTAAGGCACAGAACAATTTTAATGCCGCCCCGCTGGAGATGCTGGCTGGTCCCACGACCTCCAGGAGGATTCAGTCCCCTTGTGAATGGAGACAACTGGGTCCCCCCAACTCTGCGGTCTGAGGATCACTCCTCCGGCTTGGCTGAAGCCTGTGTCTGTTCCCCTGCAAAAGGCAGTGATCGCCACCGAGCATCTTGTTCCTCTGCTGTTCCTGGGGATGCTGCCAACATCGTTGTCATGCTGGGGGGGGGCACGGATCCCATTCGCCACACTTTCCCCAAGAAATAAGTAACACGGCAATGGGGGGGGTGACCCCGACATCGCTGGCGGCAAGAAGGTTACTGGGTCCTAGGCCAGCACCCGCACAGTCCGGGAAATCCCTGCCTCCGAATTCCCGGCACTGACAAACCCGAGCGCAGCTTGGAAATACAACAGTGCGGCGGGTGCCGAGCCGGTGACGAGCAAGAAGGGACCTGCAGGGGCCACCGCCAGGACAGCCCAGGGCAGAGGGCTGAACCGCAGAGCACAAAAGGCTGCGGGTCTGGCGGCCGCCTCCCTCCCACCGGCGTTTCCCCATCCCCGCTGCCGGGGGCTCAGAGCCCGCAGTTAACGAAGGGGTGTCTCAGCAGGTCCTCGGCTGTCGGCCTCCGCTTCTCCTCCACGAAGATCTGCTTGAGGAAGTTGCGGCAGGAGTTCGAGACGCCGTCGGGAAGCTGTGGGTTGGTTGGCTGGGTGGCGATTTTAAAAATAGCCGCCATGGCTTCAAACTCTGCCCACGGCGGCTTCTCCGTTAACATCTCCACCACGGTGCAGGCCACGCTCCTACAGTAACACCAAGCACACGGGGGTGAGACAGCGGGTGAGGGACAGGGCTGTGCATTTGAAGTCTGACTGGCTTAAGGATCCTGTCTCCAGTACACGCAGCCCCCTGAGCTCACTGCTCACCCAGGTCCTTGGCGCTGAGCTCTCTGCTCCCACTAACGAGTGAACTTGCCAGCCTTGCCCTAAAGCTGGTGGCTTTTCTGCTTCTGTTAACTGGCAGGTGTTAAGTTTCATAAAAGCGTGTGAGAGACCCTACGGGGGAATCCCCCGAAGGGAAACTCAGGCAAGTTTAGACACCAGAGTTGCAGCAATAGCTTGTAGCTCCCCAGGGAGCTGAGCCAGAACGAAACATGTTTGCCCAAGGAGCACGCCAGATGAGAAGCAAAGATCCTGAGATGTTTCCCTGTGCTTGCTCATCTCAGCAGGGACCCTCTCTGCCACCTCCATTCACAGGTACTCCTAAAAATTGAGTCTCATTTCCCTCATCAGCCAGAGCAGGAGGTGCAGGGGACCGGGCTGCCTGCTGAGGCTTCCCTATCAGGGCTCTGTTGGAGGGACTGATTTTTTTGACCCTACTTACTTGGGCACCCAACGGAAAGCACACTGCAAAGACGGTGCTTCCACCTCATTTCTTGGGAGGATTAATAGTGTTATTCCAACTCTTTCAGCCTCCAGCTAACATCCTCCTCCACTGAAACATTCCCAAGCAGCCGATGACTGTGGTTGTCTTCGTGCCTGAGTCACATGCAAACAACCAGCAGCAGATCTTGTGAGGCTGCAAAAGATCCCCCTGAGCCTCTGAGGTGGGTTTAGCTAACCTAAAATCAGGGCCACCAAAACTCAACAGCTCTGTTGTTATCAGCCTGCTTTCCAGAATTAAAGAGCAGCTACGGAGTTGAGCTGCACTGACCCTCACGCATGGTAAGAGCTTCCAGAAGTCAGCTGTGACTCTTAGTGCTCTGTTTTGGGACCTTCAGCTCCTTCTGGACATCTGCATAGCTGATCTTATACATTTAGCTCCTATTTCCATCCTTTGCACTGCTCCATCTTCCAACTACTAGCTATACCTGTTGCTCCCATTACAACTTCCCAAAGGGATTGTTTGATTTAACATGCAGTGGTAGGGTTTCTGCTGTATTCCTTACCACACATCAGCTTTCCTTCCGTAGCCCTCTCCACTGATAACTTCTGGGCTCATCCAGTATGGTGTTCCTGTGACAGATTTAATCCCAGTCCCAGACATGCAGATGGTCTGGATACGTTTGCTGGCCCCAAAATCTCCAAGTTTCACATTTCCAGCAGAATCTCTCAAAATATTGGCACCTGGGGTAAAAAGTAAAAACAAAAACCCAAGGGATGAAGCAGCAACCTGAGTTGAAGTGGCTACAGTGAGGAGAGCAGGAAGGGGAAAAGCAAAGAGCTGAAAATGAGGGAGCCTTCATGGATCTGGACTCAGCATTGCCCAAACCCCCGCTCTCCTAGGGCTGCTGCTCTCCAAGAGCGTTGACCCCCATCAGCTCTCCTGGACAGTCTCACTCAGCAGGTTTTGGTTTCAGCTGCTTGTTCAAGATTCTCATGGTCCAAGGCAGTGAAGGCCAGGGGGCAAAAATACTTTAAATACCAGCACTATGTTTTGCACAATAATTTATATTGGTGTGGGGGAAGGTTGGGCTGAACAAATCCAAGGAAGCAAGAAGCCTCTCTGTATTTATCTACTCACCTTTAATGTCCCTATGGACAATCATATTGCTGTGTAAGTAGAAGACTCCCTGCAGGATCTGCCTGGTGTACTTCCGTGTGACATTCTCGGTCAGAGCACCGTAAGCTTTTAGCTGGTCCTTTATCGAGCCCTGTTGCAAAGAAACGACATGCACCAACTGTAAGGATCAGCAGAACCAGGCACATCATGTCGCAGTGACTTTTTAAACTTCTCTGACCACTCTATCTTCCAGCTTAAAAAAAACAAAACCAACCACTCTGGGGTAAAAAGAGCAAGATAAGAATTCAGTTAAGTGCTGAATGGAGCAAGGACTCGTCCCCAGTGTCCCAGATCCCGGTGAAGAAACAGGTATTGTTTCTGGTGTGTACCAGCGCTACCTTCTGCCAACACTATGGATCTTTTTCCCCCTCTAGTGGCTGGATGTCACCAATAGCTCATGGAGAAGGACCAAACTGATGAGAAGCTACAACTCCAGTGAGGGGATCAACTCGACTAGGTCTTCAGAGCCAAGCTGATGAGTCAGTCTTGTATGAAGCTTCCCCTCACAACTTCTCGCAGCAAGGACTACCTGCTGCCATGAGACTCAGGAGGGACATGATCAGCCCCACATGGGACCGCTTCTACAAGAAGACCCAGAGCAGACAATTTGTAAGTACCCAGCCTTGAATTTCTGACCTAGGCATGCAGGCTCCTGCTGGTTTGATTTTATTGATCAAAGAAGGAAAGACGCAGAGATGATCTGGGTTTCAACCAGAGAGGCTGCATCCAGCTCTACCTCCAGTATTCAGGTTGGCTGGAAAGCAGGATGGGAAACTCATCCTGTTTCTGCCTGTCCCACAGCTCTGGGGTTGATCCAAGATTGCCATAGTCCCTCTGCTCTGGGAACAGTGGGCTGCTCTGCTCCAAGTCAGCCACTCGAACTGGATCAGCTTTTCCACATCCACCCACCTCTGCTGTTGCTCTGCCCAGCTACTGTTCTGGCTTTCTTTTGAGGATGGTGGTGGATGGGTCTCTCCTCTCCCTTTCACAGTGCTGCTGAAGTAACCTAAGATGCTCTGAAACTACCTCCTTGTACAACATGTACATTGGGTATGTTCCCTCACTTACAAGCGAACAAATTTTCCTCTCCCGGCCTCCCTCATCTTGATGGGGGGACATCAAACAAGAAGGGGAAACAGGGTCTTCAGGGCCTGTGGTCAAACAAACGATTCTGTTTTCCAAGCACGAATTCAAAAAAATAGTTCATGGGCAGCGCAGGACAGAAAATACAGAGTCAGCTATGTAATGGGGGCAAAAAAAAGAACACCAGGCTAATGGTGCACCCAGGCTTGGCCCCGTGAAGATTTTGCCAAGCTGGTTGTGTCAAATCTGAAGCTTGGCCAGACCCAGGACCGTGGAAGTGCTGTACTGCAAGGTTTGGGAACTCATTCACTTCCACTGGCCTTGGAAACCAAAGCCCTCAGCTGCTTTTGTGAAATGAGCCGTTGTTGCAGCACGAAATTCAATCTGTATTTGGTCAGAGCTCTGGTTTATCATTAAAAAAACAAACATTCAACTTCCAGCCCTGCTGGACAGTGCCCCAGCATCAAATGTTGGTTTCCTGGCTGCTAACAAATACCAGCACGCTGCAGAACAAGCAGCAAGGGGACGGCTGAAACTCCCGGGGTTTAATCCTCTGGGGTCACACCTCGTGGTAAAGCCTGAAAGTGAGACTCCTGCCCACAGGGAGAGAGGGAGGACAGGGCTTGGGAGGGACTCAGACACGTGAAGTCCACCTGATTACTCACATGCAAGATATGTTACAAGAGCTTCTAGCACGTTTACTAATGACCACAGTTATTTGTGACCAGATGACTTAATAGTCCCTTCTGACCTTACAAATCTCTGTATAAACAAGGGTTTATTCTCCCACACTCTGGGGAATGAATCCAGCTGGACAGGCGGGACTTAGGAGAACAGATCCTCTGCAATGTAAATAGCGCTACGCTGGTTTATACCAACCGATGAGTTTGGCTAGACGGCTGATGTAACTCACATGTTCTCTAACAGAGAAAGATGTTCAGCTGATCTGTGTACGTTCTCCAGCCCCTGCTTAGACTCCCTCAAAGCTTCCTGATCTTCCTTTTCCCAAGGGATATTTTATCCTCTATCAGCAAAGTCACAAACTGAAGCCACTCCTGCAGGAGAGGATAATGCTACCAACAAGAGGTTCTGTCCTGAAGAGGAGAAGACTTGCAAGTGAGTAACACTGTTTTTAACACACACGTGCTGAAAGCTGTAAATAATTGGTGACAGCTGTGGGTGGACAGTTGTACTATTAGCTTTTCCTGCAGGGATTTGCAATAAACATTTAAGGATGGGCTCAGGCCATAGTGTTTGGAGCCAGATCTGGATCATGTCCTACATTCACCAAGTTCAGATTTCAGACTGTGAACACACCCTGCTCCAGGATTCCGAAGGAACTGAAGACCTGCTTTCAAGGCGTTTGATTTCACCCGCTGCACGTTGAGGGGCTTCATCATGACACCTGACTCACAGCCTAAGCTTTCCCAAGCCTTAGGTTTGGCTCATCAGACACAGAGCAGCTCAGCTCAGTTTAACTCCAGATCCAAATTTCACCAAACTCCAGAGCAGTCTAAATCTGTTCTCTGTCTCTCAGGATAATCTTTAGCAGGAACCACACTTACCCCTGGCATGTATTCAACAAAGATAGAGAGTTTCTTCTCCTCAGGATCCCGCAAGCACCCATAGTACTGCACTATCCTGTCATGACGGAGAGTCTTCAACAGCTGAATCTCACATTCTAAGGCATTCACCTCCTGCAACAGAACAGACATGCTTCGTGACAAAAGGGAGGAATATTATCCAAATATTGCTCAATGCTGAGCACTCTTCATAGCCCCTGTGAAGCTGCCCACGAGGACATCAGGCACCTAAGGCTCAGAAATGAGGAGCGTTGCCCTAGAGAAAAAGGTACGGAGAAAGACAGATGGGATACACAGGGCTTGGCTTTGAGATAGGTTTACTTATTTAATTGTGCTGAAGGAGTTTTTTCTGGAAAGGTGTGAATGAAGACACCAGCAAAGCTAATGCAGCACCCAGAGGAGGAAGAAGGTGAACAGAACAAAGCTGAAACTAAGGAAGAGCTGACAGACCTGCAAGGGATGATACCTGAGACACACTGGGCCAACAAGACCAAGGGATTGGGAGGCAGAAAAGTCACCAGAGCATGCTGACCGGTGCCACAATCCACTGGGGACAACTCCCAAGAGGGCAAACACCACATATTGTCTCTACACACTGCCTTCCATCAGGGAAACGGACCTTTCTGCCACCTCCACCCTCAGCCTCCAGCCCACAATCCCACAATGTGATGCAGAATGCTGTCCTGCCCTCGTACTCACTTTACTCGTCTCTTGACTGTCAGGGTCGAAAGGCACCTGCTTCACCGACAGCTCCCGGCCAGTGTCAGCGTCGTAGCAGAGATAAACTTCCCCAAAAGCTCCTCTTCCGAGCAGCTTCCCCAGCCTCCAGTTCACAGGTGCCTGCAGGGCTGCAGAAGAGAGGAGAGGGTTGAGAGAAGAGCACAGCAAGGAGACTTCAGTATCAGGGTCCATTTGACCCCACAAAGTGCAGATCAGGCTCGCAACGAGCTCACCGGGGCAGGCAGCAAGCCACCCTCTCCCAGGAGCACCACAACTAACCAGTTCTAATTGCCCAAGTGTGTGGGGATGTCCCTTTGTCTGCACTAGTATAAAGCAGAAAAAAAAGCCAGAAAAGTCAGATTTCTTTAGAGTCATTCTTCTAGAAACTGCTTTCTTAGCTAACATTGAACTTTCCTCTGCTATGGGAATGGTTAGCAGGCTACAACTGAGCAGCTACTCAGGCAGGGATCAGCAAAGAGTAACGCAGCAGGTCACGGTAATTCCATTTTGTCTCAAGACCTGGAGGTACTGAGACCTCAGACACTAGCAGCTTTGATTCACTTACAGTTCCGAGCTTTTGTAGGGGAGGTGCTGAAGACCTGCAGACTTTTTTCACAATTGTTCCACCACTTGGGCCGGTACTCATCGTACTGCAAGGTGCTGAGCTTGCTGTCCCCGTTAAAGCTCTTGGTTCGGCTAGAAGGGACAAGCTGAAACAGGTTCTCCTGTGGAAAGTAACTCCTGGGGAAAGTCCTCCGGCCTGTGGGAGAAAAAGGGGGAGTTACGGCAAGAACGCACACATCCGCTTGGATCTACCTGTCACCACCTTCTCACATCTCTGCCCAGATCCAGTGATCTCCAAATTAAACAAAACAAGTGTAAGGAAACTGAAGCAAAGCCCTGTGAACATTTTTAATTCAATTTAAGAGTTGTGAACAGCAGGCACTACATCTAATGCAGATGTTTCCAGAGGGGTTTACAAGAGTTTAATTACATTAGGGTTTCTGTTGGTTGTTAATCACAATTAAACTCTGAACAGGCAGGGATTTACACTGCAAATTATCCCTGGCACCCCCTAACACCACAATACAAATGACCACACTAGCAATGCCAGACCTCGTCATAACTGCTTGCGCAAGGATGGTGTCAGTGATACACGAAGTTCATTCTGAAGGCTCAATATTCTGTCTCTGTGTGTCCTCAGTATTTTTTTTTTCCAAGGGAATTTGATTCTTACTTAGCTTTGCCTCCCACCACTTGCAGTCTCATACAGTGCGAGAAGCAGCAATGAGGTGACGGAGTGGTCCCCAAAGCTCAGAGCTCATCAGCTTAAAACAGAGATGTGAACAGATACTGCTACCCTGAAATCGCTGGGGGACTTTGTACAGCTCTGTGAAAAACCTGCTGTAAAGGTCACAAACCAGCATCCTTAAAAGCAAGCGATTTAGGGGAACAGAAGGGTTGATACTGCCAGGGATGAGAAATGCTACCCATCCATGTGGCTAAGTCAAAACATTGGGTATACGCAGACGAGGAGCTGAGCGCTGACTTTCCTACACACTGTAGGTGCTCAGCACTTCCCACGAGCAGACCTGCAAGGTCTCACAGAGGACGCTCTTCAGAATACACAAGTGAATCGCAAATTACTTGGTTCTTCTTTTATTAGAAAATTCCCCTTCTCAGTTCTCCTGCCCTAGACACTGTCACAAGCCACCAAGATCCCGGACTGAGCACCTCCCTCCCCAACCCTCCATCATTTTCTTACCGTCACTGTAGTCCTTGCGACTTTGGGAGAGGTGGTACTGCCTCGGGAAGGTCCCACCTTTCCCAAACCTCTCGCAGAACAACGGGATGTCGAAATCTGTCAGTAGGGAAGAAGAGACAGGTTTCTGAGATCAGCTCGGTATCAAATGCCCAGAGCATTTCTTATTGGAAAGCATTCTGGGCTTCATGCTGAATTACAGGGAAGAACGAGGTGACAAGCTGTTCATTCACACAACCATACACTCCCTGAGGCTCACTATGAAATCTGTCCACAGTCACACACTCCTTAGTGGAAAATAATAGACACACTGGTCTTGGTCCCCCTAAAGCAAAGAGGTTTAACTGCTGACTTTATGGACCCTGGCCCATCCTGTTCAAATGCAGGGCAGGGGATTAACATAGAACATGCCCGAATTCCAAGGCAGAGCACTAAACATCTTATTTGTGCACGGAAAATACAAAAACCAGCACGAACTGCCAGTCAGGGTCAGGCCCAGATCCATCTATTCCAAAACCTCTGCTCTGACATTAGCTATTTACAGGGAAATTAAAAAATCCAGCACTTGGCTAACACCAGACAATCCCTCCCCTCTTTCTTCTCAGATGAGACTCCTGATCTCTGAAAGCCACAGACCAATTTATACCCCCCAGAGCTCTGAACTTTCATATTTACTTTGGTTAAATGCTAGTAAAACAGACTTAAAATATACAGAAGGGATTAAAGACCATCAGAGTTTAGATTAGACACGAGATTATGAAAGAGATGGATGGACATGCGAGATAAGGACTTTTTTTTTAATAAAAAAACCGCAGCACAGGAAGCCATTGCTGGTAGCACTGAATAACTTGAGATTAAAATATCTGTCATTTCCCCCCCCCATCTTTCACCTCCTGTTTTTCCTCCATCCAACTCTAATGACACAGTTCATTCTGATTGTTTGTTTGTCTTAGCCTGGGGCCAGCAGCCGCTCCTTGGAGACCGGTCCTGGCCTCGGTCACGCTTCGGCATGATTTCCCCATTACAGCAGTGCGCAAGAAGAGCGCATAATGGCTGAAATATGGTCAGCAAGAAAAGTAACAAGGACAGGTCAAGAAGTTCTCGGTGAGCCACGTGTGAGCAACGATGCCGAGTGGCGTCTCAAACCCAAATGCTTCCCCTACCACTAGGGATGTATTAAAACCTTCAGCGACATGGCCTGACTGCAGCTTCATTTCAATCTAGAAATCCTGCCTGAAGCCAGAAACGAGTTACAGGCTGACTGCCATTTGTTCATTTTTAATAGTGAAAGTCATCACAATACTACAGAGTTTCCATGATTTAACCAGCTGGATGTTTATAAGTGATTAAGCAGTAACCTATCATCCCTGCAAGTTACCAATACACTTTCTCTAGCAGCATTTGCAGTATTCCACATTATTATTATTAATGCAAGTGGAAGAGATATAACTCCTTAGAGAGTCTGGGACGTGGGTCTTGCTATGTAGGAAGTGAGGATCCCAAAAGTGCAACTCACAGGTACTAACAGAGATGAAACAGATGCCACAAGGCTGTTTCCAGCTTCTCAGCACCTCCCAGTTGTCTCCAAATACAAAAGCAAGGCTCCTCGCAGCACCTTCTTCCAATAAAGAGCTCATCTCTGATCTTTCAACAGCTTTACTTGCTTGCAGTCTTACTTCAAGACCCTTGCTACCCAGCTTGGGCTGTTGTTGCTGTAAACTGATTCCCACACCAGCCCAAAGGTTCCTCAGTGCTATCATTATTGCTGCAGAGCCAAGAAGGGTTAATGATGACAAGAGCAGCCCTGTCATGTTTATGCTCTGGATCTTTTGATTTTAGAGAACATTCATGTTTGATCATTGCAGGATCATTTTGCAGTGTAACCTTAGCAATGGAGACAGTTTGCTGACTGTTTTTAATTACTTTCTATGCAGTGCCACCCCCCTAATAGCCTTTCTCCAGTTTCTTTATTAGATGCTCTTTATACTTTTAAGTAAATACAAACCTCCAAGAGTGCTTACCCATGCAATCAAGACTGTCTTTGGGATGGCTCTTCCTTCCAGGAACAGGGGTTTGGGTAAAGGGAGGGCTGCAAAGGAATGGGGGGAAAAAAGAAAAGATGCACTTTATTATATTAGAAAGGCTGTGGAATGAATTAAGAAGTGATTACACACAGAAAGCACAGGCTATGCCACGAGATGCACTGATTACTCATCAGCTGAGTCTACCTGACTGACCTCCCATCCTTAACCTGTACAAGAATGAAGACTGATTTTTTCCTGTGGCAAACAAAAGGGAATGCTCCAGAAAACAGTCACCAGGCTGAACTGAAGCAGCCAAAGATCACACCATGACACCTACGCACAAGACGACACAGAAGGAGGGATGCAGATTTCTCTTCCCTCAATGTCAAGTGTTCAACCATGCAACTCCACTTTCTGTGAATGTTGTGTAGCTGCTGCAGGTGTACACACTGGAGTGGGGTCTTCCCTTCTCCGCAACATCATCCCCACCTTCCTCACACAGGAGGGTCTGTACCACCATGGGCACACACCCCCTCCCGGGAGACCAGGAGCACCAGTGAGCTTGGTGCTTCAAGGCTCAAGGTCTTTAAACTACATTGAGAGGACAATAAAGTACTGCAAGGAGATCTTGGCAATCCTGATTTCACCCCAGCCTCCGTAAGGGCCAACAGGGACATGGGGACAGCTTGCTTTTCCACTCTTCTTTTTAACAAAATGGAAATAATAGAAGAAATCTGCTTTGTAAAGTGCTCTGAAACCTACCCATGTTAAAGCTGATCACTACAGGTTTGCAACAGTGAAGAGGATTTTTTCATGTTATTTCTTATCATCAGACTGGTGACCATGCCTGAGACTGGCTCTGCCCTCCTGAAGCTAATGTCATCTCAAGAAATCGGCAGCAAGGGCTCAGCTACGCTTTTGCTGGAATAATTCATACTTACTCCTCTTTCTACTTTTGAAGAATATAGCCCTCCTCATGTCTTTTCCAGCTCCTAAACCCCAGGACCGAACACAGCTGCCTGCTTCTTTAGATGTGAAATCAAGCCATATCACCTCTCTCAACCATGCCTAACACTCTGCTCTGCTTCACAATAAATTCTTACAACCAGGCTCCTTCTGTTGTTCTTCCTAGCAAAGTCTGCGCAAAAGCAAAGCTGGGCTATTGAGGCTGGAAGCACAAGGAATCCAGCTTCGATACAGCCGTAACAATGAGCAAATACATCACAGGAAATTATTAAAAGCCACAAAAAGGAAATGGACCTTGATGTTGAGACAGATCCAAAGCGCACAGAGCTGCTAATCCGAAGCACGCTACACAATCAAATCAACACAACACAGACCTGCTGGAACAGAGCCTTGATGCTGTACGGCAAAACCGAAAGGGGAAAAAAAAGAAAATCTTTGATGCAGATGGAAAAAAGTATATATCGCTTCCCTAAAGGACATTGTGTCTTATACAGAGGCTACTGTGCACAGCAGCAAACACAGCGTTGCTGTGCACGTGTGAGCTTAGACCAACGTGTCGCACCAACTATTGAACTGCAGCCCGCGTTAGTACAACGTGTCCTAGTTGCTTCCTGCTGAGAAGCTAAACTTAGTTGTTGCTCATCTGGTGTCCTCAGCACCTTGACTGACACATCTGTGGCTGCTGGCAGTGCACAGGGGCTGCCAAATTTACAAGCTGTCAATGGAGAGCAGACAGTATGCCCTGGGAGGAGGAGGCATGGAGAAGCTAACGGAGTATTGAGCTGGTGACTGCAGAAAGCCAGAGGGGTGGGAGAGGGATCTGAGCGAAGGAGAAAACCTGTGCACACAAAGCCAGGCTGTCCACAGATCCCCAGCTACTCTGTCCAGCTCAGACTGCTGCAACCATCTCATACCTTTGCACAGACATCTGTGCTAGGATCTGGTTTTTAGCGTTCAAAATAATTTCGTTTTTCTCAGGTGCATCCTCATCCCAAAAGGAACCTCAGAGGATGCTACTGACTCTGCTCCTCTCTCGGGGTGGAGGAGAGGCTGCATTTCAGCTTGTGTACATGGTGACATGCACAACTCACCTGTCCACAGATCTGTCCAGCGACTGGCAGCTCCCAGACAGCGACTCATCAGGGCTGATGAAAGCTTCAAGCATCTGACAGTGAAAGAAATGGGAAAACAATCAAACCACGCACTGTAGCTCTTCAAGCTCCAGTACTAGCAGACATTTCCAAGGTCAACAAGGCTCTACCAAAGCCAGCTGATCTACACCAGGTGATGCCAGCCCCAGCAGAGATGAGATCCAACCTAACAAAAGTTTTTTTACCAGTGGAAATCCACTTACAATGCTCTCTCTGGATTATTGTTCTTTCCAACTGCTATTTGCTAGTAGGGAAACTGAGGCAAAGATAATTAGCATCTTGCCGTTCAAAGCATGTTGAGAAGACAACGAGATTCAAAGTGTTAAAAATATTTGCGAAAAAATAATTTAAAAAAATATGTATCAGGACACAAATGATGTGCCCAAGGTTGAGGGGACATTGTGCACCACAGCCAGGATCGCAGCCCTGGACTCCTGACTTCCCGGACCAGCCTTCCTCTCCGGTGATAAGCGAAGCATCAGCAGCGCTTTTGGCTGGAGGAACGAGCTTGGCTCTCGCTAGCTCAGTGAGTCAAAAGCTGCATTTGTGTTGCTTCCTGGATGAGACATTGTACTGGACGGGGTTATTTATAGCTGGTCAGTAACAATAGAGGGTTTGTATTGAGTGGCAAACCTAGGGGCTATGTGCACTTCCACACAGAGCAGAGCTTGCCCAAGGCCATGCTGTGCCGCAGTCGGGATGATGCTTCCTCCTGGCTGCAGACCCACAGCAGATACTCACTGACCCCTGCTCCACAGCCAGCCCCAAGCCCAGTTTATTCCCGGGAAAGCTGAGCAACGAGGGTTAAACACCACGTGGAGTCACCCTTCACTGGCTCTGGGACCCAGTCGCTCCTCCTTCCCCCTGTACGGGAACAGCCTCCACTTCCCTGCGCTGTTTCTTCGTTAGCCCTCCTCAGCTGGTTGTCATAACAGCTCGTGTTGTTTTGGCAGGACAGTCCCAACTGGAAAGTGCAATTCTTTCTCTGCTTCCCAGTTTTTACCTCAAAGCCTCATCTTTCGAAGTGCACTAAAAAGGAGCAAGACCCCTGCTAGACCCCCACCTCTGCCAGCCACGCCAGGTCTCTCCCAGCTGTTAAAATAATGCTGAAACAGTTTCATTTCTGGAAAGCATAGAGTGGGGAATCCAAGCAGGCTCCGTACTCAGTGTCTGTCCATCTGCCAGGCTGGTCTCAAGGCAAAGACTGCAGCTGCATCCCAGGCTTGCACAGGGCCACCCCCAAAAAGCAGCAAGCACCAGACTGTAAGTGGTTTTCCCCAAGGCACGTATGGAAGCTGCAGCATGAGGACTCTGAGAGCAAAGCCCATCTGGGGAAAAGCATGGCAGCTCAATGAGAAGAGGGGGAAAAAAAAAAAGCCCATCCTCAAATCCCCTTTTTTTCCTGCATTCAATTTGCCAGAGAAGGGCAGCAGGCCACCCACAGCATGATGCTGGGGAAAAGCGAGGAGAGCATCTGGTAATCTTCATCAGGAGCAGGCTCAGAGCTCAGCTAGCACTAACAGAGATCTACTAACAGCCAGGGGAGCTGCGCTGATTTACACCCAAGAGGGGATACATGCGGACCCTCCCCCTGCACGCACACACAATTTGTCTTAATCCTACCAAACGTGTTTGGAAGGCATGTGAACACAATAGAAAGCCAACTTTTGGCTGCAAGGAGCACAAGATACATCTGCACTCTGACGCTGCCAAGACTCACCCGGAGTGACTTCTTATTTTATTAATGGCTGTATAATAAACGGTTGAAAACACAACTTTGCCATGGAAACACTAGCACAGCACACACAAAAGCAGAGCTAGTGGGTGCTATATGAGCATAGAAAATGCATGTCTCCCCAGGCAAGATCCTTGGGGGCCGTCACAGAAGTCCCTCTATGTCCCTCCTGCATGGCCAGCCCTCCTGCAAACTGTGGATCCTTGTCCTGTCCTTCCAAGAGCTTTGTAAGAATGAATTGTGTGCCCAAACAGCCCAGCTGACTTCACAGGACCTATACGAAACTCTTCTGAGCTATAGCTTGAGCAGAGATGCAAATGGAGAGGGAGTTATAAGCTGTTCCCCTTCTGATCCCTCAACCGTGCAGTCTCCCCTCACTGTGGGTACCAAACTGACTGGAGGAAGAGGTGCTGCTCATCACTGTGCTCAAGAGCTAGCTGCTCTTTTATTCCTGAGGGACTGGAATATACAAACTCCTCATTAGTAAGAGAGGAAAAAAAAATATGGAGGAGGGACAGAGACACAAAAACAGAGAGAGGCTCCAGGCAGAGCCAAGAACTGTAACTGGAGCTCAGGCAGAAACAGCACATGGGAAGCAGCAAGAGCCGCTGACATCCCCAGGCTGTTGCAATCGCAGGCAATCAGTTGCTTGGCACACTCCCTCGCGGTCCCCAGGATCCGGGAAGGCTGCAGCCAGGAGGGCCCAGCAGCTGGTGTGCACGTGTGTGCCAGATTTATGCTCCTCTAGAGCTACCTGAGGTGCCTGAGCACGCTGCCATCACCGCTGCAGTTGGCTTTTAGGAAATCAGGCCCACTGTTACCTGAGCATGTCAAGCTCAGGGGCACCCACTCCTAGAAAAATCTGGCATGAGCCCCATGTGCAGAGCCTGCTGGGGACTGAATGGTGGGAACAGCGCTCACAGCACAGCCTGCCTGGTGCCTAATGATGTCCCGGTTTAACCCACATGCCCCGGCCCCACTTACGTTCTGATCCATGGTCTCGGGGATGAACTCGCCCTCGCTGTTGATGCTAGTATAGGATCCCTGGCGAGCGATCTGCTGCTGCTCTTCAGGAACGCTCCCCGGGGGCGGAGAGCTCCGGCCGGTGTGCAGAGAGCCTAGAACACGGGAAAGGCACAGGTCAAGGAGAGGACTTGCCGCATCCAAGTCCTCCCAGAGCTCACAGACCTCCTGGAGATGCTGCTGGTTTTGAACTTGTGTGGAAGGGAACGGAGGAGCTAGAGATGCAACACTGTTTATGGGCATCCTACAAAGCTTTTGCAACAGGGAGAGTTTGTTGCTGTAGGGCCACACAACATCTAGCAGACTTGGCCTTCAACCTACCCTGGACCTATGAGCTGTGCACTGTATCCAGGTGCTCTGTCAACACCAGAAAGAAAAGGGCCCAGAGTTTTCTTGTGACACAATCAGTCAATCTCAAAGCAAAATGCAAACTCCAAACCCAGTTCCCCTCTTTGACCTCTGGGCATGTCCTCCCTGGATCATGTCACTGCCTCGTTCAGCAAGCTGCAAAACAGCCTGGGTGAACTCAGTGCAACATCACTTAAACATTCCTTACATGCAAAATGATTTGTACTCAAATACCTCTCTTCTCTTCCCCTTCCCTATACAAAAGTAAAGAGGAAGGAAAACCAGCCCTCAAATCCAAGAACACGAGGATGGGAAGGACCTACGGGATCAGCTCATCACATCTCCTGCTGAAGGAGGGTTGTCTCCCCTGTCTGTAGCCCCAGAGGCTCCACACCAAATAGAAGCCCCCTTTGCACCGGGATCCAGGCTTTCACAGGCACCCCCAAAGCAAAGGAGGTTTCTATTTTGCACCTGGAAGAGAACCCCACAGCTTCCTTACATTGACAGGCCATTCCTCCCAATTATCCCCCCGAACCCACTCTGACTCCTTGTGCCTTTTCAGGATATATAGAGTGTTGCCCTCACTTAGCCCAGACGGCCAGGCTCGGCTCCACTTGTCCTTCTGCAGTCCCTCCCCTCCACCCCTGGGCTGTCATCACTTCACGGCAAGGAATTGCTGACGGAGGTCCGTGCTGTTCCACGCTGGAGCTTTAACCAGTCGGTATTGTGCAATGTTGAGTCTTCACACAACACAACAACTTGTTTTTAAGCAGAATTCTAAAAAGCACACATCCTTGAACAGTTAGAAAGCACACGGAGATGCGCTTCCTTACAACTTTTACCCTCTTTTGCAGCACTCCTGCCAACTCTTTGGTTCATCACAACTATATGGTAACAACATGCCCAGGCTTGGCACAATATTGCAAGAGAAAGGTATCGGGAAGGGGCCTATCCCATCGTGAAAAGTCAACACTGATCAATCGGCACAACACTTCTGCCTCTTCTGCTGCTATTCTGCATCACGGTTACTGTGCCAGATTGATCTCTGGCACAACTCCATCACCACGATCAACACTTCAAGTCTAAGCCCCCACCTTTCATTTAAGCTGACACGCATCAGGAGCTTCTAACATTAACAGTGTCACACCAGCATTAAAAATTACTAAATCAGGCTTGCTGGATTTATACCAAACACAGAGATCTCTGTCTCATGGTACGTCTCCCCCCAGACTCCTTGCTCAGATTGTAAAAACACAAGTCATATGGCTTTGAGTTTCTTTTTTTTTTTCCTTCTTCCTATTTTCTCCTTCACAGATTTCCTGCAGGATAAGAACACAGCGAAAAAAAGTCCAACTGAAGTAACGCCAAGATCAAGGGGAGAAAATCTCTCGAGTGCTGCGGTGCTCATAATGAACTGGCTTTCCACCAGCCCTAAAAACAAAACCAGTTGGGAAGCACGGCATCCTCTCTTTGAAGATAAATAAACAAACGTTTAACCATTTAACCATTTGGGCACGCCGGATAAATCACTGCACTATCATCCCCTCATTTGCTTCGCAGATGTCAATCCAGAATGTAGCATAAAGACATTTGGGTGGCTCTTGCTCCAGGAAAGCTGCTAGAGGATTTAGGGTGGTCAAACTGCTCTGTCTTAGCTTTGCTGAAGATTTCTGTTACTGCTACTATGAGCTCGAGCAGGGCTGGGATCTCTCGCTGCAATAAGCCACCCATTGCTGAGGAAGTCTTTGACTCGGATTTTACTGTTTGATTTTGAACCCAGGGAGTTAAATGAGATTTATCACAAGCGTAAAGACTTTGCATGATCTCACATGAAGCCTCTGCCTGTAATAACTACTCACAGTCATCAGGTCAGTTGTGTTTGACCTTCCAGAATCACATTTCCTGCCAAAAACTGTAAAAGGGGATAAGACACTAGCCTTTTCCCAGCAGGCAAGGAAGTTAAACAAAACGCTCGGGCTCTTGCGCGCCTGGAAACTGCTGGATTGAACCAGATCCCTTTCAAGCCAGGCTATTTGGGTAAAAGAGCTGCTCTAAGTAATTTATGCAGCTTCACGCCTCCAGGAGCAGTTGTTGCTGCTGCTGTCCATCCATGCATGCCCACCTGCCCAGGAGGGACACAGGGAGGTGTCTGGAGCAGAGCCCCAGAGCCCAAGGTTGATTCCCCGCTCCAGTCCTGTTAACAAAACCTTGGGCAATCTCAGTGCTGCTGTTGGGAGCAATGGGAAATAGGGGTCAGGGAGAGAAAGCAACTGTCGTATTCAATGGCAGGCATAATTCATAGTGGGGGCAACACAAGGATATATCAGATAATGCTGCTTTACCCACCCACAGGCAGAGGAAGAAATGGACAGACAAGCCCAGATGTGCCTGTTTGACACATCACGGATGCTCTTGACACTTGAGCAAATACTCCAGAAACAGCAGCAGCACCAGGCACAGAGAGCAGACCCCCAAGGGACTGTTCTCCTGGGGTCTACAGGATGACATGTCAGCTCCAGTCCTCGGACCCAGTGGGGATGGGGCTGGCTGTGAGGCGTTTCTTTATAAGCCAAACGCTGGCCAGATCTCTGCAGCTCTGTTCAGGATTCCTGAACTCAACAGACTGGCACCAGTTGAGCATCTGACCTCAGTTACCCTTTGGGGCAAGGTGCCTTGGGAAGGGATTCCTGCTCCATGTTACACACACTCATGTAAAGCCATATATTTGAGACCAGAGCACAGCATGTCCCAAACAGGGTGAACCTGGCCAGCACAGAGACTTACAGTCACTGCTGGCATCTACTGGGGTCTTTCATGTTCCCTTCTGTTATTTTTATTTAAGAAGTGTCTTTCATGCCGTATGTGCAGAGTTCGTGGTGCTGCACGTACAGCCAGCTCCCCTGTGCCAGGCTTGGCTTCCCTCCGCCTCCATGTTCCCTGGCTTCACCCTCTCCCTGTCCTGGCAGCTCCTTCCCAAAACTTCATCCATCACCAGTCAGCATGAAGCAGGAGTTCTAATGGAGAAGAGAAGCCCCTTAAAAGTCAGAGCTGGGGAGGGTTTGTTGGCAGCCGCCTACGCTCACAGCTGCAGCCACGGAGAGCCCAGCCCTGGGATGACATCGCCGCAGAGATGAACGAGGGACATGATGTCAAGATGTGCCGTTCCTCCGAGCCCTGGCAGAAACACAGGGCTCAGGACACAGCCGCACATGAAGAAGAGAGAAATCTGAAGAAAATTTCTCACATCGTGACTGTCGAGATGAGGTTTGAGCAGAGGGACCAATCTCCCTCAATTTCTTCTTTTTCAGTGGGACCCCTAAAACTCTCTCTCCTCTCCATGCTGATCCTCTGAGGCCATCCTGATCTTGATTTAAAGCAAACTTTAGGGTACTTCTATACTAATAAGGAGGACAGAGCCCATTTTCTAGCCCCAAAGCAGCTGGCCTGATGCACACAGCCAAATTTTCTTCCTCTTCTCAAAACAGAGGGGGCTTCATCCATCCCAACTCCTGCAAGAGGTCCCTAGCCCATGCTACCCCAGTCTGTACCCAGGCACTGCTGGGATGGCAGGCACTGGTACAGGGTTGGCCAGGGAATGTGCTAATAATTAAGCAACCTCATCAACAGCTGTCCCTGTGAATTTGACAGCACAGATATCACCTCCAGGTCTTTGTTTCTCAGAGTCATCTGGCCACCCTGTGCACCAGCAAACTCTTTGTACCGTCTCTCTCCAGAGATCTGCATTCAACTCCTCCCAGCATGCTAGTAGGGGTTAGGTGCTGCTGCACATATGTCCGGGCAACAGTGAAAACTCAGCTACCATCGCTGCAGTGGCAATTCTCCAAGGCGAAAGTCCTGCTGTTCCCATGGCTGGGCCATATTCCACAGCACGGACCCAGCCAGTGCTCGCTCCTGGTCTGGAGAGCATTGGCAGGCACATGGTGCCAGGGCTCAACAGCCTGGTTTGCCACCATGGGGGTGGAAAATGATTTTTGGCAAATGGGTTTTGGCAAATGATTCCACTCAAATAGTGATTCTGGAATGGGGTTCTTGAAGAATTTGTGGGTAATGTTGTGAACCATATTTCCTCAAAGTAAATAAAAAGAACCCCCCCGTTATCTGAAAATCCAGAACCCAAATATATTTTAGGCAGTTTCCTGGCACTCAGCTGAACATGTGCAGATGCTGGTCACCAAGAGACTGGAACATTTTCCACTTCCAAAAAAAAAAAACAAAAGGGGGGTGGGATTTCCACTTTAAAAAGTTTATGAGAAAAAAAAAGAAAATATTGACTTTGCATAAGGTTTTTCAGGGACATGGAGTGAAGACATTTTCTATCCAGCAGAAGCAAAAATAGCCAAATTTTCCCCAGAACATCTACCCCCCCTTTCAATGTACTTGTGCCAACAACATGCAGTTTTATTATTTTTTGCTGCTGCTAACATGGCACAGTCAGCAGAAAAACACGAGACATCTCAGAAACACTGAGAACATGACCCTGAACCACCTTTTTAATAAAATCCCTTTAAATCTCCCTTTAAATGTGGTTTCAAGAGAAAAGCTGAACTGAAATAAGAGCTGCTCTTGATAGCAACCGCCTTGATGACAGCAGAAGCAAACACTGTGAAACACCTTGCAACTGCGAGTGAAGAATAGCTTCTCCTACAGAAATCCCAGCCTCCTACGCTGTCTTTCGACTATCAACCAAGTTCGGTGAAATCCTCAGTACAGAGAACAGCAACACAGGATCATCTCTGTCTATTGCCTGACTTTCAGTTTTATGAACTCGATGATCTTTACGGTCCTTTCCAACCCTAACCATTCTATGATTCTACATGAAACACTGCTCTCCCTTTCAGCTCACTGGAGTTTCTGCCCAGTTCTGACTCAGGAGGTCAAAAAAATGAATCAGCTGGATTGCGAACACCTCCTCAGCAGGACTGTAGTAGACCCCAGGTAACTCCAAAGAGAGATCTGGTGTGCTGTTACCATGCAGAGGGTTTGTTTTAACCCCTTTTCAAACTAAGAGCAAGACTGATGGTCTACATGGAAAAAAAAACCACAGAGGGATGACTAGCATGGCCTGGTTACCTTCACTACCAAACTATATAACAGGGCTGGGGACACTGGTTCTGGTGCTTCAGCAACTGTCATGCAGACCCTT
Organism: Pterocles orientalis; assembly: GCA_011057875.1. Lineage (NCBI taxonomy): Eukaryota > Metazoa > Chordata > Aves > Pterocliformes > Pteroclidae > Pterocles > Pterocles orientalis. The sequence goes on from WKFP01014335.1 coordinate 834,748, forward strand.
CTGAAGATCCCAACATTAGCACACGCTGCATCCTACATCTGCCTTCTCCTCCTCCTCCTCCTCCATTATCTAGATTAAACCAGCATGTTGTACCCCTTCCTCCACTCCGCTGTTCAGGCTTTCCTTCAAAATCCATCTGTACCTCAGGCTCCCAGCCTTGCAGAGTTGACATTTCTTCCTTTGCCTATAGGATGCTCTTCAAGGCAGTGACACCTCACAGTCAGTGGTGCAGACCTGGTCAGGGACTCTCTTTGTCCAAAACAGTCAGGAAGGGCCAAAGGATGCCATAAAAGTTAGTAGGAAAGTCTAACTTTGCAAGAACTAATCTCGCGAGCACCGCTGCACATGGGATCAATTCTGCCCATCATGCTTGGTTCCCACACAAGTGACAGCTCCCGGTGCCACAGCTCTTTGCTGGCTCACATTAATAGCTCAACAAGTGCCAAGAAAGAGCAGCAGGGATGTTTTTGTCAAGCACAGTTTCTGCTGAGGCTCTGTGCCTTACCATGGATTTGTGTGTGCATTTCATTCACAATCATCTAGTGACTGCCAGATTCTGGGCAAACTCTCAAGAGCCATATGAGCTAAACAAAAAAAAACAACCACCCACAACAGAAAAAAAGACATCCCTGGCACACGCAAACACCAGGCCCAAAGAGAGCTCTTGTACATGTACCACCCACCCCTGGCTTCAGAGAGAGTTGGGCATGGCTTCACCAGGGCACTGGACCTATCCTACAAGAACATTTCCTATATATCATTGTCTGAGATGAAGCAAACCGCAGGATATGTTATCAAGGCAGCACAGGCTATGAGACAGAGAATGGGCAAATCCTTGGAGAAAAATACTCCTTTGTTGCACAGAGTTTGGAAGTGTTTACTACCATATAAGTACAGAGGATCTGTGGAAGATGAAGTCCATCTTTATGTATGTTTGAACAGGAGGGCCCCAATTTATTCAAGGCTTCCGATGCTGTCATTTCTACAGTTGTCAAATAATTGTATGAAAACAAGAGTGATCTGTAGAAATTACCCCGTAACCAGCACTCACAGACAGGGCAGAGAACATTCACTGTATGACAAAATCGTTAAACCTACCTGTAGGTTGTAATATGAATAATTATACCCCTGCTATGGGGTCCTATGGGCTGCTTTACCAGTTCTGCACAAGGTGCCCTGCCCTCTACAAACTCCTGCAAAGTTCTTCATTGAAAAGGTCCTACAGACAGCTTATCAAGAGTACTTGTGATTTCAAAAAAAGCTCAGAGTATTTTTAGAGAGCACGAAAAGCATAAACTCAAGCACAGAAAACCAAAGAAAAGACCACACAAACAAACTCCAGTCCCTGCAGGGCTCCAAGAAGAGACTGGGCATTTGCCAGCCTGACTTCAGAGGCTGCGGGAATCTACTCCTAGCACCTCTGAAGAAAAGGGATGGTCTTCTTCATCTGAAATGCGACCACTGCAAAACACCGCACAAATCCATTCTCCTAAGAAACCACAAAACCAACTACCACAGACTTCATTCCACCAACAAGAACAGATTGGTGGCACAGAGACGCATATTTGTTCCTTATGTGGTGAAGCTGATCCTGGCTCAGGAGCTAAGGAACCCAAGGCGTGCAGCTCCATCATTTCTGCTAACTGGGAAAAGGGGAGAGACACTGAGAGAACAACAGCAGAGGGTTAAAGGAATAAGTGCGTCAAGGTCTCAATAAGCCTTGGCTTTCTGTAGAACCTCACTCTTCATTTTGATAAAGCTCAGTAGCATCAAATTCTTGCAGATTTTTATCACTGCATTTCCCCCTACAAATTACACCTCAGATCCCCTGATCTCCTTAGCTTCCATGCCCAATGTGACTGTCTGCTCAGCACAACCTCATCCGACCTATGCAGCCTGCAGAGTCTCTTCCTCAGGCTGAGGATGAGCAGCAACTGCACCAAGTTACTGATGGCAGACATCAGGACGGCCGTCCAGCCTGCAGCAGCTACAGGGTTGTGACAGGAAAGAGGAGGATGGTGGTCCAGTTGTAATAGCACAAAACACCCCGCAGAGCATTGTGTTCCACTGACCTGTTGAATGCTTCCGCGTCCTCTCAGAGTCCTTGTAGAGGGATCCCATGATATCACCCATGGATCTGGAGATCCTCATTTCATGCTGTTTACTGTTGTTTGGCTGGAGGAGCTGGGAATCAGACAAAGGGAATGATCGGACTCTGCCAGAGGCCATGCAGACACACCACATGAAACCCTGCATTTGGATCCCCATGACCATATTACCCAAGAACCATTAAAAAAAAAAAAAAAGACATGTATATAATCTAGGGTGATCCAAAAATCATTCACAAACAATTCACATCTGTTACTAATATACTCTAAATAAGTTTGAGTTCCAGTTGATAATAATACAGATACTTGACATGAAAGACTGTTCTGCACGGCATTATTTCCAGGTAGATAGACAGACTGATCCCTGCCCTGAACCCCAGTTTGCAGTCCCAAAATCAGAGCCTCTCCTCCACGCTCCTCAGACTTCAGTGGCAGCCTGGGCACTGCAGAGGCTCCTCTCTGACAGAACAGAGGCGCAGGGAGTGGAGAATCAGGCTCTGCCAGGGAAGACAAATTGAGGGAACGCAAGGGAATGCCAATCCAGCTGGTAACTTAAATGGTAACAGCCAAGTTGCTAAGAGAATTGATTTTGTGACAATTTTATCAGAACAGCATGGTTACATGCTTCTTACATGCTGCAGGAAGAGTTTGACCTACTCTCAAAGGATGAGTCTACCTGTCTGCTCTTACTCTTAGTAGTTGACGTGCAATGCTGCAATGTTCCTGCAGTCGCCAGGGCAGATCGCCCCATTTCTGCCCAGGATTTAGGAAACCCCAACTGACGGTTCAGTTTTCCCCTGGTCCCTGCACCTTTTGAGAGCCTCTCAAAAGAAGCAGAGAAGATCCAGGAGATGTGAGTACCAGCGGTAGCATGAGGACAAGCACTATGAGTTTCAAGACTCACAGCCTCTCCAGTATTTCTAGGAAATACAAGGAAGAAACCAGAGTTGCAACATCTGTTAATCCCCTGCTTTACAAGCCTGTGCTCGGGGCAGCACGACATGTGCTTTGGCAAGATGCTCTGTGCAGGCGAGGTCAAACTAACAGGCTTAACTGCAAAACCACTGAGCTCAGGAAAAACAAATAAATAAATAATGCGGAAAAAAAGACAGTCGTATGCGAGACGGAGGGATTCTCCAGTTTGCTCTCCCTGGCCTTTAGTACTGCAGCACCACACAGAAAGGTCCCCACATGGCCACTCACCACGGCAAGGGCCAAGGCCACCACCCTGGCAAGGCGACAGAGGAATGGTGACAGCATCCCCAGGCAGAAAGCACAAGGGGTTCTCTTGGGTTTAACCTTGTTTGAGGATCAGTGCAGTATTTAACCCTTCACAGGCTGCAGGAGGAGCTAGAGGGAGCTGAGCTCCATCTCTGGGCTGCCACCATGGGAGGATTTCCGAGCGGCTGAGCCAGGGCTGACCCCACTCATGACCAGCTTGCCCTCTGCTCTGTACCATCAGGAGACTCATTTCCACTCCCCAACACAATAACAAGGGATCTCGCTCCCGATACAAAAGAGAGAGAAGGTGAAGGGCTCACATTCGCTTTCTTTGGAGCGCTCACAAGGATCCGCAGGCTCTTCAGGGAAGGGCTCAGTTCCAACTGTTCCATCGCTTTGTCCAAATCTTCCTGGGATTTCAGCGGGATCAGGAGCTGGAAGGGATTGAACAAACACCGGAGCATGGTAGTGTCACACTTTTGGGTAAACAGAGGAAGCCAGATCCTTGGAGTGAGCAGACTGGGAATCAGGGGACAAGGGAGGAACCTGAGAATGTGGATGGAAAATAGAGCCCCCGTGCCCTCCAGCTTGCCGAGCTTTAACATTTTTCTTTCAAGTTCTCATCTACCAAGGAACAGACACAAAAAATGACAACAAAAAACATCTGCAAGGAGAGAGCTTAAAGGTCACATCACCAATTCAGCTAGTGGGAGGAGGAGAGGGCTGAGACGAAACCTTAGGTTTGCTGCAGGCTGTTCTGAGGCTGCTCTCATCTTGGAGTTTGGAGGCAAGACCCAGCCCCAAAACAGCCCCACACAATTCCTGGGTTTCTTCCTGGGAAGATGGTCATGCATGCAGTGGTGCTCCAAGAAAGCAGTGAGCAGCACCCAAGGATTTACTCCGGTCAGTCCTCAGTGGTCTCCCCTATCACTGCAGCCTGCGTTCCTGCACAGACACAGCCTCCCTAGTGTTTGGGCATCAGGCGAAACCAGGGAACATCTCACAAACAAGAGTCTCTTCCCTTTTGATGTGAAAGGTGTGTATTGCTCTCCCTCCAAGAACCACTTCTTTGACTTCCAGCAGGACAAATTCAGCTTCTGCTCTTTACAAGGTGAACAGAACAGAGACCTACACAGTGTCGTGTCTATCAGGCAGCTAACGGTCCTGATGTATTCCCGGTAAGTGGCAGAATATGGCGCTCATATCGCCAGAGGGAATTTGACCCTCCTGACATTGCTGTGTAGTGTACCACGTCCTGCAGAAAGCCTGCAAAGCTTCAAATGCCCAACACAGCTGCACTCCAGAGCAGCTCTGTGGCTTCTGCTGCCCTGGGCTAAGACTAAAACCACAACTTTTTGCCCCTCATTCAGGGGCATTCTGCCGAATCTCATAAAAAACAGCCCTCAGCCTCTGTAGGTTGCCTCGGGCATTGGCACTGAATCCATCCAACACAGCACGTTTTACTCATGCCTGTGCCAAAGCACACAGCAGTTCCACCTACCAAAGGGACTGAGTGGCCACAGCCCCCAGTAGGCTCTCACTGGTCTTACTGGGAGCCACAGATGCCCAGAACAGCTGAAAGGCAGCTCAGCCCTCTGGGTGATCAGGGTTCATGCCACCAGCCACAGCAAACGCACCTCAGATCAACCACTCCAGAAGAAGACACTCCAAAGCCGCCTCTGTCTCCCTTTTTGATCCCAGGGTGTTGCCACGGGTTTGGCTGTTGGCCCGTAGGTAAATACACCTCAGACTGTGTGCACTGAGGCTAGGACTTTGGGGATGACCAGGTCAAGTGAAGGCTGTGAGCCCCAGCCAAGAGATGAGGTTTCATCTTGGTCAACTGCTACAGTCACCTCTTCCACCCAACGACCACAGTGTGAGTCCACCAAGCTCCATCTTGGGTGTCCGCACGGCTGCTGTTTCTGCGGTGGGAACAACTCAAGGTTTGGATTTTGCTTCTCCTCTCCTGCGTGATAGGAAGGTTATCTTTTGTCTTTTCTGCAAAAATGCAGACAGAGAACGGAGCCATATGCAGGCCATCTATTTTAGATGTTAAACATCAGGCTCAACATCATCATCCCACCAAAAGAGCTGATCTCCCGCAGCTGTGGATAGCAGGTAGTCCTGGGTTTATATCTAACTTAGGCACCCAGCTTTGAGATACTAAAAACCAGGTCTGCAAAGGGGCACTGCAACACCTAAGCTTTACACAACCTGCTGCTCTGTAGAGTTTACAGTGGGGGTCCAGACCCAGGAGCCCTACAGCAGGCACCGGAGAGCCAGATATCCAGAAATGGGATTAACAGGTGAGAAAAGGAAGCTGCCAGGTGTGATTGTGGGAAGCAGTGGTAATTGCTGAGGAAAGACAAGGTCAGTTCTCAAGATATTTGAGTCACAAACTTCAGGCTGAACTAGGAATGCTCTTCTGGTGTGAGGCATGCAAATGTGGTTGAGAAATTTCTACATAGAGATGGAAGATGAGACTCTAGAGCAAAGCATTTGCACCTTCACCCAGGAAGAGGGATAATCAGGTTGTGCAGCCTTTGTCTGAAAACTATTTAGTTATTTGTGTTTAGGAAAAAGACTTCAAGAGGAACTCTTGAGCAAGCCGTACCCCAGGATGCCCTGCAGCCTGTCAAGGAAAGGACTTGAGTTCTCAACCAAACCAGATGGGGAAGAGAAAAGCTTGGGAAGATGTCCCTTACCTGCCAAGTAACGGACCTAACCAGCTGGGGGGTTTACAGAGAACACCAACACCAGTCTTGGCTGGGCTCGGCCTCACAAGCAAGGCTGGAAACAGATTCCCAGTCTGGGACAGGGCTTGGACATGAGTGAAAGGAAAGTATTCACCAGGTAGATATCAACTATTCAGGGCTTTCACTAGGTCCTTGGAGTAGATGGTTATATACAATTTTTCATGGTTAAACTTTGGGATCTGAATGAATCACCCGTGGTCACAGCATATACCAGAGAGTGATGGTATTGAATAAGTCTCCCAAATGCTATGCAGCTGTCCCCACAGTCTGCTTCCTTAAGCAGCAGAGCTTAAGGGAAATTCTCTTGGGGCACTGCTTAATCCTCTTGAAGTTCACAAGGGCTCCACAGGTGCATCAAGCAGAAAAGCCTTCTCTACTCATCCAAATAGGAATGAGAACGGTGGAGAGGTGCTCCTCTCCCTGCTTCACCACCAAGAGAATTTATGACTCTGAGCTGTAAATATAGTCCCACTGCTCACCCACCTCTTTACCGAGCTCCTCACAAGTGTTCAGAGTTGCAATCCCTCAGCCGCTGCTTTGAACAAAATGTTCTGCAGGTCACTCCATCACTCCAATACCATAACATTAATGCGTTTGCTTGCCTGCTTCGGAGGAGCCAAAAACATCAGGCAGAAATTGCCCTCCTGTAGAAGGGACTGGAGCCAGTATTTAGCTTGGCTTTACCTGTTCCCACATCTGGTGAGTAAATTTTGCTCCCCAGACTGTGGCACGTATGGATATCAGGAACAGATAGCTATTAGGCATGAAACTAAATATAGACTCACGGAGAACCACGGAAGTAATTGCCCAGGTGCATTTCCAGTAACTGGGTTTATTCTGTCTATGGAGTGAGCAGTCATGATGAACAGCAAAGTTTACCTACACAGAAGTTTCACTGAATAGAGGTATTAGATTTTCTTCTGGCTTTTAAATAGTGTACTCCCCTGGAGCCTGATGTTTTAGTACGGGACTCAGTAGTCAATCCACTGCAGCCTAAGAAAGTGAGCACAAAGGGTGAGTTTTCACTGACTACAACACTATTGCAAGATTTCGCTCTGTAAGACACCGCAGAAAGCCAAAGAATAGTAGGAAATAGGGTTGGGGAAAAATCTGAGAGGTCAATTAGTTCATCTTCCTGCCCACTGCAGGACCAACTAGCATCAACAATTCTCAACAAACATTCGTTAAAAATGCTTTTAAACACCCCACCTCCCCCCCATAATGGGGCTTCTACCACTTCCCTAGGCTTTAACCCTGCCTAACCTTCTGAAATTATGCTGAGGGACAGTCTCAGAGGAGACAAGCAAGGGGAGGTCAGAAGGGAACTGGTGGCACACCAGGGCTCAGTGTTCTGCTCAAGGTCACATCAGAAGTTGGTCACAGAGATGGGACAAACAAAAAGATAACACTAGTCACACCTGGAGCAGCTGTTGATCAGTGCATACAGATCAAATTCAAAGCACTTGCTGCAGAAGCCAGTCTTTCAATCCATTACACAGCCAACCGCTGTCTGTGGCCAGGCCAGATTTTGCTGTCCTGCTCATCAGAAAGATGAGCCCAGCCTAGCAGACGTGCCCCGCGCGGTACACCCATGGCCAGGCCCCGCTCTTATCTACACCAGCCCAAGCCCGTTGATTCCATGGTCCCACCAGGATGTGATTCATGCGTGCCCCTGCTCCACCCAGCTGGCATGCTCATCTCGCTGATCTTGGCTTCAGGACTTCTGCTTCACCAGGACAGGGACGGCCCTTTAGTGAGTTTTTGTAGAGGCCTGTTGACCTCAGTGTAATTTTGGTCTACCAGGTGCTACTGCACCAGAGAAACATCTGATGGCAATGAAGAATTACTGCACTGTTCCCTTTGAGCATGAAGAAAGGATGCAACATTTAATTCTAATGAATTTGTGGTCAGCCTATCGCTGAGATTTGCGTCATGAGACTCCAAAATCTGACCCAGAACACGCTAGGAGCCAGATGCCAGGGTGTCACCATGCAGACATGTAGGTTATCTCCCCAAAGGTCACTTTTGTCTGTTTCTAGTGTTTCCACAATAAGAACCTTGAATTACGACTGCTCAGACCTCTTCCCAAAGGTGTGGGTTCTCACAAGGAGGAATTTTTACGTATAGAAAAACAAAACCCTGAAGGTCCTTCTCAACCCCGAGAAGTCAGGACTACCCAAAGGCCTGCTCACAATCCTGCTATGTGCTGTGCACATGCCAAGGAAGACAGTCTCTAACACGGGATAAAATGCATTATTTAAGCTTCTGTTTGCTGTCGCTGGAAAAAATTCCTCTTCCAGTGGAAAGAAACCTGGAATGAAATGAGTCATTCCTGGAGAATTCAATGGCAGGCTTTTCCCGGGAGGGCTGTCAGAGAATGCCCAAGATTAGAAAGCTGACCGCATTCAAAGCCAAAACCCAGTGGATACTTTGGTATCTTGAGGTACCTATTATAAAAGAATAGCAACTTTTTTGTGGATCAAATCTCCACTGAAACATAAGGGACAAAAAAAGGAAAAAGAAAAAAAAACAAAGGAGAGAAAGCTCTCTTCACAACCTCCCTCTCCATTCAAACTTTCAGAAAAGGCTCTTAGTCATTTGCAATACTTCAATAAGCAAGCTGTCAGGACAGATCCAAAAGAATTTGTGTTTAAAAACCCACTTATCTGTCATCTGGCCCTCTCCTCCTTCCCAAAGCCAAACCCACCTTAAGAGTCCAGTGGCTCCAGCTGCCTGCCCAGCTTATGGCAAGATGCTTCACACAAAAACACCAAGACAGATGCCAAGGATTGCCCCCTTCTAAAGGCCCTCATCAGTACCCTCCTTTCAGAGACAGCACTGGGCTCAAAGAAAAAGCTGGAAAACTACTGTGGCCTGTGTTATGAAGACGGTTGGAGCAGAGAGGTCTTCAAGCCTTGAAATGCGAAGATCACAGAGGGAAGGTTCCTTGGCTGCCTGTACGTGGCCGCAGGACCTGCTAGAGGAACCTACAGTGACGCATGTTTCACTGCAGACCTGACCACAAGAACATGCGCATGGTTCTGGGGTTTTGGGGTGAAACAAAACCAGCGATGGATAAAAATACACTGTGGTAGCAGCACTGTCCCTCTTGCTCTAGACTTCATCATGCTCCTGCAAGCGCTCCAAGACGGAAAGGCTTCACATCCAAACCAAACATGCAGTAGGTTACAGTCACTTCATGTGGCTCTAAGGAAAGCCATTTGTTCCTGTGTCACCATTTAACAGGCCTTAACCGAAATAATTTTGAGAAGGCGGAAGCTTGGCTTGGAGTCTTGAGAATCCAACTGAACTGTGTCTGGACAACAGCTCTTGTATGCTTACTAGCTGGGAACCACAAAGTAAGATTATTTTTCTTTACATCCATATACAACACTAAATTAAGGACTTCAGAACAAACCACTGCTCAATTCACCAGGCACCCTAAAACTCTCCCGTAGCAACAAGGCAAAAAGTACCTCATTGTTCACACAGACTAAGTCCATCGTCTGTCCAAAAGCATCCGTGACCTTCTGCACCACTTCTTTGAATTTGACTGGTCTTGGAAACTGGATAATCCTGTATACACAAACAAATACAACAATAGTCTTGATTTAGTAGAAGCACACTGGAATTTGGGGCTAGATTGACAATTCAGAAGGAAAGACCTGTATGCTTCTATCATGAAACATAAAGCTTACTCCTTGCGTTTACACTCCTAGAAATACTGCTTGTCTGCTATGCCCAAGAGGGGACTTGACCTACCCTGCGTGAATATCTACTAAAAATCCTAGTGTGGCTTCTCCACTCCTCCCCCTACTGTGAAGTACAGCTGGAAAAGAAGTCCATCAGCACTTCACTGAACAAGACCCAGGACCAGGCACTGGGCAGTAATTTATCATCTCCATTTTCAGCAAGCAGCTCTCAATAGGAAGGAGAGATGGAAGACAGAATAATGTCATTTAGTATCCGGTGACTCTCCTGTACCATCACATGCAGCAGTTCTATAGGTACATATCAGCAGGTACAGCCCAGTCCTACAGTGACATTACTTAAATTTTCTTTGGCTTTAACATGCAAGTTGGACCAGAATGAGTTTCCAGCCCTGTGTCCTGCTCTGCCAGAGTCACCGAGCACCAAGTGGAGGTGATTCCATGAAAATGTCAAGTAGGGAAGGGCGGGCAAGCTTTAACTCCCAGCTCTATTTTTACAGGACCCATGCCCAAAATCTGGTTATCTTAAGTGTCATACACTGCTACTCAAAGGACACATTTCTCTAGAGCTGCAGCTCAGCTGTGGTTCAGCAGGGCTCAAGAATCAAAAAGAGAAAAGAATCCAAGCAGGCACCCTATTTTCCTGGTAAGAGGCATTTAATGACTTCCAGCTTGGAACCACTTCGCCAATCCCAGGAGGTACTTATGGCGAAAGGGATGACGAGGCAAGGCTCTTGCATACAAAATTGTAGTTGATTTTAGGGGAACTAATGCTGCTGTGAGCTCATCTGCAGCTGGCTGAAGTCAGTAGGATGATGTTGAGTAAAAAGAGTAATTTGTCCCTGTACATGTAGGGGACTGGGTTGGGTACATACCTTTTCTCTCCTTCATATTCAAACTTGATCCTGATATTCCGCTGCTGAAAGAAAAAACAGAAAATGCTTAGGTCCCAAACAGCATACCGGATTGCCATGCACATCCAAAGCTCACAGCAGTTCTCAGGGAGGCTCCCCTAACTCCAGCGGGCATCTGGTGTATTTAGGGCCAAGCTGCCTGCTGGACTCACAGACTTTCAGGAAACTCCACACTGCTGACAAATGTGCTTGTCAAAAAATAAGGTCTGTAAACAAGAGGACATTCACTCACCTGTACAACTTAGTTTTAATAAAAAGCATTAATAACAGTGGAAAATTTTGAATGCTCTGAACTCAGTTGGGAACAAGGCACTGTTATCAAAGAGGCAAGCACGGTAAGTGTCTGATGTCTGTCCATCTTCAGTGCTCCCCATGGTTTTACACCAGTACTTTTCTGTTGGAAACCCAAAAAGCAAAGCTCTGAGGATGTTTAATAGAACACAGGAACGTTTGGGGCAAAGAAATAGGAAGTAAAAGCAAGCATCCTATAATGGAAGTGGAGAAGACAGTCCTGGATTTTGAAAGCCAACAGTGCTGGGGTGAGGGTGGCTGTTATTTTGTTAGGACCTATAAAATGCAAAGTATATCAGGCATCATTACACTGTACACAGTAAATGCCAATCCTGAACTGACCCATTGCTCACCTCAAGAGAAATCATTAAATTTGGCCAAAGAGCCAGCGGAGTCATGGGCAGCCTGGGCACACAGCTGTGCAGGGACTAGTAAAAGCCACTTCTCCCATCCTCTATTTGTGCATATTTAGCAGCGACTGAGACCACAAGGAGCCTTTTCATTCATTCAGCTTCTCAGACTGAGCCTGAACCAAGCATCCCTCCAGCATCCCTTGGCTCATGCCAGGACTCCAAGGCAGATCAAAACCCTCTTGACTTCCCAGACCAGATTTAGTCACCCAGTTAACCAGGGCTCTGCCCCTGCTAGTACACACAAGCCTCTTCAAATTGTGGGTTTCTTCCTATGGAGAAAAAAGCGCTCGCCACCTCCCTCTGAGGTGTAACACCAGGAAGGCTTGGTCCCGTGCTGCCCGCATCTCACAGGGATAATCCCTGCATGGGTGGGTGACAGCCCTTCCTGAGCAAGGGCCTTATCTCTAACCCTGGATTGCCAGCGCATGAAGGCACACTTTCCATCCTCTCAGAGGCAAAGCAGAGCCACAGCTTTGTCTCTGGTGAGGAAAATGAGCTGGACAGGCGTCCTGAGGTTTATTTTTAACCTTACTGCTCCTCAAGTTCTGCAAACACCCACCGAAGTTCAGGAAGTCAAGGCTGGAGATGATTCAGTTGAAAAGCTTAAAAAACTCCAGCAGATTCAGGGTAAACATGTTGGATCATCCAAAACGCATTCTTTTTATCTCTTCTCGTGGCATTTTCAGTGTTTCCAGAAAGGCCAGGAAGAACCAGGGCCCTGACAGTCACCCAGTGGGGCACTCCAGCAGCTCAACAGGCACTTACATCACTCGGTGTCTACAGCCAGTTCTCCAGACCCACAACATTAGGACAAACTCCAGGTTTGCTTCTAGAACCAAACTAACTCTAAACCAATCCAAAATTCAGAAGGAGAAGAGATGACCATAACTAACCTAGTGTTGAAGGTCCAAATCATTCTAGAGAGACAGGCAAATATGGGTGGGATTGCCACTTTGGATTATGTCTGTTGGAAAAGAAAAAAGATATGGGCTCTTTTATGCCAATTTTTATTTTCATGTGCCTCTCTGAACAGGGCCTGGCTGGTTCATCGCTCCTGGATGCTGGCAGTAAATCAGCTAGTGTGGGTTCCTTGCCTGTAGCTCTGCAAAGCCCTTCTCTAAAATAAGAGAAAAAAATCAGAGCAAGGAACTTTCGAGGTTTCTCCTTACAAAGGAGCAGGACGTGTAAGGGGAAAAGCTCACGCAGCTCTGGCCTCGCTGCAGGAAACCGTTCAAAACACAGGTTTCACTTTCAGCACAGATCCAAGCCCTGCACCGAGCGGGGATGGAGGACACGTTGCCTGTTTATGCTGAGCAACACAAATTTCGCAGACAAATAAGTTTTGAAAAACAGCTTGTGGCTGGAAAATGTCAAAACACTCATATAAAGCTCCAGAGAGAGAAGAAAAGGGAGAAGGAAAAAAAAAACAACACACAACCCAGCCACGACCCTGCTGCATCCTTTTCTTCTACATCAACAACAGGGCTGATGTGCTGTGGCCCAAAGCCAACAGAAGGAAGCCAGCTGCCCCGCACTGCTTCGCTCTGCTTCTGAGCAGAGCAACAAACACATCGGCTGCAACGTGCTTGGGGAATGAAAACCCACTTCATCTGTTAATTAGACTATTATTTATTCTTTTTTGCTGATATAAAGCCCACTACCTTTTGCTTCCCTCAAAGAAACAAAGACCTTAAACTCATAAGCATTTGAAAGAGGGAGAAATATATATATACATAGTCTAAGAACTTGGTTACAGTTTTATTTTGCAATCCTCCCTTGACTTGCTCGTTTTTGACCCACAGCTAAAGCTGAATTCATCACTGCTATCAAGAACAAATAATTTTTTCCTTTTTTTAAAAAAAAAAAGGGCAGTGCCCAAAGCACTAGGAAATCCCAGGGGGATGCAAAGCACTTCCTAAATGCCGGAGCAGGCTGTGATTTTTTACACCCATGGAAATCTGGTTTGGAGCAACCGGTTTGAGATTACACAGGGAGCCTGGGGCACTGCCAAGTGCTGGAGCAAAATCTGATGTGAGTCTGCACCCAGCGTCTCAAACACACGATTGTGAGGAAGGCAGCATCAGCATCTTCTCCATAAGGACCTCAACACAACGTGAAAATGGGAGAAGGCAGGTCGTGGAAGAGGTGCAGGTGGTGGAGGCTGCTGGGTCCTACTCACTTTTGTAATTTTGTGAGGGATGGAGACAACAGTGACTCCTCCTTGCACAATCCAAGTCATGCTATGTACCCTCCTTGCCCTCAGATGCCAAATGAGGTTAATGACAGCTTTGTCCTCCCCACAATCAAGAGGTCATTAGTTGGTGTAGGAGAATGAGCAGAGACAGCCAAGAAGGGTGTGTGTTAAATGTGGTCGAAGAGAGGGGTAAGGCCATGCCACAAGGTACCAGCTTTTAAAACTGACTCTGGCAGAGGGTTTCATCGATGGTTTCATGGAGCACTGGGAAAGCTGAGGCAGGTAACGGAGCAAGCAGGGGAAACTGAGGCACGAAGACATGAGGTGGTTTGGCTAAGGGTGTGAAGAAAAAGCCCAACCTGGAGAAGAAAAGGCTCCAGCGAGACCTTATTGAAGCCTTTCAATATATAAAAGGAGCTTTATAAGATAGAGAGAGACTTTTTACCAGGACAGGACAAAGGGCAACAGTTTTAAACTGCAAAAGGCTACATGTAGGCTGGATATAAGGAAGAAATTTTTTATGATGAGGGTGGTGAGGCAGTGGCCCAGGTTGCCCAGAAAAGGTGTGGATGGCCCATCCCTGGAGGGGTTCAAGGCCAGGCTGGATGAGGCTTTGAGCAACCTGGGCTAGTGGGAGGTGTCCCTGCCCATGGTAGGGGGGTTGGACTAGATGATCTTTAAAGGTCCTTCCAACCCAAACCATTCTGTGATTTTATGATTCATTCTATGAAGCAGAAGAATGGCAGAGCCAAGCACAAAATTGAGATGTTTCATCTCCTGGGTTGTATGTGCTGAGCAACTTTCCCCTCTCCATGTGCATTTCCGCACGACATGGGGCACGGAGGAGCCCGCGTCTCAGCTGGCGCCTCTAGACCCTGCTGCGACACAAACAAAACAAGCGACAATCCTGACAGGAAATACCACAGTAATTCCCTTCGCTTCTGGAATTATTTCTTCTCCAAGATACTTGGACCGGCATTTCCTCTAGCCCCGCTAACAAATGGTATTTTACTCTTTCTTGCCATCCGCCTCCGAAAGGGAAAAGCAAAGCCACCACAGTGGCCACAAACCATCACCATCTTTCCAGGCTTTCCTTGAGGTATTTTTAGCACCTTCCTCAAAACTTTTAATTTCATGAAAAGACCACAACTGCCAAGCTTTAGAGGAAGCACTGAAGGAACCTGGGGGGAGAAAGGGAACAACTGCTTCTGCCCACGAGGTGCTCGGCTGGGGACCATACACCCCATCGGGCTTGGCCAAGCTCAGCCCCCGGAGCTGGCGCAACCAGCCCAGCATGCTGGTTTAGATTAAGGAAAACGTTAGAAAAAAAATGGAAAAAGTGTATCCAAATGAGGTGAATCACGATCTTATACAGAGATCCCTGAAGAGCTGACTGCTGTTTGTAATAAAAACACACACGGAGAGCATGAAAACACGCGGTTAGGCCTAAAGTGGAAGCAGCTTTAGAGGAACAGAAGGTGCTGAGCACCCTCAGCTGCTGAACACCCTGAGGGTCGATCAGATGAGAGCATGGGACCAAGCTGAGCAATGCCGTGACCATGGAGAAGGGAGTCTGATGGCCCAGGGACACCCTCGCTGCAGCCCCTCGATGCCACTGACTGCAGGCAGGGACCCACCAGAGGAGACAGCCCAGCACCTCCATGTGCTAGCACGGCACCGAGAGCCAAAACACCTCAAACTGTCACACCGCAAAATCCAGAGAAGAACCAAGCTCAAAGGCTCCCCACATCATGTCCTCTCCTCCTCCCAAACTCAGCTGCCATCGGAAACAGCGTTGTGGTCGGACCCCATCCCTGTGGCTTGCTTTTAAACCTGTTCTTGTCAAACCCAACCAGAGGGCAGCTTTGCCTACGCTGAGACATCACGAGGACAGGAGCCTTTGGATCACTCTTTCCATCCAAATCCATGGTTGCCTGAGAAACCACTTGGGACAAAGTCTCCAACACCAGCATTAACCCTTCTAAGGTCAAGAAAGGCAGGAAAATCACTGCAAGGTGCCTCCTTTTAGCACTGCACCAAGAGAGGATCATTCCAGCTTTGGTCCTACCCACCCATGAGACCTTGGACACTCACTTGGCCTCAGTTTTCCCCTTGGGTAAAACAGGGACAATGAAGGAGACCCACTTCTGCATGACAGAGGGTAAGCAGAGGGATTATTTTCACTTCTCTTATTTTCTGCTTGTTGGATTAGGAAACAACGACAAAACCTCTGTGAGCATTAGTGCTCTAGCTACTCCTTTGTACAAAGCCACAAAGCGGTGGGTTTTCTCCTCAACTTCTGGCTTCAGCCAAGAGAAATCAGCACCGCAGGGCCAGGCTGAGGGGACTTCTCCACCTCCCCGACATACACGTTGTTTGCATTAGTCCTGTGCTCGCCCCTGCTTCTAGCAACAGGACGTTCGTTACAAGCCAGACAGCTGGAGCGCTTCCCTAAACCGCAATAGGAGATGACTAATCCGCGTCATTAGGAATTATCTGCACAGAACCCCCACGCGTTTCGGGTTATTCAGCAATCAAACAGAAAGGGGTTTGTCTGGGATTGCCCTCTTCTCCCTTCAGGGAGGTGGAAGCTACAAGAAATCCTGGTGCCCCTGGATCCTTACAGCTCTGAAAAAGCACGCCCAGCATGTGAGCAGCTCAGGCCAGTGGAAAGATGATGTCTAGAGGGTTCACTGCTCCCTGTTATAGATATTTTGGGTTCATACAGCAGCAGAAAACACAGGCTTCAAAATGTTTATCCAAAACCACCTACCTGGTAGGGAATAAACTTTTTTCCAGTTGCATTTCTCCTTGGTATTACCCTCTTAACACCCAAGTCAGCTCCACAGACAGACAAGGGAAAGCCCCAAATCCCTGGGACTCCACTGCCTTTGCCATCTCCAGCAAAGGCTGTCCCAGCCGGTGCTGCTCCCCTCTCGGTCCCTTGCTTCTAATCCCCAGGTGAGGCAAGCCCTGAAGACCTCCCATCTTTAGGGTGATATTTATGGACCCCCATCATACTCCCCAACAGTAAAACAGAGGTGATAAAGCCACACTCTTTCCCATCTGCTTGAAGACCTACAGAGAGCTCTAGAACATGAGCTGTATTTTATTCTAGTTATGAGCAAGCCTTGTTCTGCATCTGACTTGCCAAAGAGAGTCCAGAAGTAATTTACTAAAAAAAACAACTTTTAGGTCAGTCTGACATTTGTTGTTCACGGGAAAACGTTCCTCACAAATATTGGACTTTATTGCTGTGGGAGAACTTGTAATCAAAATTAACGTGGCAGAGGAATTGCTAGCTGTCATCAGCTGTGATAGAGGCCCAAGGCCAGTGCCTCCTCATTAGACCAAAGCTCAGCACTGACAACCAACTTCATGCTGTGAGTTGCCAAGCGCTATTTATATACATAAATGGATGGGGACATAAAGAGACAGATGAAAAATAAATGTTAATATAATTGCTCCTTTCTCCTCCATGCTTTTCTTTGGGATTTCTAATGCTTTCTGCTTTCCCTTCTTATCCCACTCATCTTTCTCCTTAGTGATTACCAGGCAGATCTTTCTTCTGACATTTCTTCCTTCTCCTCTTCAGAGCCCCTGCTATAAACAAACTCCTTTGTCTGTTCAGTCCAGGAGACTGCCTGAAAGGACTCCTTCTAGCCACGCCAGAGGATGCACAAGGAATAATAGTGCAGATGATGCATTAGGAATAATGTCAGGATGATCCCTCTGTTCCTAGGGAACTGCTCCCTTTCACAGATTGTGACTCACACGCAGAAGAAGAAGGGTGTCCATCTCCATCCCTCTACACTGCTTTCTCACAAGGCAGGAAGGCAGCGTAACATAGGGGCTGACACCCCTGACCAGGACCCAGGAGATCCAAGCTCAGCCACCACATCTGCTGCTAGCTGCCTGGGCAATCTAAGGGAGGAAACTCATCCACACCATGCATCAAGTGTTGCTGTCCTCATTTCCAGCTTGTTCTACTGTGAGAGGCATTAGACCTCCCCTTGAGTATTATCTGCAGTTTTGGCCCCCGCAATTTAAGAAGGATGTGAAGGTCCTTGAATGCATCCAGAGAAGGGCAACACAGCTGGTGAAAGGACTGGAAGGAATGTCTTGTGAGGAGCAGCTGAGGACTTTGGGCTTGTCTAGTTTGGAGAAAAGGAGGCTCGAAGGGCAACTGCATTGCTCTCTGCAGCTTCCAGAGGAGAAGTCAAGAACGAGGTGCTGAGCTCTTCTCCTGGTACCCAGTGACAGGACACAGGGGAATGGTTCAAAGCTGCACCAGGGGAGGTTTAGACTGGACATCAGAGAGCATTTATTTACCGAGAGGGTGGTCAAAGACTGGAACAGGCTTCCTAGAGAGGTGGTCGACACCCCAAGCCTGTCAGTGTTTCAGAGGCATTTGGACAATGCCCTTAACAACATGCTTCAGCTTGGTCAGCTCTGAAATGGTCAGGCAGCTGGACTAGATGATCATTGTACATCCTTTCCAACTGAAATAGTCTGGTCTAGTCTAGTCTATTCTATCCAGAAACTCAGCCTTAGTCCTGAACTCATTTGTAAACTAAGTAAACTAAAAAAAGAAAGATTTTTAGCCAATTTGCCAAAGGGTAAGTTCATTTCATAAAATGATCTGAAGCAAAACTGTCAATACTTTCGGGAAGAAATGTTGTGTAGCACACACCACCACAGACTACTTTCTTGTGTGGCCCAGGCCTACCAGGAATAGAGTCTGGCAGGCTCCAAATTTCAACTTCTGTCAAGAGAGCACTGAGGAACCCCTCCAGGAGACAGCAACAATATAACACTTTGGTTTTGTTTCTCTGTGGACCAAAAAACTGCTGCAAGCCACAAAGGGACAGGCTAGTTAGTCAACACATTCTTGTTTAAAGTGTTTTTCAGTGGGAATTTGGAACACTGACTAAAGGATTCCCATGCCTCAGAAAAGCATTCTTCTGCAGAAAAAAAAAAAAAAAAATTTTTTAATCTAACAACTGAATATCCAGACCCAAGTATTTCAATGTGAGCATGTTGTTGCAGGGCTTCATAACAGACACCTACAATGAGATTCCCAAGAGGAAAATTTAGCATCTAAATGCCCCCATGCCTCACTCTCCCTCTCCAAGAAGAGAGACTGCACAGCACATCCTTCAGCCCAAACAGCCAACCTGACCACAGGTGGGGAAAAAAACAAAAGGAAAAGAAAAGGGAACACCAAGTACCACAGGAACAACAAATCACAGGCATAACAACAGCATTTCCAAACTAATTTTTCCCATCCCAATCAATTTCTGTGCTAAAAAACAAGAAAAAAAAACTAAAAGTGACCCAAACAAGTTGATGAAAAGTTTCTGAGCTGCAAACATGAACCAAGTGTTCACTAAATCCACCTACTTTGGCCACTCCCCGCCTCACAGACTAGACTCCCGTCATCCCACGAGCCAAACTTGTTCCAGCTAGTCCAATTTAGTGAAGCAACAATTTAACGTCCTCCAACGCCCTTCATCTCGTGGGGCCTGTTGGTCTGAATCCTTAGTCCCGGATGCATGAGGAGAGCAGGATTCTGACTATTTGTGCCTCCTCCATCAGAGAGCTATGAGTAACTATGAGCAGGCAGTTACGGCTAGTCCGCTTATGGATAAAAAGCAAAATCGTAAAGGAGGCAATGTTTTCCCAACCATCAGTGTTGTAAATGGGAAGAACAGTTTGATTCCTATTATAATAAAATTAAATGCAAGTGGTAGCCAAGAATTCTAAAACTAATATTGGAGCACAACATAACTCTACTGGTGATTTATAAATGAAGATACAGAGTGGGATGGGCTGTGGATGCAAATTTGATTGCAAGACTTCAATTTTATGAAACTTCTGTAGATAAGAATTCAGCTAATAAAAATATTATTTTCCTTATTCTCAACTAAATATCTGGTTAACTGTGTACCTGCAGCATTTACAGAAACAGTTTTCAGAAATGACAGCAGGGATTTTCTCCCATTGTGAGAAAACAAATATGTTATTTAAGAGGAGTCTAAAAAACTTTGCTATCCTGAAAGCATCCCGAGATGGCTTGGTACAGTCCCCACCCATCAACTTGCAGAAAGTGCTACCCTTGGAGCCATCCAAAGCTCTGCTGGATTGTCTGCTTTGCCTGCAGCTGCAGAGAGCCAGCTCTGAATTTCTCTGGTCAGTTTTGTAAACATCTTGGACTTATTTCAGCAAGAGCTGAACACAAATCCAGTGATTCAACTTGGACAGCTGCTACCGCCAGGACACCCTTTAAAACAGACATGCTACGTGCGCACGTGTTTTCGTCTACATGTGTCTAAGAAGTCTAGAGGGACCGGGGAAAGGATTTTTCCCCTCTGCATCCAGAGTTCCTTCTTAGTAGCACAATTGCCATTAAAATATACATGACGACAGTAAATGACAATTTGTTTTCTTCCTTGCTAAGCATTCAGCAATTGCAAAATTGATTTCAAGTTTATTCTAAGCCATAGCACAAGAAGTGGAATTCCAAGTGGATTTGTTCACATGCTTCTCCAGCAGCTCCCTGGTCCTCTTAATTATTTTCCCCTTCTTCTTATTTTCTTGCTATTTTGACAACTGAATTCTTTCTTTACAATTTTCGTGTTTGCATAATATTTGTTCCATACGCAAACAGGCTATTAAATCCACTTTAGCTATTATATCAGTGTCAGCAAACAATTTCTGACATTGCTCTAGGGACAATGTTTTTGCTCATCAAATCAACTCTGACTGTGCAACAGGGACAAAATGTTTGGTTTTAGGAGCATAAACACTAGTAATTAATATTTAAACACTTTATATAAGAATGACATTATTCCTCCCAGAAGAGCCTGGGTGTCTGCAGCTCAAAATTGGCAGTCTGTCTTTCAAATATCTTAAGTAAAATGTGCACATGATAAATATTGTACTTCATCAACGCTGTCAATAGAAAACATTTTACTAATCCAAATCTTAAAGCTGCACAGCCTGTAACGTGTTCTACTACTTTCAGAGCTAAGCAAGAGAAAGAAGTGCCTTAGGGTGGGATTTGAGATTTGAAACCAGTTTTCACAGAATCACAGAATGGTTTGGGTTGGAAGGGACCTTAAAGATCATCCAGTTCCAACCCCCTGCCATGGGCAGGGACACCTCCCACTAGCCCAGGTTGCTCAAAGCCTCATCCAGCCTGGCCTTGAACCCCTCCAGGGACGGGGCATCCACATGCCCACCACTTTGGTCTACTGCAGTCTGGGGTGGACTCAAGCAATGCCTTACCTGTTTGCTGCAGTGGACACTGTTTTTATTCCTGTTGTTGTCCAGCAGCCCCCCACATTTGCCCAACGCTGCCAAGTCCTTCATAATAGAGTTCAGAGCTTCTTCTTCATCTGTAAAAGAAGGAGAGAATTGAAGTGTGGAATGCAACCTCACCCCTGGAAGCACTGAGTAAAACTATGGCATTGCAAATACAATCTTTCAACCCAAATGGGTCAAAAGACTCCTACTAAGAGAGGCATTCAAAGACTACACCACAGTCCCTCCCAGCCCATCATGTCTTAGAAATACAGGTTTCTCCATCACAGGTGAGATAGGTCCCCAGAAAAGCCAGTGGCTGAGTGTAGGTGGCCACTGCTCCTCCAGCTCATAGCCCATGTCTGCTGCCCACGGAGCCCTTTGGAGAGGGACCCATAGGGTAGACGTACTGTCCAGGGGCGGTGGGTCTAGTTTGTGAGGTGCAAGACGATGGTCCATACAACAGAAACCTTTCCAGACCCAGAAAGCTCACACAGCAGGTGGAGTACAACCCAGCTTTTCATCTCCTTCCCTCCCTCTTCATTAAAGACTCTCAGGAGCCACAACTGATTTTCAATACCAGAGCCAGTGAGAAACCAGAGGAGAGGGCAAGAAACTCACTAGAAGAGACAACAAACTCGACTATCCAGGATAGAAGAGAGAGACACTGAGAGCATCTGTGTAAAAGCCAGTGTTTCCAGGGACAGAGCCATCCCTGCTCCAAGCCAGTCTGCAGATTTAACTCAAAGTCTGCAAAGATTTGAAAGATGTCAAAAAAAAAAAAAAAAGATATGAAATCACATGGGACTGGACCCAAAGACTGAGGTTCTTTCCCTGGGGACGTATATGCCTTAGATACTCATGCACAGATAGAGCATCACCTCCTCTTTTCCTGCTTCTCCTGCTGGGTTGCATCAGGACTGAAGCTGTGACAAAAGTAAAAGGTGTGAGAAAAAGACTTCTCGTGCATGCTGTGCACCCAGAGCCATCTCATTAAAGAAATAAAGGGAAAAATGGGGGGAAATGTTTAAAATCCAGTGTCGCTTTTATTTTAGAACTCAGAAATGAGCTCTACATATAAAACATGAGGCATTAGGAAAATGCCTGCATCTTCCATTTTCCTGTAGGCAATATGTGTATACACATCAAGAATATAATATATATAAAATAGTATAATGTAAATATATATTTACATATCAATACTAAAAATATAATTTAAAAAGAATAAAATTTATAACAACACACATTGAAGTGTAATTCCGCTCCTTTTCCACATTTCCCCACCTACTAAAAACACAGGTATGTTTTTCCAGAGGGGTGGCAGGGAGAGGAACCTGAAATGCTACAAGAAAACACTCAAGAAAAAGATAACGTTCAGTTCTAGTTCAGGAAAACAACAAAAGAACTAGAATGTTCCCATAGTTTGGGTTTTAGTGATTTGTTTTGGTTTTTGTCAAAAGAGACCTCTGGGGACAAGCACAGTTTTCCAGACAGATTTTGTAGTAGGAAAAAAAACAACACAAAAAAGAAGGAAAAAACCCATTTTTTGTGGAAGGGGAAGGGAAAGGGGGGAGGGACAAGTTAAAAAAAAAAACCCACAAAAACAAAAACCCCACACACCACCCTCCAGGAATTTTCCACCAAAGCTATAATCTCTAAAACACCCCTCACCCCCTTCTTTTTTTCCAGCCCGAGTGACAACAAAAGTTTCCTGAGCTCGCTGACACAAAACGCAGCCCCTAATGCCACAGGGAAACATGACTTCAATGGGCAGTGGCAGAGCCGGGCTTCTGCTTGCAAAACCACCCGATTCACCATGACTCCATCTCCTTGGACACACCTGGCACCATCTGCAAAGAGATGCATCTCTGGTTAACCCACCAGTGCCCTGCGAGGATATTCCAGGACTTAGAAGAGTCAGCACTGCCTGTCCCAAGGAGGGACAGCAGGGTTTGCTGGAGGTCAATCGTAATAACAGTAAAAAATAATAATAAACCAACAAACAGGGACAGAGTAACTTTGAAGTTTTCTGGAGTGACTGTCAGCTGCTCCCACAGTTCCTCCCAGGAGAAAGACCTGGCCCAAGCCCCCCACAAACCACATCCCAGAAAACTCCTACCACATCCCACAGGTACCCATGAGGATTAACCATGCAGCCGAGAGGAACAGCACAAACCACATTTTTACTAGGATGTCTGACAAAGCACATGGCATCACTGAAGACATCAAAAAGAGAGATCTTTGAGCTGAAGTGGATCCTATCACTGTTACTACTAGAGATGTGTATTTATGGTCACTGCTTCGGTGTTCGTCCTGTGGGTAGGTTACGGACAGGGTTCCCAAGGGATTGCAGCGTAGTTTCTCTAGAAGGAAGCTGGAAGTGAGCAGCCCTGCAAAACTCAGAGAGCCTGTGATTGGCAATCACCTCTGCAGGGTGCACAGAAAACCTGGATGTCCTCACTGCTTATCCCACCACATGAGGCTTATGCTGGCCACCAAGTCAGCGTATTCAAACTAACTCATGACAAGTTGTTTACTGATTGAGAAAGCACGGAAGGTCAATTTTCCATGGACTTCTGTCTTCTCCTTAAACACCAAGGGGTTTCCAATGTGCAGGAAAGGTTGGGTTTGTATTACATTGCCCTCAAAGCAATAACAGAGTCTTTCCCCTCTACCTACCTGTCAGTTTTGTCAAAACTTTCTGCAACTCAAGTCTTCTGAGTCTACCAAATACAGGTTTAAAAATTCCCCGTGCTGCAACCCCACCTGCATGATTCTGGAAGTCACATTTCCCTAGAAAGTCAGGCGACACATCTCTGCCAGAAGCATCCTTTTGCATATCTCCCAACACAGCAAAGCAAGAAGCATCCACTCATTTTCAGGAACTGCTTAAATTCAGCCTATTTTCAGAAATACCCAACCATCAACTTAATCAGTGCTATAAAAGTGGGCCTTAGCTGTCCTGAATCAGGTATCAGAAGAAAAAAAAGAAGGAACGAGAAGATATTTCCAATATTTAGGCTGTCAGCTCAGCATCTTTGTTCCACCATCTACTAAAAAGCCTATGCCAAAGAGCATTCTGAAGAGCATTTGAGAATTTTTTATTATAAAACATGAGTGTTACTTGTCAAGAACCCAAAATACTCACCCAGGCCATCACTGCTACAAAAAAAAAGACAAGAAAACTTCTTCCTATACAAATAGAAAAGGTTGCTTTCTGCTACTGGAGCGTGAAAGAACACGACTTAAGCACGAACAGAAACACATTATTTCCTTGAAGTAACGCATTTCTATGTGCTTAAGTAGCTTTTTAACTACTTTAATGCACTTTTAACAGTGTGTTTTTAGACCAAGAGAACAGTAGTTTCAGAGGGACTATGACCGAACCCTCAACTGTTCAAAACAAAGCAAAAAAGAAAAAGAAAAAACCAAAACCCACACCATGCTCTGAAGCAAGTTCAGAGCAGGAGCATAATTTGCATCATCGATTGCAACACTGACACTTCCCAGTCCTCTCCATGACAGCTTTGCACAGGAACCGATGCTCTCCAGACTGAGCCTCTTGCCCATCCTAATTATCGCTCTTGGGGTCTCCAAGCTGACTCTCAAGGAGGGTGGAGAACTTTGTTCCATGGAAACAAGCAGCCAGCTCAGCCAGTTCAGTCACAATTCAAACAAGCACTGAAACTTACTTGGATAATTAAATCCAAATGCCACTCCCAAGCCTCTCCAGCGAAAGGGGCGTCACAGGCTGCTCACTCTCCTTTTGGCTCGGTTTGAGCGAGAAGGTGCAGGGTGGATGGTTCTCCCCAGGGGAAAATGCCAGGGAATCGACAGGAATCCCATGCCCAAGGGATATGTAAGATGAGGTTCTCCTGATCGAGCACTGGCAGGACCCAAGTATGCTTCAGCCTTGAGACCACACAGCAAACATCTTCCCAGGCTTTGCCGCGATTCCAGAACAAAACAGCTGCAAGTTGCACAACACCAATGAAGTACTCACAGAGCTCAGATGGACTCGGAGACTCATGGAAACCACTGATTTTGTGCAATGTGAGCAGGTTCTCGCTCCTGAACAGCCTTCTGGCCCAGCTTCACTCTTGCACTATTTTGTACAAACTCACTTCAGGTATTGTAGGCTGACAGGTTGAATTGTACAACAAAGCCTGCTCCCTCCCCAGCACAACATGTAAACAGGAATATTTCTACCATGGAAGGCCAGGACAAATAAAAGCTGATTATACAGACAGCAAAAACGAAATGTAAGAATGAACTGCGTTTAGCATTGGCCGTTTGTCCCCAGTGTCTCTTCTTCCACCCTCAGCTCACTCTTTATTTTCAGCTATTTCCCTTAGTAGGAAACTCATTTATTTCTTCCCTCCCCACCAACACCCCAATTTTATGCTTTTTAAAGTCAGCTTCCTATGACAAAGCTCATTTGATCACGCTCCCAGCCCATCCAACCAAGCACCACTTCCAACCAAATATAATAGAGGTCTCAAAGACACTCATTTCCCAAAGGTTTGGGGATTAGGGAAATATCCATAGTCACATAGAGGAGAGGAACACACAGAAGAGGTAAACCAAGAGCCCTCCTAGGAAGCAATGACCAGTGGAGCAACAGTGGACATGGGAAGGTTGTTTTTATCCTTTAATAAAAGTCCACTGATCCATTTTGTCAGGATAGAATACCTTCTTCTCTCATCAACTTTTCAGTTCTGTAAGATGTTAAGAGTCACAGGTCCCAGGCACTACCAATGTGAATCCAGGGCATTCAGCACTTAGCAAAAATTAAGTACAAAGTGAAATCAAAAAGCCACAAGATGACACATCTCTCTGCCCTTCAGATGCACATTTCCAGCACTTCTCCATGGCTTCAGTTCCAGCATGCGTGCGGGAGAGAGGAACCTAGAGTTTCACTCTTAGTACAGCAGGCTCACTGCTGAACAAGGAAAAAAAAAAAAAAAAAAAAAAAAAAA